>NMRB01000599.1:199849-269034 GCA_002633025.1 Notospermus geniculatus
CCATGGGGGTCAATCCGAAAATCGTACGTAACCCCTGTTTGGATCTGCCTGAATGACTGAAGTGACTAAACAAACATGTACACCACTAGTTGTGACGTAATTTCCTACCCGAAATTTACGGAGATGTAATCAATAAAATTCTTACGAAACGTAAGAATTCGTCGGCCAACATCATTACGTAACAACCTCTTAGCAATTACAGCTAATTAGGAAATGACTCCGACTAGTTGACGCGGTGAGAAGTTAATTACATGTAGGTCAACTCCGCAATTCAAAATTAGGGTCGTCACATTTGACAACAACAAAACTGACATAACAACGTTTAATTTTTTTCTTCATTAGACAAATCCAAGCTCAGGGTTACATACTAATATTTGAAGTCAATAATTATTAGCTGTTCACGTCATCAATAAATACCCACTTCGAATGGAAACTCAATGCTTTTTTTAATACTCTCCAGAGAAAAGTGGTATACGAAGCTCTCTCCTGCGGCCTCTTATGCCTGACGTCTGGGAGGGCTTGCTATATGAAAAAAAATTAGAAGGTTGATTTCTGTTACAGCTGTAATGCATACATGTACTTACAGAGTTACCGTTGACACCGGAACGACGCCAGGGTTACTTGTCAGAAGTCCGAGTCTGTTGTTGCAGTTAATCATACTTCCGGTGCAAACGCAATAGACGTCAGATGGAGTCAATCTGCATATGTTATTCCCGAATACAGTCACAAACAACGACATGAATAAGAATGAAATTGACAAGACCAAACACTCCATATTGGTGTCTTCATTTCATAAAAAAGTCAACATCCTGGCCGGTACTCCGAGTAGCATGTTTTGGAACTGGCGACGAAATAGGCCTATATCGCAGCCTATAGGTATGCTTAAAACAATGAGACAGCGTTCCACCCGCATCCTTTTACAGACATCGTAATGTTTATTAAGATAACACAAAGGTCTCGAAGAATTGATTAAGATCCGTGCAGCATAGAATTCCAAGCAATGCGTCTATGTAGGTATGTTCCAAGAAAAAAAGTTGAGTTACATGACGGTGTCGACGAAAAAAACTTGCCGCATAAAATAATACACAACTGTTAAATTCGGGAATTTTGACTTTGGATGATTGTACGTCCGCTGAATACCAAATCGGACGTCACGTGATACGCTTGATTAAATATGCATTCGCTTTAATTTTTCACGCATACCATACTCCAATAAAGCGTTGAAAAGCACAAAAAATCCGATTTAGCGTGAAATTGTTCCAAAAAATCTTTGTTGACTCATTGATGTTCAAAATTACCTTTGGGCAAACCTGATATCATGGACCTACACAGACCATGTCTATGCCGATACTGAGACCCGACTTGAGATTCATGAATGGGACGGAATGTAGGCACTGGTTTTTATTCCAGCTGATCAGAGTAGTCCGACACAATCAGGGCCCGGTTGCACGAAACTCACGACAGCGCTATCTTGGTGTTAGCGCTAACTTGATGTTAAATGACTTAAAAGAAGAATGCCGACAATCTGCCGAATGGTGATGACGTAACTGAGCAGCAATTGCCATCAATTTAGTTTCATCACCTATTTTAGATTTTTTGATGATCATAATACGCTCCATGTGGAGCTGACAAGAAAAATGAGTACATGTATCCGGTTCCACACAAACGTCACAGTATCACAGATGGACCTAGGCCTCACCAACGCCAACTGTCATTATCGAAGAATAGGCAACACGAATTGGGCGGATATCGATAAGCGAACACTGTGTAGACTCCGTTCTCATCGATCAGACCAAAGAAGACATGCCCATGGTTATTTACCCTCAAATTCCGCACTTCTTATCAAAACAATCGATGAATATGCAATATTTTCTGGGAAAGCGCAAAGATTTGAATGGCAGAGGACGCATTACACAGCTTATAAGAAAAGATTTAAAAAATGGAATTGTGTGCGATCTAAATCAATATTCAGCAAACTAAACGTGTGGCTCTTTAATTTCGCTTTGTCTACCTGCAAGGATTGTCTGCGCCAATTAAAAATGTCCCAGTACCATTATCTGTGGGGAAAATACGACGCCGGTGTCGTACTTGAAGGGCTTGCAAATCAGTGATGATCGGGAAAGTGATTTCTTCCGGAACGCCCTGTAGAATGCAATATTTATGTGACGTGTTGATTGGTATATCGTCACCACCAATGTCAAGTACATGTACGTATTGCATCTTAAGTATGCTTTAGACCATATTTTAGAGGTCAATGAACGTATACCTTTAGAGCGTTGGCATAGTCTATCAAAGTATTCTGTGTATACATGTATACATATATTATCTCTTGTTACAATACGAGGTCTTAAATGTACATGCACATCACTAATACATGTACGCCAGGTTTTACATTTAAATGTACGCAACTATACACCGCTGAAAAAAATTGAAATACGCGAGTTTTACATTAACTTTCCATGCCACGCCTTTGAGGAAAAAATCCCACGACAATTCGAACGCCTATACCGTATGAAAGTAGCATCAGTTAGGAGCTGTCAGTCGGTTGACCAATAGGTGTCTCTACGGCCGGAATTCAATGCCTAGCGGACACATTCATGGTTGATTGAGCACAAATCTAAAGAATTTTCTTTTGTATTGGTCCGCTAGAACTTTGCTGCCATCTTTTGGCAAAAAGCGCTGCTGACATCTCCGATTATGAAAACGTAAATGACACCATCTACATGTACGGATCATTCCAATGCATTTTAACGGATATAATCCTATGACGTAGTAAGTTAGTGTTAGCGTGTAGGGGCCTAATGCTTTCAGAAACATGATTCAATCCCCTCAGAAAACAAGAACAAGAGTCCCCTATGTACAGTGTACTTACAGTTTCTCCACGGTCTCCGGTATCAAATCAGGGACCTCAGTCAGTGTCGGATTCGCGTCCTTGCAGTTGACATTTTTCGAGTTTCCAGAGCACTTGCATCCAATTGCTGCAAGGTCACACTCGTCGCTTTTTCCCTTGCTCTCCTTACTTCTTTTGCGCGAGTTCACGGAGTCCTGCGCAAGCAACAGGGTGACCATCACCAAGGAAAATTGCCGCACGTTCATTTTCATGTGTTCCTGCAGTTAAAATTTCAATCGCTTCTCTCTCCTTTTTTTACACAAGAAATGGTTGACGATGCGACACCCTTTAAAAGACGAATTTCGCAAGTAAATAATTCACAGGTCGTATCATACTCAACCACCGTTTCTACATATCAGACTGTTGCCTCGCAGGAAGGCAATAATTTGTGGTTGTTCGAGAGATTTACTTAATCCAAATTTTCCTAAAGAAACTAAAAATTACTGTCACTTGTGTCTTCGTAAGGTTTCCTAGGAAATCGAATGATGGCACAACTTAAGGAAAACTCGGACTTCTCCTGGACGATCTATACATGTACTTGTAATTGTACATGTAGCCTACTTCGGGAGCCGGTGGTCGTTCTGCCCTTGATCTGAGTTCCCCTCGAAATCTATCTCTCTATCCTTGTGAATGTCGACAAGCAGGGCCTCGCTTGAAGCGGTGTCGGTGTTACAACTGTAGGGCTACTGATAAGAAACTTCCTGGTGTTGTTGCAAGGTGACTATATAACTCAAAGTGGAATGACAATATATCCTACAATAATCTCGTCACTTGACCGGAATCCATTACATGTACGTCTTTGCTAAGGATAAGGCTTGACCCACATTTGAAGAGCTCAAAATTTGGTTCCAATGAGCTTACCGAGTGTTTGCTTCGTATAGTCACGATTCGTTGAAGTGGATGATCTCATCATGACCACCAGGAAGGGCCTTCATAAGGCTGTAGGCCTACAGAATATCACAGATTGAAGTTTATTTCCTTGTACAGTTGAAGAGGGTAGGCCTACTGAGTCAGACCTTGGCACGAGTTGGTGTTACCATTGTAGCCGAATCCTTGTCAAAATATCCATACTGAAATACATGTATGCTTGTCCACTGGAGAACGTGAAGGAATGACCATTGCTTAAGTCCTTATCCATGTTGGTTAAAGATAAACATGACCTGTTTGATAAAAAAAGTCTTAGAAAATCAACCCTGCATTATTGTGGACCATTGTAGCATTGATTGTGAATTCCAAAGATACACTTCTTTTATCTGTGTATTTCTTCACAAGTATTCGATCGCTGTCCAAAAACAGTGTGATAGGAGTGCGAATGCATACAGGTTAACATTTACACCGACATCGTTATCTAAGCCTATTGACCTACGGACCATGATTATTATGGGAAAGTCCCTTCTTATCGGGGAAGTCATACTTCTACGTTGAATTAGGCCTTTCAAAAACCGTCATGCGTTGTTTGAAGTCAATAGGCCTCTGAACATGATGTAATTCAAATTATAAATGCCTTTTCCTCATGCGAAATCACTGGGCTAGAACGACAAAATGTGATGAATCAACATGAAATTTACATCAAACATGTCAAAATTTCGAATGTCGGTTGGCGAACTTTTTGCCATCATTGAACTGGTATCTCGGGCGAATCTACATGTGGCGATTCGGTCGGGAATCGAATCCGTGACTCTCGGTCGGGAGTCCGACGCTCAACCACTGCGCCACCGAGCTCCTCATATTACAGGAGATTTGATGAACGTATCAACAACGCAACACTTTGTTCAAACTATATGTATTTATGTAATATAATTACATATTGCTCATACATATTAATAAATCACTGCAATCTTCATCTTTGGCTGAATTATCGATAAAAGGCAATACCCATAATCAAGAAATGATGTTGAAAGAAGACCCCCTTACACCGTACCGTATCACTTTCTGCGTTGAATTCATAGTGATTCTTTGGCATCAAGTAAAATGTAGACCCCCTCCCCCCCCCCATCTTTCAGACGTTCCAGACCTGCACGGTCGAACGCTTACTCACAAATCAAGGAATAATTCTGAGAGAAGCACCTCTCACACCATGCAATACAACATGGTATTACAATTGATTCTTTGGGACCAAGTAAGCATGATGTCAACGCTTAATGTAGCCACATGTAACAAGAAAACATGTTGAGAAAAAAAATCTTTCACCTCGCATCACTAACATGGTGTTATAGACTTATTGTAATTTTTGGTGTCAAGTTATACGCCAATGCCGACCCATTATCACGTCGAATAAGTGTTTGAAAAGCCCTCCTACCCCGTCCATATAATTATCAACGTGGACGTGGTGTAAATGTAGTGATTCATTGGTATCATGTATTATGCGATCACAAATATTGCTAGTCAGAAGTCACGAATTACGAAACAAACTACATTTCAATACATATGAAACTGTTTGCAAAATATCCAAATACATGTACAACATCTTGACCACGGAAATAACCTGTCGTGTCACAAGTGTCGAGTGGTGGAGAGTTTGAAGGCATAAACTCCAGCAACTGAAAAACATGTACGGCGATCCAGGGAAGCCCTTGTAACAGCTGTGACAATCATGTCTGACTTATTACTATCATCAGTTGGACATGTAGGCGATCCAGGGAAGCCCCAGATAACAGCTGTGACGATATCATCAGTTGGACATATGTAGGCGATCCAGGGAGCCCTTCGTAACAGCTATGACGGTCGATGCCTGACTTCTATCAGCTACAACGTCTTACAATCTGTGACCAGCAGGCCAAAAAACCATAAACGAAGAAAGTCAGCATACCTCTGTAACCAACTGTAGGCATATCATTCGAAGTCCTCATCACCATATGGAAGTAAGAGGGCCTACTCAGCGCACTACGATGAGTGACAGGTCTAGGCCTACGTTGCCAAACCTCCTTCTTACCTACTTACAATGTCACTCGGAACAAATACCGATACTCACCAAAGTAAATACCGACTGCGCCTCCCATCCATGAAGTATCTTTCGTACCCCTCGGTGTATACTGTGCTTTGCAGGTCAGCAGACTGGCTGCCTCC
This sequence comes from Notospermus geniculatus, assembly GCA_002633025.1. Taxonomy (NCBI): domain Eukaryota; kingdom Metazoa; phylum Nemertea; class Pilidiophora; order Heteronemertea; family Lineidae; genus Notospermus; species Notospermus geniculatus. The sequence goes on from NMRB01000599.1 coordinate 205,806, forward strand.
CGTGTAAACGATTTACCCTTCCTATCAAATGAAAACTGGACTGACACTCTGCGATGACAGGCATGGAGGTCTACAATACATATACATTAGGCCGGGTTCACATACAGCTACACGGTACACGGACACGCCGGCGAACAATGGCTCCACAAAGGATTCAAGACCATGAAACCTTTGTTTGCCGCCGTGTCGATGTAGGCGTGTAGTTCTATGCGAAACCAACTTTAGGCCTACATTTATACTGTGGACAATGAACAAACGATATATGTACAGTCAGGGAGAACGGCCCACTGACTGCATCTGTTAGGGTGGACAATACATAAGTGTATATTTTAATACCTCCATAGCCGATACAAAAACGTCGCCGGAGTGGCAGGTCCCTGACAAACCCAGCTGGACAACCCGACCCGACCCTGTGTAACAATGGATGTGATCAATGGACTCTTCTTTCTGGCATATACATGGAGGCTACATACATCTATATCTTTTATACATTGTCCACAGTGATTTCCACACCGCCCAAGAACTCGACCTCACCCGACACTTGGACTGACGACGTGCACCACACAAGCCAGCAGTTAGACAGACAGAACCAAACGAATCCACCAATGAACAGCTGAATAAGACCAAAAGCGAAACTAATCACATTTAAATTGTCGATTTGAATAAAATTAGACTATCTTATACTTGAATACATTCTTCATATCTATTTACAATTACTTTCCAGGACTAAATGCGTTCTGTTCGGATAATTCAATATACGTATGGTCATTCAGTGTGATATTCATACATGTACATGTACATGGCGTGGGCTACAAAAAAGATATGGTTTTGACCATAATGTGTTATGCAATGAAACATACATATGTAGATGAATATTGTCAATTTAACTCCAGATATTATTGGATTTATACAATGGCTATATTTATGTACATGTATGTGTTGTTGACACCCATACTGCATGGATTTAAGTTTTTACATTGTGGGTGTACATAGCATCGACATCTGACCCCTCAGAAAACCAGCCGCTGATCAACATAAGAATCCGACAAAGTTGTGCATTTGACGGCATTGAAAGAAAACATCAGTATGTACAGTACATGAAGAAGCCCCCGATGTATTACGGCTTTTCCACATACCGTACTTTCACCTCAAACCAACTGCCATCATGGTGGTCGTTGCATAATCCATTATGAAACCAACTGCCATCATGGTGGTCGTTACATAATCCATTATGAAACCAACTGCCATCATGGTGGTCGTTACATACATGTAATCCATTATGAAACCAACTGCCATCATGGTGGTCGTTACATACATGTAATCCATTATGAAACCAACTGCCATCTTGGCATTTGTTGCATAATCCATTATGAAACCAACTGCTATCATGGTGGTCGTTACGTAATGCAAAAGTATTCTGATGCACAATACAAAGGGTGCTTTGTACATAATTATAACGCTTTTAAGTACACATACAATTGGTCGAATGGAAAAGAAATTCGACACACGATTCATGGTCATCGTCGGGAAGAAGCTTCTATACATGTACGTATCAGTAACATTGTTTGTACGCTAGCAGTTATTAGCAATGCGGTGCTGAATTTACATTGAAATGACGTCATGGCTTATGTACAAAATGCGTGCATTGTTTTTGATTCATGATGAAAGACCGATAATGATTCCTCCTTCATGACAACGTGCGACAAAGGATAAGGAAGCAGCTGGTGTAAAGTGGCGCGGTGTTCCCGTCCCTCCGTGCTTCCTCTCCTGGTTACACTGTAAAACGGGAGTGACCTGTTTCTCCGTGTACATGTAGGCCTATGTGTTCCCCTGCTGAAAGGTAATGGTCTCCCGAGCCCCGAGCTATCTTTTGTATGGAATCACTGAGATATGGGGAACACTAGAAAACGATACACCGGCCTTTTTATTATGATTATAAGTATAAACCAACTTGCTGACCACTTTCTTTGAATGAATACACCGTAGGGGGAGGTAACCCGCACCTCACACCCCACTGATACATGTTCTATGCAAACATGTGCGGGGCTAAGTATTTTTCCAGCTAGAAACATTACTAATCTTCATCTCGTTCTCATTCAGTGGCTCACACACTCTCGGTCGATCCGTCCACAACCTTAGAAGCAGCTACGAAACTTGCTGAACTACCAGCTCAGCTACCAGTCACAATCCGCCTATTCCTAATCTCTTCACGACCTGAACTCGACCCTTCATGTCTTGATGCCTTCCACAGCACGAAGTACATGAACATGTAGGCATATCACGTCCCAAAACTGATTCTTTCCGATTCTCGATTCTTCCCTTCGACTGATCCAGATGCCAGGTACTCCATGACCATGATATCCTCCTTGGTCAACCCTCTGACCTTCTCTGAAGAAACAGCTCAACTCTCTCATCCCTGCTGAGAAAAACCGCTATGATTACCACTTCCACAACGACCCTCCTCGACTGGCGTCTCATCTCATCTCGAAACACAAAGAAAATGCCAAATCCAGAACAGGCTCACTCTTTACTGGCAAAGTCACTGTATTCACTCATTCGCCTCTCCTCAAAAGTCGAGATAGGCGACGAAGTTCTGTAATCCTTTGTAGTGTAAAGGTCAGGTAAAGGAGACGGTGATCTATACTCCCTACAGCCTGGTATAGGCGATCGTTTAAGCTCACGAAGCTGTATCACTCCGTTTGGCGAGTCCACAGGAACGTCTGTATGCGTTGAGCACTTGGAACACGTACGCCGGAACGCCGGCCGTTTTGTCGAACCTCGACAACGAAGGGCAAATCGGAATTCCTCGAGCATCTCGGAACAGAGGGATTGCTGGAAGGGAAAGTTAAAGGAATCGGTTAGAGTGATGCAGAAGGAGATACTTCTTTCTGGATACGAGTTGTGAAAATGACTTCCATGGAGAAGATGCTTCTGAAAAACAGCTTGGATGTTGATGAAAAGCAGCTTCAACTGCGAAGATGTCGCTGATATGTGTCACCTTTTATTTAAGTCTTCAATGCCAGCGATGACGTTTTTTGTACACTAAGCGTTGAAGAAGATTTTGAGAACCAAAATATTAGGCTGAAAGTGAAATGTCTTTTCGTTTGTCAAATGTGTTTTCATACTTTGAAAATTACTTTTAAATTAATTTGAAAGCTGATATATTTTCGCGCATTTAAAAAATCCTTAAATACAGAGTGGTCAAAAAATGTTACCATTCAATATCACAGTTTCAGGTTTCTGCATTTTTTTCTGAATGTTGCATGAAACTTGCGCAGTGATTTTGTACGCAATGAAGTTTCTTTGCCGTACATTTTTGGCCACCCTGTACATCACAACACTAGGCACGTGACAAGTCACGAAGGCAAAAAATCACACCGCTCCCATTAGAAAAAAATCACAAGTTTATATCCCAAAACACTGGATCACCTGGGGATGAAACATTTTTAGAAATTATTCATAACTTATTAGATCGGTGCTGACCATACATGTGCACAGTTTTCGTAATATCTTTGAGTTATCGTTGCCGAAAGAAAATGACCAGTTGTCGATGAATGAATCGGTCAGTTGCATGATTACGATGACGTTTCAACATACATGTATCGAAAGGCATATTTACATCTACTCAAACTGGTAGGTGGCTGAATAGTTAGATTTAACGTCCTACCATCGATGAAAACATTCTATATCATGACTAGTTGCAAACACCCAGGTGGTCTAAGATGTTTAACGAAAGTGGCCATCAAAAAAATTGGAAGCTTAAAATGTTAATGAAGACACAGAAGTAGATAAATGGTTTGGAGTGAGAAGTGTAGTATATTTTTTAGCGAAAAATATCCAGGGCTCGGTTTGTCGAAGCAGCTAGTTCTTGGCGTTATCTACCCCTGTTTTTTTTCTGGATAGGCTTAACTAAAGAGTGATAGTGCCAACGGTAGTTTCGAACAACCAGGACGTTGCAACTGTTAGTTGTCTGATATTTGCTGTGTTCTGCTGTTTATAATTTTTACTGTAGCTCACAGGGCTAATGAACGTGAAGCCTGATCCGCACAGCAACATTTTTGATCAAAGTTTTCTGAACATATACACTGAATGGGAAAGTTGTGGAAAATTTGACAGTATTGATCGGCGAGATCGAAAATTTGTGAAATTCGGAAGACGACTTTATGTTTACTATCATTTTGTGTGTCGTTTTTTTGTGCTCTATGATGGATACCTTGATCGGCTAAACAGGTTATGTATTGAAGCGAAAGAAGTATCGAGAAACACAGAAGCACGTCTATATAAGTGAGGAGAAATGGAGGGCCTTACCATGATTACTAAGGAAGAAATAAAATTAGAAACGTGATCGTAAAATGAAGTGGACTTCAATAGACCCTTTCGACAAAAATGGCCGCCCTATTGCCGACTGTTTTGGCTTTTTCGCGAACACGTGCACTACTGGCAAAATTCTAACTCTGAAATTAGCCAAAAATACTCACGCTGATTGTCCCGTACATGCTGCACACTGTTTACGGATTTAGATCCAGAAACCGCGTTATTTGAGGGAAATTCTGCTGTGAATTTTAGTAAACAAACGCGAGCGCCATCTTTGCCGAAAGGTCTATACACTAGGAACTAGTCTAAAGGTGACTAATGCCCGTAGTACACGGTCAAATTTTTCGCGGGATTTGTTTTTTAAATTCAGATTTCTATTGGGGTATAAATGTAGAGCACCACGTGAGCCTTCATTGAGCATATTCAAGAAATTTTTCATGAAAATTTTGACTGCATACGGCCGGCATTAGTACATAAGTATGTGGGTCTCGTGAGGAATCACACATTTTATGCTAGCACGCGTATACGATGTAATAAGAATTGGTATCGATACTTGCAAAGCATTAAGGAGAGAGGTACAGGCACCCACACAGGAATGAACACGTGTTTTTTGAGTATAAGTGAGTATATGCATATGATTATGAGTAGCGTACATGTATATGGCTGTTCTTCGTCATCAGCATGCTAAATAAAGCTGGGGAGGAAGTCATAGTCATTGCAAGAAAATATGTAATGCTGTATGCAAATGTAAACCTACCACCATTAAACACTGTAGGATACCTTCACCATGCATTCCCATTCCTTCAGGCTGCGATTACATAGAGGTATACGGTATACGGACACGCCGGTTAACAATGGCTTCACGGTTGCGAACCCTTTGTTAAAGACTTTGTTAACCGGCGTGGCCGTCCGTGTACCGTACACCTCTACATGTATGTAATCGCAGCCTTATTAATCCGTCCCATTAGGCTGCAATTAGATAGAGGTACACGGTATGTGAAGCCTTGGTTAACCGGTGTGTCCGTATAGCATATACCTCTACGTAATCACAGCCTTAAAGCCAGGTTTACATAGAGGTATACGGTATACGGACACGCTGGCGAATAATGACCTAATAAAGTGTTCATGACCACGAACCTTTGTTCGCCAGCGTGTCTGTATACCGTATACCTCTATGTGAACTCGGCTTTATGGACGGAGATTTTTACATTATTTGCTTAACATCAGAAATATATTTCTGTTAACATGGATAATTGCAAATCGATGAAGGGAATAATGATACATGTATGGCTAATGGTATGAGTAAATAACCAGAACCTGGTTTATGTTTAAGACGGAAGGAGAAAGTATGCTAAACAAAAAAGTGAGAAGCGGTAAAACAGGAGTCTTTACATGATATTTTGTTGAACAGATTTTCGGAGTAATCTACGAGACAGTACATTCTACGCCAAAGCAAGTCTGCCAATGCTGTACGTTCCAAGATTGCAGGATACTGAGACATCAGGTTAGCTCTATTAGTATTAATTTGCTGTGCAGATTAGTCGCAGCGACTGCCCACCCTGTAATACTGTCAGGGCACGTGAAGGTTTGAGATACCATACGTATACATGTACAATTCATGAATTCATTTCCCCTTGTCCAGGAACAAACATTGACGGCGAGAAATACGTTGAACATGATGGTCTGACGTGCACGGTTATCTCTTGGTCCCGGAATTCAACATTGTACCAAGCAGCATCTAATCGTCTTCAGTATGGAAGGGAAGTGAATACGGGAACACGGTTGTCCACAGATGGCTGTCATCAAGACAGTTGGAAAAGAAACCAACAGCAATTTTAAGCCACAATAACAAAACCTTTCATGGCGTCATGATTAATTACATGACGCTCACTGCGAAAATGCGTCATATTCATCAACATTCAGAAAGGTATGAGGTGTGAGAGGCCAAATGTGCTTTTTTAGAAAAGAATTAACGTATGGAGATGAAAAGTGTGGGTTTAAAAAAGGCACGGTTTTGTGGAAATACAATGTAATATTTAAAATATTTTCGTCATGCTTACATTTAGAGGATTTATCGGATAAACATAAAGCAGCGTGTGCACATGCAAGTTCATAAAAAAATCGGAATTTTTTTCTTCAACCGACCTGCGTAAAAAAATAGAATGAAGCGAAGGAGGGGCTGCAAGGTGTTATAGTGGGTTGAGGATTCAGACCTTTTCGTGCCCAGTCAGTATTTTATAAGTGGTGCCTACATGCGAATACAATACATATAAAGACTCACTGTTTTCTTATGTCCTGCATGACCACTTACTCGGTCACTCTTGGCATTCTTTTTAGAGTTTATGATGAATTCCAGTACAGCTACAACCACAGCCAGAGCTAGACCTCCTAATAATACCACAAATATTCCACCGACATTTTGTATGCCTAATTCATGGGCTTTGGAATCCTGCTTGTCTTTCCTGTTGCACGTGCCCGTGTTTTTCCACCATTTGTTGTACAACATCTGTATTTTGCCATTCTCCTGTAGTTCGAGAATTGCTAGTGATATCGAATCCCGATATGGTGATCCTGAAATGTACAGAGCAGAGCAAAATCTTTTGGGGCGAATGCACCTACATGTAAACAGCATCTGAAAAGTGACGTTCTGCTGAAACTGAGGAAGTACATTTCACCTCTTGAAATGTGCAGGTTCACCAAGGTCATTAACACTTTCCTCAAATGCGACCTCCGACGGGTTTTTCTAGACTGCCTCACATATAAAATGAAGGTTCCAATTTCATGTTGGCGATCGAACAGTTTGCAGCCAAAATTCCAGATCAAAACCACTAAAACTGGATTTATTTTTCTCACCTATAGGTAATCCAATCCCGTATCCTTTACTATCTAGCAAACCCCCTACTTGCATAAGGGAACATTGTCTTTGCACAGTGTAGTCTATCATCACCGATTCCATCAGAAATGCATAGTTTTCATCTTTAACACGTTCAATTCCTTCTTTAGAGTCCTTCACGAACACACTTGGGTCCGCTTTGCTCATTTGGTCCCACATCCGTTTGTAGACCGCAATGTCAGACGTCTATAAGGATATAAAACAAAGCATCATATTACCAACATGAATTTTTTAGCGAAAAGCTTCCTTCCTGAAGTTATATTATCCTCATTACATTCGTATCATACTGAAGATTATTTTAATATAGGCATCCAAAGCTTTCTCTGATCAAGTTTCGGGCCATTGTCAGCGTCATTATTTTAATGCTCGACAATATCAAAAGCTTTTTCTAAATCAGGTGTCCGGTCGCTTGAAGCGCCAGTTTTCAGTGGAAACCGTTCACGAGATTTTCACCAAGCCTTGGGACGTCTTNCAAATGCGACCTCCGACAGGTTTTTCAAGACTGCCTCACAAAGGGGAGAATCCAACTTACCTCGACGCGAGTCCAGGTCATAAAAATTTTGTAAGTTCAAATAATATCGTAATATAGTAGGGGTAGCATAATGGTAGATGGAACAGCTTAGGTATAATACAGGCTGTTCCATTTACCATTATGCTACCCCTATTATGTTACGGTATTAATAGAAGTTAGAAAATTTTTATGACATGGACTCGCGTCGAGGTATGTTGGATTCTCCCGTATATCAAATGAAGGTTCCAATTTCATGTTGGCGATCGAACAGTTTGCAGCCAAAATTCCAGATCACAACCACTAAAAGTGGACTTGTTTTTCTCACCTATTGGTAATCCAATCCCGTAGCCTTTACTATCTAGCAAACCCCCTACTTGCATAAGGGAACATTGTCTTTGCACAGTGTAGTCTATCATCACCGATTCCATCAGAAATGCATAGTTTTCATCTTTAACACGTTCAATTCCTTCTTTAGAGTCCTTCACGAACACACTTGGGTCCGCTTTGCTCATTTGGTCCCACATCCGTTTGTAGACCGCAATGTCAGACGTCTATAAGGATATAAAACAAAGCATCATATTACCAACATGAATTTTTTAGCGAAAAGCTTCCTCTGAAGTTATATTATCCTCATTACATTCGTATCATACTGAAGATTATTTTAATATAGGCATCCAAAGCTTTCTCTGATCAAGTTTCGGGCCATTGTCAGCGTCATTATTTTAATGCTCGACAATATCAAAAGCTTTTTCTAAATCAGGTGTCCGGTCGCTTGAAGCGCCAGTTTTCAGTGGAAACCGTTCACGAGATTTTCACCAAGCCTTGGGACGTCTTCATTTTGCTTCAACTCCACCAGCTAACACAAAGTAGCCTACTATATTGTGGGAGACACACGAGGAAGTGTCTTACCTTGAAAAATGTCATGGTAGAACCACCAGCAATGGTGCCATATTGGATATCTGTCTGCTTGGAGAGATCTTCGGCATTCTCGATGGGTGATTCCATCCTCTCCACAGTCAGGAAGGCAGCAAGGTTCGCCGTGTACGATGAGATTATGATGAGGGTGAAAAACCACCAGATGCCACCCACGATACGGGTCGAGAGTGCCCGAGGATTAATATCGGATCCTTGTTGCATGAGCGTTCCCACTGTGAACCAGAAGCTATTGGACAGGGTGAAGACGTTGTGGACGACATCTGTCTCTGGGTTGCATGGATGGGGATTGTACCATTCGAATGGACTGAACCGCGCGAGGATGAACATGGCAAAGCTGACCGCGACATAAGCGACAATGACATAGAGCCATATTTCTAAGGCTAAGGGATTGAGAAATGAAAATAATCCAGGTGTTTGTCCCTTTGGAGTTTTGAATAATATACTGATACCGAGGTTCATGAAGGGTTTAGTGAAGTCTATGGCTTGTTCGCGTACATAGTTGATAGTTAATGAAGCAACTGCTAGGTCAGCACGCTGAAAGAGAATAAGACAGTGTAGGTAACCATTAAAACACAAGAAAATGCAACAGAATAAAGTTTAGTTAGCGCAATATCAGCGGTAAGCGAAACAGTGCGCGCGGAATTCTTTCAAACTGACATTCTGAAAAGGAAGCGTTAGAGTTATTGCTTTTCTGAAGGGTTTATGCCATTCGTTGATGCTTATGCGGTCTCGGATATTTTGCGTTTGCAATACATCTATTTTCCGTTTTCCTTTTACTTCGTGTGTTTTTCTGCGCCCTAAATGTACATTGTATGTGTACATTGTATGTGTGTGTGTGTGCGTGTGGGTGTGTTCACTATCAGGTTAACAAAAGATTTGCATGCCATACGGTTTCGAGGAAAATGGCCGCCCTATTGTTATATGGCGTTTGTTTTGGCTTTTTTGCAGACATGTACTTCTGGCAAGTTCCATCTACAAAATTAGCCAAAATATTCACACCGATTGCCTGGTGAATGTACATGCACTGCTGTGTTCATAGAAGTGAAATGTGCATTTACATGTAGATGTAGACATCGAAGTATTACTCGACAGAAATTCGGCCGTAAAAATTTGTAAACAAACGGGCGCCATTTTCCTCGAAAGGGTGGTTTCTGAATAAGATCCCTAATACAGACAGCATGAGCAGAATACGTTTTCGGTGTTAACGGTGTTAGTGACGATTATGTGCAGCTGAATAAGTATATTAATGGGTGTGTATCTATCTAGCAATTCGTTGGAGTTTGTAAGTGCCTGCATGGACATGCCGGTACGTCTACGAAGCTTTTCTGCAAGAAGTCAAAGGTCTGTTTACAACTGCCTATAAGTTTGTTCTCACGGAGAAGCCAGAGACATTACTTAGAAGATTATTTTAACCCAAAGAGAAGGGCGTTCTCACCTTGTGGCCGGAAGTAAACTTCTATAGAGTACTCGACATCATCAGTAATGATAACATCATTGTACCGTGTCCAAAGATGGCTTGGTATTACACCAATATATTTATCACAGTGGTATTGTACATGAAAATACGATTATTTTGGCATGATCAGAAACCATGATGTCCCGGGCCTTTCCGAGAGTTCACCCGTCGGCATGGCGTACTGGTCGGCATCCATCAGGAGAAGATCTGAACCGTATTTATGCGAAGCTTCCGTTTACTTCCTTTGTATAAACTAGGGAGCAGGGGCCGTATGCATAAAACATCTTAAGCGTAAAATTTCCCTTATTTTTTAGTTTGGAACAGTAGTTTATAAAGGGAAATTTTACACGAAAAATGTTTTTACGGCTACAGGGCTCCTTTCTGACATTGGGCTGGTCAGTATCACAGGTTTTCTTTTTTTAAGCATGGTGGGAAAGTTCTGCATCTCCTCCGCAGGGCTTCGGTCTCTCTTCTCTTTACCGAAGACCTGCAGTGGGAGGATGCAGTTTCTGGAGAACAGCGTCATAATTTGAGTCGGTGCAAGCAATGGCAGAAAGGTGCTGTAAGCCACTGAAATCCTGTGATACGCTGGGCTGCCTCGACGGCAGCTTGCGGCATTAAGAAACTGACAAAAGAAGACTCGGCTAAAACGCGCTTTCCATTCACGCGATTTTCGAGCGCAAACGCCCGAATGCATTGTTTGTTTCCGCGCCGTGACCAACGTCGCGGAAACAAACAATGCTTCCGAGCGTCTGCCACGCGAACATCGCGTGAATGGAGCGGTTCCGTGCGCGGAAACGCTCGAAAGCATTGTTTTTCCCGCGGCGTTGGTCACGGCGCAGAAAAACAATGCTTTTGAGCGTTTTATTTCCGCGCACGGAAACGCTCTAATGGAAAGCCGCCCTAAGGATCCATTCACGCGAATTTCGGGCAGTGCGATGCCGCATTCTTTGCCCAATGCGGTGGAAAGAAGCAATGGATGCGGCATCGCAACGCTAGTAATAATCCTGTAATTTCACAACTAACAAGCCAGAAACAATCGTAACATGAAATGTATACAGAAAAAGCACGAACGAAATTCAACACATGTGCGCGCGCTAAACAACGTTTAGTTGCAGTGTAAACGTGAAAGCTGGCCGCAGTGGAGACACACGTCGCTTGAAATCTCTGATCACATGCAGATATAAGTCAACTCCTATTTAGCGTCACGAATCAGCTCTGGGGTGAGCTACATGTAGCTTAAATAGGCGTTGATGAATGTCTCTCAGGTAAACAGGTTTCTCGCGACGGACATTTTGAGTGCCCGTGATCTGCGGCCTATCGTAGCATCTAACACGACAGAAGGTTTACGAGTGTGCCGATGTAAAAAGGAAAATGTGCCCTGGAGAAGCTGTCAAGAATGCGCTCATAGATTGTAGGAAATCCTGGACGGATGGTGTTGGATCAGGACTTTGGATTCCCTGTCTGTCTCACCAAAATGTAGGCCTATAGCCTGTGGTGTCCCGATAGTGTGTGTGTGTGCAGGGAATGTGCCAGCTACTGCGCAGGCACACCGACATTCTTGCTTACGAATATCACTACATCAGTCAGCACTGCCACGAGACGCTGTCTCATATCAACGCTAAATCCGCTGTGGTACATGTATTTTAGCCATCGCACACGTTGTGGGCTGACTCCTCGCGCGCCGCGAGCGACAATAAAGTTTCATTTTCCAGTCTTACATCCAGCTTTTCATCGCCTCACAATTAACTGACTCAACAATCGAGCACGTTTCTCCAGGGGAACAATTCCTTCAATAAACCGGAGTATGATGGAAGAAAACATGAAGTAAAACCACATGACTACGTAACGCGTGATGTCTGCTGTCCATTTTAAAGGGTAAATATCATTGTCGTGAATGCCTAACGATATAATTTTCCAAAGTTCATCCAGCAAACTCATCAGCTTTTTTCTTACAACTTTTAATGACATTTTTAACAAGAACAAGTTTCTTTTTGTTTCATTTCAATGAGAACAAAAGTATTTTATGAAACGAGTATTTTTGCAGTGCCAAAATTGTTGTCCACAGTTTACCATTGCATTAGTCTTCTACTACAGGCCTTAGCTACAAAACACACTCCGTAGTCTGATCTGTTAGTTATTCATTAAGTTAAGATTTACACTGAGGGCATTTCACAGGTCGAATTTAGATTTTAGGCAAAAATAGATATCTCTTTCATTGGTAAAAGTCAATTTATTCGGTCACTGCCCATTTTCAGAATCTTGATCAGATAGAACAAAGCGATATTTTTCGAGGGCAAAAAGGCACCAGTCGTTTTAATCAAGTTCCCCCCCCCCCTCTTTTTCAAGAATCCAAACTTGAACCAAATCTTTCATTTTGGTCAACAACTCTGATAATATGATTTGAAATTTTAAAAAATCGGCTTCACCATCGATACCTTTTGAGATTGTGCCATGCCACATTTGCTCTTTTACCAGTCCTATTATGATCGAGTTTTTATAGTTCCTGAATACTTTATTATAGTTTCATACATTTTTCACATTGGTTACTTTATACTTAATACTGCTGTATGTACACATGATTTCATGAAATTTATCTTTGTCTTTACCTGTACGTTACATCTCAAGTTGCTTTACAGAAATGAAAACTGCTGAAGCATATTTTGAGAGTATCATCTTCTAGATTCATCATTGCGCGCTGCAGCGCAGGCATATTATCAGCAGCGCATCGCCGTTCGAACGATTAGTTCTAAAACGAGCGATTCATTTGATATGTTGCGTATTTATTACACATAAACTTGTATGGTCATTACTAGTATATAACAAGAAAGAGTTATGAATTCTTTTTTATACGACAGCCGACACAGCACGCCATGCCTATAGAAATGATAGTGATATACAACAAAACGTACACTGGGCACATCTTGGAGACACCACGTAGAAAGTGCCTTAAAGTCGGTATCTGTGAACAAATAGAAACTTAAACGTAATTAGGTGAGAAGCAGGCATATGCCAAACGCTAGACCTCTGGTCGTTCTGTAAGTGCAAACTTAGTGATAAAACGCTAAAAGCAGAAAAACGTAAAAACACGCAGTCGCAACGTTCCATGTGATGAGGATGTCTATAGCTAACGCTGTTCCACAGTGAATCCATACTCACGTTGTCAACCAGTTCTCCTACCATCCCATTCCAATCACCCTTCTCATTTTTTATCCCATACTTGCGATCTTGAACAATATGGATTTTGTACTTGAATTGGCAGATTTCTGCTACCTCCTTCAACAAGTCGACGCAGAAACCTTCATATCTGTCATTCCCTTCAAAATCGTGGACATTATCTTTCTCCTGAACAAACGGCGTCTCCTAAACAGAACAGAAAGTTAGAAACGCTGAATGACGACACGTTCGCCGAGCGCCGTACTTACCCCATCAATCAAATCCTTGACCATGCCATTCCACTCCCCATCCTCATCGGGAACACCGTATTTACCATCTTGAACCAACATTATTTTGAATCTGAATCCAATCATTTCTGCTATTGCGTCGAGCATCTCAACGCAAAACCCCTCGAACCTGGCATTGCCCTCAAATTCTTCGTGGTTTTCTTTGTACATGACGAAAGGGGGATCCTGAATAAAAATTCATACAAAGTCAATGTCCCCAGCATATTGTGCAATGTAAGCATCAGCGCATTATTAAAGTTACTTATTGCGACCAACATTGTACTTGCTGCTGACCAAACAATATCTCTCTATGTACTTTTTAATGTAAAGCGGGCAGGACACCAGGCGATATCGCAAGAGATCTGGGCCGACCGCACAGGAAGTCCGATAGTGCTTTCGGTGCCTGCCGATAGGCGCCGGTAGCACTATCGGACCTGTCAGTATCGTCAATACATGTAATAGGGAGTTTTCGCAAAGCCCCCGAAACGCCAACGCGAACGCCAACCCATTGTTCGATGCCACGAAGACAGCACCGAACAAAAGGACAGACGTTCGCGTTGGCGTTTCGAGGGCTTTGCGAAAACCCTGTTATATCAAACAATACGCATATAGGTATCGCCGAGTCGGCGGTGGCTGGCGAGAAGATCGGTGGCGATCAGGTAGTTTGCGATATCACCCTTACCTCGTCTGGTGGACTGCTGACCAACCACTGGACCAACAGTTAAAAATATTCAGGTATACATTTTTACTAAAAATGTGACCGAACCGACTTAACCTTTTAGTTAAGAACGTGTTGGAGTGTTTTAGCGGTTACGATGTAGTATGGACATAGGTAAATTCATTCAATGAAGGAACAAAAAACGAATGGCTTATGAATTATAATGGAACAAGATGAAGGGAAGGACCTGTTGACACCGCGTCCTCCTTCTTGAGCTTGGTCGAGGTATTGTACATGGGGGAAAATGCATTCTGGTGCTGTAATACAAAACTGGTAGCAGTGCGTTTGAATTAAAACATATTGGGAATGGATGCAAAGATAAGAAACATTTTCAAAAACTGGGCCCGGTTTTTCAGTTTTCTCTCTTTTACCCTGTAACTTGGTGCATGCGCTAGCTGTGTCTTTTATCACACTTCCATTCCATTTACTGTGTCGGCCAACTGTGCCGAAGAATGATTGACTGTGAAAGCCCTATTGTAAAGCCAAGTCCGTGAATGATAAGAATAGAGAACGAACGTCGCCGTCGGCGGTTCTGTTTATTTGGTCTACACCATCAACATTTTCAAAACATTTCTGCGACAAAACATTTTGAAAACTGTTTTGGAGATGTTGCGGCTTGTTTCGGGGTTGGTCTACACTCTGCAACATTATCAAAACATGTTTTCAAATTGTTTTGCAAAAGTTGCAGGTCCAGTCCACACTGTGCAACAAACCGGAATCAACGGGTGTTTTGGAAATATTGCAGCTGTGTGTTTTTGAAATGTTTTGGAAATGTTGATGGTGTAGACATGCAGGCCTTTCATTTGCAAGCGTTTAATGTTTGAAATGTACGAAGCAAGTGTCCGTTCCTCCTAAGAGATGTCGTTCCAATCAACAACCTTTAGTGTCGGCATGTTTGTGCTGCAGATGGCCGCACTATCGAGGAAACCCAATTGTATTAGCAACCCTTCATCACAGGAGCGATAGAAAACTAATGATGTGAAGAACCTGTCCCAAACCAATATTTTGTAAAAAATTCATAATAATCGGAGATGGAGGAGAAGGAAATGCCTTTTTGGTTCCAGGTTTCTACATGTATTTCCACACGTTTATCCATCCTGAGAACATCAGAGGTTCTTAGTGCTCGCTCCCTTCTTCACCGCACATAAACTGACGAAGGAAGCGAGCGGTAAGAACCTCTGATGTTCTCATGATGCGTTTATCAGGGAGATACCTCTTCGATGAAACCAAACAACACTCATGCTGAGTTCTGTGTGAATGCCCCGGATACGTCTTAGTCGTTATCACCAAATACCAACGAGTGCGAAATTGGATTACGTATACATTGACAAGATGAGGTTCGAGATTACAAGGTTCGACATCATGGACTGATTCCTCTCGGAAAAAGTGCCTGCTTGGCCAGTTTGCTTGTTCCCGACCAAAAGTAAACTGGTCAGTTTGGAACTTGTTCGGGGAGTTGGACAGGTACTAATTCCTGTGGTGCCTCGTCCCGCTGAAGAGCCCGACAATTCCTTCTCCAAAATCTCAACCTCAAGCAAGTTCCACCACCGTGTTGCATGCCGAAGGGTTGTCTGGTGTGCATTTTGGGCATGCAAAAAATCACTGCCTTGTAAACAGGCCTTATCACTAGGCCTACAGACAATGTACAAAAGATGTAGCCTATATGCCGGAAGGAAGAGTCCACTGATCATATTCTTTGCAAAGGAAGCCGGTGACAACTTGCGCGTACGCGGCGCGTCCTGCAGGCGTTCCGCCAATCAGATTCTTCGGTAGGTGTTTCGGTCCGTGTTACCGCCTCCCCGATTGGTTGAACGCTTTCCTGACGCGTTGCTTACGCGCCAGTCTGTCACCGCCTTAACCCGTTCGGCACGATAAGTATGGGGCTCGTTTTAGATTGTATACAGCCAGCAAAAGAAGACGGTATTGGAGAGGACTAACTCTCTATCTTTTGTAGATTGTCGACAGTGTCGGAGAAGAACAACGCCACTGCACTGACCGAATGGCGTGTCTGAGGCATTTACTATTCGTAGAGGACGAACTGTAACGTCCAGATGTCATTCTTGTCCTTTGGATTTTTTGAGAACGAAATCTGAAGTGGCCGACACACCTCTAAGAATAAGTACCACCTCGGCCAGATTTCTCAACTCTGTGGCTTGTTCTCTGACAAGTAAACTACTCGTCGCATTTATTTTCTTTGGTCACGAACGCAGCTCCGACTGACTTCACCAGCGACGGATGACGTAAAAACGTTCGTGAGATCAAGAATTCATTTCCGTTGATACGATTTGAAAATGCTATCATGAAAGATGAATTTTTTAGACGTTTTTGAAGACGTTTAAACTCAATAGTTTATTGAACTTTTATTGACGCCGACCACTAATGACACTCAATATGCACAAAAATCCATTCGCGTCTTATGTGAACAATTCAGGCCGGCTGCCTCTCACAGAGAGAGTCAATGTGACGGGAAGTCCCATATTACGATGTAACGGCATGAGGTCTGATTTAAGTTACGAACTTTGATAACTTCACCACGCCAAAAAGAGTTTCAATTTGCTTTGGAAAAATCTCATTCAGATCTTCCTGTGACTTCGTGATTAACACGGACTTGCTTTCAAATATTTCTGTGCTTAAAAACTTGCGAAACAGCAGGTCGGAGGCAAAACCATGCAGTTTTAGTAAAAACTAACTTATTCTATAATAGCATGAATAAATAACAATTTATTTATTTATTTATTCATGATAATAGGCAGAAATGGGAATAATAGGCATGCATTGACTGACTGAATTTCGATTGGTTCTAATTAATATTGTGGAAGTTTTCGAATTGGATCCTCAGAAATGCACGTCTTCTTCAAATTACCACTGCCATGAAAAGTGCTAACGGGTCATATCAAAACTGTATAAGGCGAGCGGCTCGCTTATGAATTTTTGGTCATATCTATGCCGTATTTTATTGGTAAAATTAAAAGAAATGAGAAAAAACACTTTTCGCTGTCATTGGGCATATTCTGACCTTTGGTGTCTATTACTTTTATCGTAACGTACCTTTGAATTACATAACCATGCGGTATATACTGTTTAACTGAATTGTAAGTTTTTTTTCGGAATAGGTAAGTTTTCTGCGGAATATAGGAGTCAAATATTTTATTGGTGGTGTGTTGGTGTCAGTCAATGCAAAATGTGTTAAGGGATAATAGGGAAACGTATGGCAGACTTGCATAACTCCACCTTCCTAACAACATACCGTTACTGTTGTTACTATCAACTCGTTACCCTATAATGAAGAAACACCATTTAACCATAAATGTGTACTCATTTTTTCCTAGAAATGGTACCTAACCACAAACCGTTGCGTCAAAGACATCTTGAAGAATCGAAACATCAGATTATGTATTATAAATCTAGGAATGGCTCCTGCTGGGAGACCAGATTTTTCGAGATGGAACTTGGAAATAAACACAAAATTCGACGCTGATACTAAATAAATTATCCCCAGCACCACGTGAAGGTGGATAAAATAAGAATCCTCAGCTCAGAGTTAGTAACCTCACCAAAATCATACGTTTGGCAAGGAAAAATAGAAGAGACCCACACGTGCATTACGTGCATCCATTGCCCTTGTATATTTCCTTGTTATGTCATTTATGGTATCTGATTATGCATTTATTTATCGTTATCAGAAGTTTGTCGATTACATGTAAATACAATTTTGTGTAAATTTACTCAATGTCAGTGTTTGACTTAGGGCCGTATGCTCGGATCGGACTTTAGCCTCAAGTATAACTGAAGTTAGCATTTCTCTACGTTTGAGGCATTGAGAAAAGTCAGACTTTAATGAAAGTGTGGCTGAAGTCCGACCCAAGCATACGGCCCTTAGTATTAGATCTGTACATTTAATCTGCAGTCATGTACATGTACATGTACATTCTGATACTGCAGTCAGCTCCTGTTTCACACACTGATGACGCGAGACTTACCAGTATTGACGTCACATCCAAAGTCCGGTTGATCCCCATCTTTCCCCCGCGTGCTATGTCCTCAAATGGTCCCGTGTAGTTAATGCCACCAATCGGTGTCCATGAACCAACCTGAAGAGAGGAATAGGGCGATGCGTGAAGAATGTTGTCACATCTTGCATAGAGATTGGCATGTCATCTCCAGCAGGGGGCTAGGTCTCCGTTTTTGATAATCACCAACGGATTGGATTGCTTTTGCGGCACTGGGGGCGCACCTTTCGCAGAAGATCGCACAAAAGACCCTCGGAACGATGATTGTTTTGAAATCGCTTACCTTTCGTAGACCTTTTGTCGTCATGAAGAGTATATCGAGAGTAAAGTCGATCCTTCTTCCCTCTTTCATGCCCATTACCCTCCCTGATAAGCCATCGAATGATACCTAAAAATACGACGTCGCATAACAATTCATAACTGAGTTGGCATTATTATTGTACATTCATATGCTGGTCTCGAACCCATCTAAACGCAGTTTGGATTGCAAAAGAGGCACGCAAACCAAGCCGTGCTATACAACTGCAGGGGTACGGTAAGGGACGGGAAGTAGCACAGTCGGTACGGTACGAGGGACGGGAAGTAGCACAGTCGGTACGGTACGAGGGACAGGGACAGCACAGTCGGGCAGACAGCTTGTTTTTATGCCGACGCTGCTGGTTTGTTACCCCTCTCTGCCATGCATGTTATTTTTTTTTCCCACCATTAAAGTCAGAGAAATATTTTAAGTTTGATCCCCTGCTGGAAAACTCTTAATCTAGCTAGACCATTATTAGATGGCTTATGCATGCATATAGGCATATCATACTTGGTGTCGCTGCAAACCCACACTTTTGTACCGACAGTGAGAAAACCACAGACAATAGGAGTTGTTTGCGAGTTGACCAATAGGTGTCACTACGGCCCAATTCAATGCATATAGCGGACCCAGTCATTACTGATCGAGCAGCAATCACGCAGATTTTCCTGTTCATTGGTCCGCTAGAACTTTGCTGCCATCTGTTGGCAATATGCGCGGCTGACTGCTCCTATTGCGTCATGGTATGGCCAGCCTGCAACACTTACTGTGTTCATAGCATTGAAGAAGCTGCTCCCAAACGGCCATTGCTTTTCTTCGTAACACGACAGATTGAAGAGTCGTATGTCCTGACCATGGTCCAAGTCTTCTAGTCCTTTGGCTAACATGTATACCGCATCGTACATTAAAGCAGCCTCCGTCTGGAATAAAGGAATCATTTTGAGTTGATGCGTTCTGTATTTTTTCTTTCTTCTCTATGGTGACTTGACTCCACTCAGTGGTTTTCAGGCATCTGTGGTTCATACTGCTCGTTCCCTACGTCATCGCGGGGCTGTAGGCATCGGGCAATTTGCGCCACCAGGGGACGCCCTGAGTCCAACAGGCAGCTTGCTTTATTTTACAGTAACACTTAAAAGTCTATCGAGAGCTACATGTAACTGTGAGAAACCTTTGGAGTCGATACCTTAAATCCGCGAGACAGCAGCTTGGCTGTATGTATGTGCTTTCTTGCGATAGTTGTATGTTTTTCAGTGTGGCCATTTTTCTGTGTGTGACTCCCACACTGGGACACAGACTCACTGTTTCTCTGTGTGTCGCTCATTGTCAAGTCGCGCCTTATTCCATCAATCTATTGTAAATGTCACACTGGCACAGGGGCCACACTGAAAAACGTTACACCGTGATATAGGCCTACATAAGTACCATAAAGTGTGCCCCATTTGTGAATTCAAACACTCAATTATCGAACAAAATTTATTGATGTTTTGGGTAAAGATGCAAATAGTGGTGAGTTGACAGATTTGTTGAATCAGAATGGATGCAAATAGTGATATATGTAAATGTACATAAAGGATTGATAACATCAACCACGCTGAAAGTAGGACTGACATGTCGATTGCCGAGCTTTAATAAATTTTACATACGTCACATCACCATTCTGTACGTACGTCACAACAGCTGTGAAAGTGCTTACATAGGCTTTATTAAAATCCTGGTAACTGCACCCGGTACGCCATCGTAGGCCTATGTACACAGTGGGATGAAGCAAATGTAGATTATCGATTAAGCCACTCGGTATAGGTTTACACTTTTGCTAGGCCTAGGAAAGCACATTATGGTATAAACTCTCCAGACGATAATTGCATGTCATTTGTTGGCACAAAGCTTTAGCAAATGACCTGGCCTTGCAGACGATGACGTTCCCTCACAATAACCCACATAAGTACAGCAGTAATTAGTTCCCTGTGTGTGCATGGTATGTACACCTACGCTTCATATGCCTATGAGAGAACAGGCATTCGGATGGTAGGCCTGTGTGCTGGATGGAATACGAACATTTTCCCATCGATTTATACTTTGGGAGTACACTTATGAAAAATATTTGGCACAACCAATAGGGATTCTTGGAAGGAGGCTATTTCATTGTATGCAGATTACTCAGAGATCACACTGATGGGACTCTCATCTATGATGGGATTATGCCTTTCACAGAGGACTACAGTGATTGCATACGACAATGGACACATTCAATCTAGGCCTTTGTGCTCTGAATAGAAAAGCGAGCATATGTTTCATCCGGCTGAGGTGAACATGATTACTGGACGAATTCGCAGTGACGTCCAAGGATTCTGAAACATAAGGTACTGTAACATTTTACCAACATTGGCATAAGAATATTGGTAAACGATGCTGAAGTCACCGATTCCTGGGAAGCGAAACGACGGTAGTGTGGGAACTGGTGTAAGTGGAAAGAATGGAGCCAAGAGCCTTCGGGAAAGAGTTTTTAGGGACAATAAGCTTTTGGACAACGGTGGTCCTCTCGACGTCAAGAGCATGGTGGTTTGGCGGTCTCGTCAAGCTGGGAAGAAGGGCACTTCTCCAAACCTTTCGAGCAACAATTCGTCCTCTGACTTACTAGTAACTACGGGTGGATGTTGGGAAACGGCAGGTCCTCGGAAGGGTCCCTCGGAACCCGGAATGAAGGGACCGTGGTCGCGCACTCCAGAGATACCTAAACAAAACAGTAAGTGGCCATCTACAAACTTAAACAAAGTTGCTAGCTCGTCCTCTCATGACCTGCGGATGCTGGACACGTTGGATGATTTTGATACTCCAAACGGTGTTGGTTCGTGGAGAAGTCCAGCTTCGGGAAGAAAACAGTCGGAGAGTAAAAACAACGGTAACCGGCGTTCGAACTTGTCGAAGGTTAACAGTGCATCATCATGCGATTTGAGGGGAATGGGGTCGAGGGACCCTACTTTGTCTCCAGGGCAATGGCATCAGAAGGGTTGGAATTCTACGAATCTACAGAAGGTTGGCCACAGTGCATCTACGTATGATTTACGGGAAGGAGCTTCGTTTGATTCGCCTCGATCTCCGCGGAAGTCACGTAAGTCAAGAAGACGAAAAGGACAGACAAATCTAACAAGTGTAGGGAGTAAGTCGTCGTGTGATTTAAGAGCAGGGGCCAGTGATGATTGCCCCTGGACTAACAGGCAGGGGGTCAATTATACTGGAAAAAACGCTAAGACGAACTTGACTGGTGTAAGTAGTTCTTCATCATTTGATCTTAGACAAAGTGCATTTGACGATCCTTTCAGTGCGGGTAGGCCTAGAAGGCCAGATTCGTTACCCATCGCACCCCTTAGTCCCAGAATCCAGTATGCTTCCTACAGTGATGCAGTAAAATTCGGAAGCCAATCAAACCTTTCGACAATGCGGAGTGTTTCATCTTGTGACCTCAGGGACATTGGGCGGCTTGACTCCCCCAAAATAGTCGTATATGATATTGATATTGAGAATGATTTCAAGAGCGATAACAGCTCATTGAAATCACCTAGTCGTGAAGTTCCTGGCGTTGCTGAGCGAGGTGAGACGTTAGCGTCTCCTGGAAAGGGATGGGAAGGGAACCGCTTCGGTAACGGTGCCGCTGGTGGTGCAAGGTCGAGGAATATCTCAAGAAATCACCACAACAGGAGAAGGACGACTTCTGCTTGTGAGCCACGTGATTGGGAACTGAAGATATCGCCCAGTAAAGAAAAGCAAACACCAAGAAATAAGCAGCAGCGTGCCTGTGATACGGATCGAGTGACAACTCCAAAAGAAGAACGGGCCAGGGATCCATTCGTCAGCTGTGATTCCTCCCCGGGCAAGGTCGGTCGTGGAATAGCAAGCAGTCGTGGAGTGGTTCGTAAAACTGATCAACCGTCCCCAGTTTCACCAAGAAGGGAGACGAACACGAACCGAATCATCGTCTCAGTGAAAGACTTCAGTCGACCTTCCCCAACGGATGGAGTTGATGAATGTCAAGCAAATGGCTTAGCAACCAAGGACAAGTTTCCAAATTTTGCCGACAACAGGCCGAACGAGGCTGATGAAGGCAATAAAACGGTTATATCTTCAGCTAGTGAGGAACGAGACAAGTGTAAAACTCCCGACACTCCGGATACCATCGATGATGGGGATGCTCTAGAAGCAGCCATGGAAACATTTCAGTTATTTGGAGAGGACAGTTCAACCTCACCAATGTTTGATGAGAGTGATTTCAGTTACCAAGTGCGCAAGGAAATCATGGATATCCGATGCCAAATCCAATTATCGTCCATCCCATCGACGCCCAAGGCGGGCGACAAACCCGCCCGTCTGGACTCCATGATAAAAGCGTCAGAAATTCTTAAGGATTCCATAGAAAAGCAAGTCGGGGAAATGAAAGCACTGTTTGGAGAAACTAAGGACATGTTCATAAACCTTGAGCATACTGACAGCATGTTGGCGAAAATTGAAGCCCAGTATGGAGGAATGAAGCGAAAGTCTCTGATGGATGAGGTGACATCGATGAAAAATAATATATTGATACTCGGTGTTCACGAGGTACCGAACGAATCGGTGCAAGACACTGTGAAAAGATTCTTTCAGAAGTGGCTTGGGGTGGATTTCGTTCCGCCTTTGGTGAAGACTTGTCGGTTGGGGTATCCGCGACCAGGTGTCGACCGGGCCATCAGGGTTATTTTCATGTCATATAAAGATAAGGAATTTATCAAGAGGTCGAAGCAAAGGTTGAAGGGGACGCACTATATTCTTTGTGATGAATATCCGAGGGAAGTTGAGATGCACAGGAAGAAACTGTATCCTGTGCTGCGTGAGGCGAGGCGGGAGGGAAAGAGGACGAAGTTAAAGTTGGATACGTTGTTTATAGACGGGGAGGTGTATCAGGGTGTAGGGCCTGGGCCTCTTGGGTATAGGCAGGCTGGAAAGGACACCCCGTCTCCAACCGAAGAGAGCTCATCAGAATACGAGATGTGAGCTGATGTTTGCAATGCATCTGCAATGCCCTGGATATGTAAATGGCATTATGCAAATAGAGATACAAGGGGAAGTGTTTTCTGTGCCTTGTTATAGATCCATTGTATGGATTTGGACTCATCTCATAGTATCGAAAATGCTTTCACCCGCATAGCTTGCATAGTTTAAAATCAAAATTAAGATTTGACCTTTTCTGATGTTGAATTATATTATATTTCCATTGTACATGATTGTATTCAGGGTGGGCAGTGGGCTGATGATGGTCATTGGGGTTTGGGGATATCCACTTATACAACTTAACTAAGTGACATCACTACCGGTACGTTGGAAAACGGTTATGCATTAACATAGTGTATATATAGGCCAAACTAAACTATAGAAAAAGTAGATATGCAGTCATTTTCAACAAATTTGGGGAAATGGCATAAAGGGACGAATCTCAAGAATCCATATGTCTTTATACCGCTGCATGCTAATCAACATATAATGTATCTATTGGTCGACATAATGTATAGGAATCATTATTAAGAAATTGGGGTAAACATCAGTGAGTATACATTCCTTGAACCAAAGCACGACTATGATGACAGTGTGCACTAACAAAAGGTGTTGGCAAAAGCTTTCCAGAGAAACCATACGAAAAGTTTGAAATAATCTTATGGGGGTATGGTAATAATGCCTTTGGAGATTATAGTTATGCTTTGTTAGAACTATGAGGTAATAACCAAGGTCGTTGGTTCAAAACATATTTGTTCGTTAAGTCCCGTCCACACAATGCGACACATATCATTGCTGCGTGACCGTCTCGTCGTGGTGGGTGACTACAAATAAATAGTCCTACGACTGAGGATGTCCACTATAGGCCGACATCGAGTCGTACATGTAGCTCGCTGATGCAATCCAAACAGAATTTCTGCAACCACGTTCAACCACCGTGGTGATGAAATCATATGACGAAATCAGATTGGTTACACTCCCAATTCACGTCGTGAACCTTTCCACATATCACGATGCAACTTGTTCTTCCTGTAGAATCACAAGATACTCGACATGTTTGGTAACCAGCGACTGAGTCATGCAACTGAAGGCCTGTACCCACTGACGCGATTTTTGTGGCGGAGAGCGACAAAACGTGGCGATTTTACAGGCCGTAGAAATTCGATGCTACTTTTTCAAAGGTAGAAATCTTTGTTATTGCCTTCTGCCGGTGAAAATGACAGGCCAGCGCGGAATCGCGGCGTGAAAACGCCACAGTGGGTTCAGGCCATTAGTTACAAGGTGTCCACACTTCACGACGAGACGGAATAATCGCGTCGTTATGACTCGCGTCGCATCGAGCCGAGACAGACAGAACATTTGTACATTCCGTCGCCCAAAGCTTTTTTCTGGTCTGGGCCATGAAATCTTCCATGGTGAAGTACATGTGGTCCTCTCTTTCAATGAATTGACACATTAACAATGACCTAGTTCAGCTAGCAAAGCTATTGTGTTGGTGTATATATGATGTGTGTCTGTAACTATCACGCTTTATGACATCGTAATAATTCGGCTATTATTGTGCTCAATCTTAAAAAATCCCACCAGAAAGAGTTCGCTGTAAGCTTCTATTCTAGGACAGTCATACATTCTAATAAATTGTTGAACAACAGAGGTGGACACTTTTCCCAGGGGTATCCTTTCCTTTTACACCTCATTCGACAAAGTTGTATGTCATTTCAACTCTTATTTTTCTTCTTTGCTTGAAGAAGAAGATGCCAAGACTGCGATCTCTTCTGATGACTTAGTTGTTGTTTCAGAAAATCATATTTTTTTGTAGGGTATTGTTGGTTAGGGATACTTGCTATGTAAGTAGGCCTACCAATATCAAATGTGTACCAAGGCAATTATACATGTATGGTTTATGAATGTATATGTACAAATACAAAAGCCGACAGGGATGAAATAAAGAAACGTAATCATCTGTGTTGTCACAGTGATGGTAATTGCGAATGTATGAATCACAGTTGTATTGCTTGCAAGTACGATACTGCGTAACAATAATTCATGTACCGAGAGGATGTAATTGACACAATCAGATGTCAGTTATCATTATCACTCAAACAACTGGTGTAAAAAAACTGCTAAGTCCTGTTTAATATGTCTGTGGTATGTGATAAAGTGCAGGTTTCTACCCACTGAATGTAATCCAGTATCATCGTGTCAAAACACTGAAATAGTTCAAGGTCGTGTCAAGGTCATGACCTTCACATACGACCTTGACTATTTTTTGGTATTTTTAAACACTAAACTTAGTGTTCGGCTAATGCTTCATTCATTACCCAGAAAGAGGGAGGGGTATCAGCTTGTAAATAAATGAAGTCTAAAATTGAAAATACAAATCGACCCCCTCTTCACGGAGAGTCCTCTTCATCCATGCCATCTTCCCTTTACAGGGTTGCTCAAAAAATTTATCGTTGGGAGGATAAGATACGCTGGGCCGTATTCTAGAAGTTGTTTGCAGGGCAAAATACAAAAGGTTAAAGTGGACCTTAGAGTTAAGGAGGCTTCTAGAATACGGGCCGCTGTGTAGCAATAACCAGGACATAAATGGCTTCATATTGTTGCCATTCTCAGACGGTGATTCAGAAAATATCGACTTCTGATCAGGGTTTCCGCCAGGATTGTCAAGGAGGGGGGGAGAAAAAAAAATTTCAAAAAATATTTTTTTTTCGAAAAAAAATTTTTTTTTCAAAAATTTTTTTGGGGAGTTTTTTGGTTAAAAATGGCCTCCAGAGTCATTTTTTACACTCCAAAATGCAAAATTAGTCTTCCTTCTGAGGACAAAAACTTAGTTTTTAGCTCAAAAACTAAGTTTTTAGAAGCAGAAACTTAGTTTCTGGACTTATTGGACAATCGGCTTGCCATATGCGCTAGCTCTGTCTTTTATCACACTTCCATTCCATTAATACTGTGTCGGCCAACTTTGCCGAGGAATGATTGACTGTGAAAGCCCTATTGTAAAGCCAAGTCCGTGAATGATAATATAGAGTTTTCGCAAAGCCCCCGAAACGCCAACGCGAACGTCTATCCTTTTGTTCGATGCTCTCTTCGTGGCATCGAAAAATGGGTTTGGCGTTCACGCTGGCGTTTCGGGGGCTTTGCGAAAACTCCCTATTAATAGAGAACGTCGCCCTCGGCTGTTCTGTTTATTTGGTCTACACCATCAACATTTTCAAAACATTTCTGCGACAAAACATTGTGAAAACTGTTTTGGAAATGCTGCGGCTTGTTTCGGGGTTGGTCTACACACTGCAACATTATCAAAACATGTTTTCAAATTGTTTTGCAAAAGTTGCAGGTCCAGTCCACACTGTGCAACAAACCGGAATCAACGGGTGTTTTGGAAATATTGCAGCTGGGTGTTTTTGAAATGTTTTGGAAATGTTGATGGTGTAGACATGCAGGCCTTTCATTTGCAAGCGTTTAATGTTTGAAATGTACGAAGCAAGTGTCCGTTCCTCCTAAGAGATGTCGTTCCAATCAACAACCTTTAATCTCGGCATGTTTGTGTTGCTGAAGGCCGCACTATCGAGGAAACCACATTGTATTAGCAACCCTTCGTCACAGGAGCGATAGAAAACTAATGATGTGAAGAACCTGTCCCAAACCAATATTTTGTAAAAAAACTCATAATAATCGGAGATGGAGGAGAAGGAATTGCCTTTTTGGTCCTAGGTTTCTACATGTATTTCCACACGTTTATCCATCCTGAGAACATCAGGGGTTCTTAGCGTTCGCTCCCTTCGTCACCGCACACAAACTGACGAAGGGAGCGAGCGGTAAGAACCTCTGATGTTCTCAGGATGCGTTTGTCAGGGAGATACCTCTTCGATGAAACCAAGCAACACTCATGCCGAGTTCTGTGTGAATGCCCCGGATACGTCTTAGTCGTTAGTGGTTCGAGATTCCAAGGTTCTACATCATGGACTGATTCCTCTCGGAAAAAGTGCCTGCTAGGCGAGTTTGCTTGTTCCCTGCCAAAAGTAAACTGGACCCATGTTCCCGAAGCCATCGTTAGGTTAACGATGTCGTTAAAACTGGGAAAATGCATAGCGTAACGACATCGTTAACCTAACGACTGCTTCGGGAACATGGTCCCTCAGTTTGGAACTTGTTCCGGGAGTTGGACAGGAATTAATTCCTGTGGTACCTCGTCCCGTTGAAGAGCCCGACAATTCCTTCTCCAAAATCTCAACCTCAAGCAAGTTCCACCACCGTGTTGCATGCCGAAGGGTTGTCTGGTGTGCATTTTGGACATGCAAAAAATCACTGCCTTGTAAACAGGCCTTATCACTAGGCCTACAGACAATGTACAAAAGATGTAGCCTATATGCCGGAAGGAAGAGTCCACTGATCATATTCTTTGCAAAGGAAGCCGGTGACAACTTGCGCGTACGCGGCGCGTCCTGCAGGCGTTCCGCCAATCAGATTCTTCGGTAGGTGTTTCGGTCCGTGTTACCGCCTCCCCGATTGGTTGAACGCTTTCCCGACGCGTTGCTTACGCGCCAGTCTGTTACCGCCTTAACCCGTTCGGCACGATAAGTATGGGACTCGTTTTAGATTGTATACAGCCAGCAAAAGAAGACGGTATTGGCGACGATTCACGGTATCTTTAGATTGTCGACAGTGCCGGAGAAGAACAACGACACACACTGCACTGACTGAATGGCGTGTCTGAGGCATTCGCTATTCGTAGAGGACGAACTGTAACGTCCAGATGTTATGCTTTTCCTTTGGATTTTTTTATAACGAAATCTGAAGTAGCCGACACACCTCTAAGAATAAGTACCAGTTCGGACAGATTTCTCAACTCCTGTGGCTTGTTCTCTGATAAGTACAAGTAACTACTCGTCATTTATTTTCTTTGGTCACGAACGCAGCTCCGACCGACTTCACCAGCGATGGATGACGTAAAAACGTTCGTGAGATCAAGAATTCATTTCCGTTGATACGATTTGAAAATGCTATCATGAAAGATGAATTTTTTAGACGTTTTTGAAGACGTTTAAACTCGATAGCTTATTGAACTTTTATCGACGCCGACCACTAATGACACTCAATATGCACAAAAATCCATTCGCGTCTTATGTGAACAATTCGTGCCGGCTGCCTCTCACAGAGAGAGTCAATGTGACGGGAAATCCCATATTACGATGTAACAGCATGAGGTCTGATTTAAGTTACGAACTTTGATAACTTCACCACGCCAAAAAGAGTTCCAATTTGCTTTGGCAAATCTCATTCAGATCTTCCTGTGACTTCATGATTAACACGGACTTGCTTTCAAATATTTCTGTGCTTAAAAACTTGCGAAACAGCAGGTCGGAGGCAAAACCATGCAGTTTTAGTAAAAACTAACTTATTCTATAATAGCATGAATAAATAACAGTTTATTTATTCATGATATCAGGCAGAAATGGAAGTAATAGGCATGCATTGACTGACTGAATTTCGATTGGTTCTGATTAATATTGTGGAAGTTTTCGAATTTGGATCCTCAGAAATGCACGTCTTCTTCAAATTACCAGTGCCATGAAAAGTGCTAACGGGTCATATCAAAACTGTATAAGGCGAGCGGCTCGCTTATGAATTTTGGTCATATCTATGCCGTATTTTATTGGTAAAATTAAAAGAAATGAGAAAAAACACTTTTCGCTGTCATTGGGCATATTCTGACCTTTGGTGTCGATTACATTTATCGTAACGTACCTTTGAATTACATGGAATACCATGCGGTCTACACTGTTTAACTGAATTGTAAGTTTTTTCCGGAATAGGTAAGTTTTCTGCTGAATACTAGTCAAATATTTTATTTGTGGTGTGTAGGTGTCAGTCAATGCAAAATGTGTTAAGGGATAATGGGGAAACGTATGGCAAACTTGCATAACTCCACCTTCCTAACAACATACCGTTACTGTTGTTACTATCAACTCGTTACCCTATAATGAAGAAACACCATTTAACCATAAATGTGCACTCATTTTTTCCTTGCAAACCTAACCACAAACCATTGCGTCAAAGACATCTTGAAGAATCGAAACATCCGATACATGACGTATTATAAATCTAGGAATGGCTCCTGCTGGGAGACCAGATTTTTCGAGATGGAACTTGGAAATAAACACAAAATTTGACGCTGATACTAAATAAATTATCGCCAGCACCACGTGAAGGTGGATAAAATAAGAATCAGCTTAGAGTTAGTAACCTCACCAAAATCATACGTTTGGCAAGGAAAAATAGAAGAGACCCACACGTGCACTACGTGCATCCATTGCCCTTGTATATTTCCTTGTTAAGCCATTTATGGTATCTGATTATGCATGTGAATGCATTTATTTATCGTTATCAGAAGCTTGTCGACTAAATACAATTTTGTGTAAATTTACTCAATGTCAGTGTTTGACTTAGGGCCGTATGCTCGGATCGGACTTTAGCCTCAAGTATAACTGAAGTTAGCATTTCTGTACGTTTGAGGCATTGAGAAAAGTCAGGCTTTAATGGAAGTGTGGCTGAAGTCCGACCCAAGCATCACGGCCCTTAGTATTAGATCTATACATTTAATCTGCAGTCATGTACATGTACATTCTGATACTGCACAGACACGACCGAGTGTTTCACACACTGATGACGCGAGACTTACCAGTATTGACGTCACATCCAAAGTCCGGTTGATCCCCATCTTTCCCCCACGTGCTATGTCCTCGAATGGTCCCGTGTAGTTAATGCCACCTATCGGTGTCCATGAACCAACCTGAAGCGAGGAATATGGCGATGCGTGAAGAAGGTGGACGGTAGTTGCCACATCTTACATCGAGATTGGCATGTCATCTCCAGCAGGGGCAGGGTCGCCGTTTTTGATAATCACCAACGGATTGGATTGCTTTTGCGGCACTGGGGGCGCACCGATCGCAGAATCGCACAAAAGACCCTCGGAACGATGATCGTTTTGAAATCGCTTACCTTTCGTAGACCTTTTGTCGTCATGAAGAGTATATCGAGAGTAAAGTCGATCCTTCTTCCCTCTTTCATGCCCATTACCCTCCCCGATAAGCCATCGAATGATACCTAAAAATACGTATAACAATTCAAAACTGAGTTGGCATTACTACATTCATATGCTGGTCTCGAACCCATCTAAACGCAGTTAGGATTGCAAAAGAGGCACGCAAACCAAGCCGTGCTATACAACTGCAGGGGTACGGTACAAGGGACGGGAAGTAGCACAGTCGGTACGGTACGAGGGACGGGAAGTAGCACAGTCGGTACGGTACGAGGGACAGGGATAGCACAGTCGGGCAGACAGCTTGTTTTTATGCCGACGCTGCTGGTTTGTTACCCCTCTCTGCCATGCATGTTAATTTTTTTCCCACCATTAAAGTCAGAGAAATATTTTAAGTTTGATCCCCTGCTGGAAAACTCTTAATCTAGCTGGACCATTATTAGATGGCTTATGCATGCATATAGGTCTATCATACTTGGTGTCGCTGCAAACCCACACTTTTGTACCGACAGTGTGAAAACCACAGACATAGGAGCTGTCAGCGAGTTGACCAATAGGTGTCACTACGGCCCAAATCAATGCATAGCGGACCCAGTCATTATTGATCGAGCAGCAATCACGCAGATTTTCCTGTTCATTGGTCCGCTAGAACTCTGCTGCCATCTGTTGGCAATATGCGCGGCTGACTGCTCCTATTGCGTCATGGTATGGCCAGTCTGCAACACTTACTGTGTTCATAGCGTTGAAGAAGCTGCTCCCAAACGGCCATTGCTTTTCTTCGTAACATGACAGGTTGAAGAGTCGTATGTCCTGACCATGATCCAAGTCTTCCAGTCCTTTGGCTAACATGTACACTGCATCGTACATTAAAGCAGCCTCCGTCTGGAATAAAGGAATCATTTTGAGTTGATGCGTTCTGTATTTTTTCTTTCTTCTCATGGTGACTTGACTCCACTCAGTGGTTTTCAGGTACATGTATCAGTGGTTCATACTGCTCGTTCCCTACGTCACCGCGGGGCCCGGGGCTGCTAGGCATCGGGCAATTTGCGCCACCAGGGGACGCCCCGAGTCCAACAGGCAGGTTGCTTTATTTTACAGTAACACTTAAAAGTCTACCGAGAGCTAACTGTGAGAAACCTTTGGAGTCGATACCTTAAATCCGAGACAGCAGTGGCTGTATGTACGTGCTTTCTTGCGACAGTTGTAGGGCCGTATTCTAGAACGTTCCTTAACATTAAGGTCCACCTTAAATCTATTGTTCTCGATGGTTTTACAATAGACTTAAGGTCGACCTTAACGTTAAGGAACGTTCTAGAATACAGGCCGTAATGTTTTTCAGTATGGCCATTTTTCTGTGTGTGACTCCCACACTGGGAAACAGATTCACTGTTTCTCTGTGTGTCGCTCATTGTCAAGTCGCGCCGTATTCCATCAATCTATTGTAAATGTCACATTGGCACACAGGCCACACTGAAAAACGTTACACCGTGATATAGGCCTACATAAGTACCATAAAGTGTGCCCCATTTGTGAATTCAAACACTCAATTATCGGAGAATATTTATTGATATTTTTGGTAAAGATGCAAATGGTGGACTGTCCCAAGCAAAGGTGAGTTGACAGATTTGTTGAATCAGAATGGATGCAAATAGTGATATATGTAAATGTACATAAAGGATTGATAACATCAACCACGCTGAAAGAAGGACTGACATGTCGATTGCCGAGCTTTAATAAATTTTACATACGTCACATCACCATTCTGTACGTACGTCACAACAGCTGTGAAAGTGCTTACATAGGCTTTATTAAAATCCTGGTAACTGCACCCGGTACGCCATCGTAGGCCTATGTACACAGTGGGATGAAGCAAATGTAGATTATTGATTAAGCCACTCGGTTTAGGTTTACACTTTTGCTAGGCCTAGGAAAGCACATTATGGTATAAATTCTCCAGACGATAATTGCATGTCATTTGTTGGCACAAAGCTTTAGCAAATGACCTGGCCTTGCAGACGATGACGTTCCCTCACAATATATAAACCCACATAAGTACAGCAGTAATTAGTTCCCTGTGTGTGCATGGTATGTACACCTACGCTTCATATGCCTATGAGAGAACAGGCATTCGGATGGTATGTGCTGGATGGAATACGAACATTTTCCCATCGATTTATACTTATGGGAGTACACTTATGAAAAATATTTGGCACAGCCAATAGGGATTCTTGGAAGGAGGATATTTCATTGTGTGCAGATTACTCAGAGATCACACTGATGGGACTGTCATCTATGATGGGATTATGCCTTTCACAGAGGACTACAGTGATTGCATACGACAATGGACACATTCAATCTAGGCCTTTGTGCTCTGAATAGAAAAGCGAGCATATGTTTCATCCGGCTGAGGTGAACATGATTACTGGACGAATTCGCAATCACGTCCAAGGATTCTGAAACACAAGGTACTGTAACATTTTACCAACACTGGTATAAGAATATTGGTAAACGATGCTGAAGTCACCGATTCCTGGGAAACGAAACGACGCTGGTGTGGGAACTGGTGTAAGTGGAAAGAATGGAGCCAAGAGCCTTCGGGAAAGAGTTTTTAGAGACAATAAGCTTTTGGACAACGGTGGTCCTCTCGACGTCAAGAGCATGGTGGTTTGGCGGTCTCGTCAAGCTGGGAAGAAGGGCACTTCTCCAAACCTTTCCAGCAACAATTCGTCCTCTGACCTAACTACGGGTGGATGTTGGGAAACGGCAGGTCCTCGGAAGGGTCCCTCGGAACCCGGAATGAAGGGACCGTGGTCGCGCACTCCAGAGATACCTAAACAAAACAGTAAGTGGCCATCTACAAACTTAAACAAAGTTGCTAGCTCGTCCTCTCATGATCTGCGGATGCTCGACACGTTGGATGATTTTGATACTCCAAACGGTGTTGGTTCGTGGAGAAGTCCAGCTTCGGGAAGAAAACAGTCGGACAGTAAAAACAACGGTAACAGGCGTTCGAACTTGTCGAAGGTTAACAGTGCATCATCATGCGATTTGAGGGGAATGGGGTCGAGGGACTCTACTTTGTCTCCAGGGCAATGGCATCAGAAGGGTTGGAATTCTACGAATCTACAGAAGGTTGGTCATAGTGCATCTACGTATGATTTACGGGAAGGAGCTTCGTTTGATTCCCCTCGATCTCCGCGGAAGTCACGTAAGTCAAGAAGACGAAAAGGACAGACAAATCTAACAAGTGTAGGGAGTAAGTCGTCGTGTGATTTAAGAGCAGGGGCCAGTGATGATTGCCCCTGGACTAGCAGGCAGGGGGTCAATTATACTGGAAAAAACGCTAAGACGAACTTGACTGGTGTAAGTAGTTCTTCATCATTCGATCTTAGACAAAGTGCATTTGACGATCCTTTCAGTGCGGGTAGGCCTAGAAGGCCAGATTCGTTACCCATCGCACCCCTTAGTCCCAGAATCCAGTATGCTTCCTACAGTGATGCAGTAAAATTCGGAAGCCAATCAAACCTTTCGACAATGCGGAGTGTTTCATCTTGTGACCTCAGGGACATTGGGCGGCTTGACTCCCCCAAAATAGTCGTATATGATATTGATATTGAGAATGATTTCAAGAGCGATAACAGCTCATTGAAATCACCTAGTCGTGAAGTTCCTGGCGTTGCTGAGCGAGGTGAGACGTTAGCGTCTCCTGGAAAGGGATGGGAAGGGAACCGCTTCGGTAACGGTGCCGCTGGTGGTGCAAGGTCGAGGAATATCTCAAGAAATCACCACAACAGGAGAAGGACGACTTCTGCTTGTGAGCCACGTGATTGGGAACTGAAGATATCGCCCAGTAAAGAAAAGCAAACACCAAGAAATAAGCAGCAGCGTGCCTGTGATACGGATCGAGTGACAACTCCAAAAGAAGAACGGGCCAGGGATCCATTCGTCAGCTGTGATTCCTCCCCGGGCAAGGTCGGTCGTGGAATAGCAAGCAGTCGTGGAGTGGTTCGTAAAACTGATCAACCGTCCCCAGTTTCACCAAGAAGGGAGACGAACACGAACCGAATCATCGTCTCAGTGAAAGACTTCAGTCGACCTTCCCCAACGGATGGAGTTGATGAATGTCAAGCAAATGGCTTAGCAACCAAGGACAAGTTTCCAAATTTTGCCGACAACAGGCCGAACGAGGCTGATGAAGGCAATAAAACGGTTATATCTTCAGCTAGTGAGGAACGAGACAAGTGTAAAACTCCCGACACTCCGGATACCATCGATGATGGGGATGCTCTAGAAGCAGCCATGGAAACATTTCAGTTATTTGGAGAGGACGGTTCAACCTCAACAGTGTTTGATGAGAGTGATTTCAGTTACAAAGTGCGCAAGGAAATCATGGATATCCGATGCCAAATCCAATTATCGTCCATCCCATCGACGCCCAAGGCGGGCGACAAACCCGCCCGTCTGGACTCCATGATAAAAGCGTCAGAAATTCTTAAGGATTCCATAGAAAAGCAAGTCGGGGAAATGAAAGCACTGTTTGGCGAAACTAAGGACATGTTCATAAACCTTGAGCACACTGATAGTATGTTGGCAAAAATTGAAGCCCAGTATGGAGGAATGAAGAGAAAGTCTCTGATGGATGAGGTGACATCCATGAAAAACAATATATTGATACTCGGCGTTCACGAGGTACCGAACGAATCGGTGCAGGACACTGTGAAAAGGTTCTTTCAGAAGTGGCTTGGGGTTGATTTCGTTCCGCCTTTGGTGAAGACTTGTCGGTTGGGGTATCCGCGACCAGGCGTCGACCGGGCCATCCGGGTTATTTTCATGTCATATAAAGATAAGGAATTTATCAAGAGGTCGAAGCAAAGGTTGAAGGGGACGCACTATATTCTTTGTGATGAATATCCGAGGGAGGTTGAGATGCATAGGAAGAAACTGTACCCTGTGCTGCGTGAGGCGAGGCGGGAGGGAAAGAGGACGAAGTTAAAGTTGGATACGTTGTTTATAGACGGGGAGGTGTATCAGGGTGTAGGGCCTGGGCCTCTTGGATATAGACAGGCTGGAAAGGACGCCCCGTCTCCAACCGAAGAGAGCTCATCAGAATATGAGATGTGAGCTGATGTTTGCAATGCATCTGCAATGCCCTGGATATGTAAATGGCATTATGCAAATAGAGATACAAGGGGACGTGCTTTCTGTGCCTTGTTATAGATCCATTGTATGGATTTGGACTCATCTCACAGTATCGAAGTGTCGAAATGCTTTCACCCGCATAGCTTGCATAGTTTAAAATCAAAATTAAGATTTGATCGTTTCTGATGTTGAATTATATTATATTTCCATTGTACATGTATTCAGGGTGGGCAGTGGGCAGATGATGGTCATTGGGGTTTGGGGATATCCACTTATACAATTGACATCACTACGTGGGGAAACGGTTATACATTTACATATATATAGACCAAACTATAGACATGATAGAATAAGTAGATATGCAGTCATTTTCAACAAATTTGGGGAAATGGCATAAAGGGACGAATCTCAAGAATCCATATGTCTTTTTACCGCTGCATGCTAATCAGCATATAATGTATCTATTGGTCGACATAATGTATAGGAATCATTATTACGAAATTGGGGTAAACATCAGTGAGTATACATTCCTTGAACCAAAGCACGACTGTGACAGTGTGCACTAACAAAAGGTGTTGGCAAAAGCTTTCCAGAGAAACCATACGAAAAGTTTGAAATAATCTTATGGGGGTATGGTAATAATGCCTTTGGAGATTATTAGTTATGCTTTGTTAGAACTATGAGGTACATGTAATAACCAAGGTCGTTGGTTCAAAACATATTTGTTCGTTAAGTCCCGTCCACACAATGCGACACATATCATTGCTGCGTGACCGTCTCGTCGTGGTGGGTGACTTGCAGATAAATAGTCCTACGACTGAGGATGTCCACTATAGGCCGACATCGAGTCGTACATGTAGCTCGCTGATGCAATCCAAACAGAATTTGTGCAACAACGTTCAACCACCATGGTGATGAAATCATGTGACGAGATGGATTTCTCCGATTGGCTACACTCCCAATTCACGTCGTGAACCTTTCCACATATCACGATGCAACTTTTTCTTCCTGTAGAATCGCAAGACACTCGACATGTTTGGTCACCAGCGACTGAGTCATGCAACTGAAGGCCTGTACCCACTGACGCGATTTTTGTGGCGGAGAGCGACAAAACGTGGCGATTTTACAGGCCGTAGAAATTCGATGCTACTTTTTCAAAGGTAGAAATCTTTGTTATTGCCTTCTGCCGGTGAAAATGACAGGCCAGCGCGGAATCGCAGCGTGAAAACGCGACAGTGGGTTCATCCGGCCATTAGTTGCAAGGTGTCCACACTTCACGACGAGACGGAATAATCGCGTCGTTATGAGTCGCGTCGCATCGAGCCGAGACAGACAAAACATTTGTACATTCCGTCGCCTAAAGCTTTTTTCTGGTCTGGGCCAAGGAATCTTCCATGGTGAAGTACATGTGGTCCTCTCTTTCAATGAATTGACACATTAACAATGACCTAGTTCAGCTAGCCAAGCTATTGTGTTGGTGTATATATGATGTGTGTCTGTAACTATCACGCTTTATGACATCGTAATAATTCGGCTATTATTGTGCTCAATCTTAATTGTTTTCCGTACGCAAACTATGTGACTCAAACTATGCTCAAACTATGTGTGAAAGGAATTACTGGTTTAAAAGTTCAAAGTTTATCAGCAATCACTTGCATTCCCGGAGTGAAAGGAAAACTTTCCCTTGGAAAAAAATCCCACCAGAAAGAGTTCGCTGTAAGCTTCTATTCTAGGACAGTCATACATTCTAATAAATTGTTGAACAACAGAGGTGGACACTTTTTCCAGGGTTACCTTTCCTTTTACACCGCATTCGACAAAGTTGTATGTCATTTCAACTCTTATTTTTCTTCTTTGCTTGAAGAAGATGCCAAGACTGCGATCTCTTCTGATGACTTAGTTGTTGTTTCAGAAAATCATATTTTTTTGTAGGGTATTGTTGGTTAGGGATACTTGCTATGTAAGTAGGCCTACCGATATCAAATGTGTACCAAGGCAATTATACATGTATGGTTTATGAATGTATATGTACAAATACAAAAACCGACAGGGATGAAATAAAGAAACGTAATCATCTGTGTTGTCACAGTGATGGTAATTACGAATGTATGAATCACAGTTGTATTGCTTGCAAGTACGATACTGCGTAACAATAATTCATGTACCGAGAGGATGTAATTGACACAATCAGATGTCAGTTATCATTATCACTCAAACNCAATGATGATCAGAGGTCAAGGTCAAGGTCAAACTTGATAATTCGAAATTTATCGGCCTTTGGTAAAGGTAGAGGCATGATATCACCCATACCTAGGTTATTGAGGATGCTTATTTTGATTATGCAATGACCTTGATGATCAGAGGTCAAGGTCAAGGTCATACTTTGATAATTTGATATATCTCCGCCTATGGCAGAGGTGGAAGCATGATATCACCCACTATTAGGTTACTAAGGATGCCCATTTTGATTATGCAATGGTCAAGGTCAAACCTGATGATTTGATTTGAGCACATCAAAATGGCTGCCAGCAGGCTGCCTGTCATGCCTGTAAGGTCCTCTTAACAAGCGGGAACCATCAGACATTTACAATGTCATCTTGTTGGTATTGCTTCATTCTTTACCCAGGAAGAGGGAGGGGGATCAGCTTGTAAATAAATGAAGTCTAAAATTGAAAGTACAAATCGACCCCCTCTTCACGGAGAGTCCTCTTCATCCATGCCATCTTCCCTTTACAGGGTTGCTCAAAAATTTTTACCGTTGGGAGGATAAGATACGCTGGGCCGTATTCTAGAAGTTGTTTGCAGGGCAAAATACAAAAGGTTAAAGTGGACCTTAGAGTTAAGGAGGCTTCTAGAATACGGGTCGCTGTGTAACAATAACCAGGACATAAATGGCTTCATATTGTTGCCATTCTCAGACGGTGATTCAGAAAATATCGACTTCTGATCAGTGACTCGATGGCTTTTCTAGACGAGATGACAGCTGAAATTCTCATTAAATACTCCAACAGCTTTTGGTGACGTGGTTCGCAACGACAGTTGCACCATTCTCGCTCTCGTTCTCGTTGTCGTCCGCGGGTCTTAACCTCCTTTAAATTCCACGGAAAAAAATAAAACGAAAAACTTACGGGCAAAACTTTCGTCGTGTTGATCACATCTCTGTATGGCTTCTCCTCAAATTGTGACATTTCTTTGATCGTTTCCATGATTTCCTTATCGTCTCTTGGAATAAGGCGGAATCCTGTCAGATTGACAAAGTTATGTCGAAAATCTTCCATATCTATATTTTCTACATCCTGAAAACGCAGAATATAGTCTACATAAGTATTTTGATACACGATAAGGTAAATCTATTTGATTGAATGACAAACAAGAGAGACACAGACGGCAGCAGTCACGAAACAAAGCCCCATTACATTTTATCATAAATATGTCATATGTATGTATTCATGATTTTATTCATCTAGACATGTAAAATCGTATAGAGGTCGTATAGAGGTAAAATCGTATAGGGGTCGAAAATTCGTGAATTCTGGAGATTGACTTCTTGCTTATTATCATTGTGTGTCAATTTTGTGCTATTCTGTATCTTGGATAAAATCATATAGAAAGAGATTTCATTACGACAGGAATTCAGTAGACATTCTGAATAAAATATTAGAGAAAAAGCTTCCACTAAATGAAGTCTGTAGACACTCTAAATAAAATCTTACACAAAAAATATTCCATAACAACATCATAAATAGATATACTGTGGTCGCGGAGTTATGCCGGAGTGGTGGTGGTTCTATTCATCGTATCCATGACGTCGTATCCAGGCCTACATGACGTTGAAAACGTTGTGACGTTGCGTCTTTTTGCCCACCAGCTCCTTCAGCAAAGCCATGAAATTTGCCCACCACCCTTGCGTCATTTGCCCACCACCCTTGCGACGTCAGCAATGGCGGACACTGTCGGAGTTACGTCATGGATACGATGAATAGGCCTAGTCTTACGTAGGCCTATACGGAAGGTATGGGCCAGTACACTCTGAATGAAAATCTTAGAAAAAAGATTCCATTAGGCTAAATGAATTCAGTAGAAACTCCAAATGTAATATCATAGAAAAAGATTCGGTGACATACAACTGTAACCTTCTTTTCTATGTCATTATTGCGCCATGAAATACGAGCTCGCTGGAATCTAGGAAAGTAGTTGCCATTCATAAAATGGGAGGACGCCACTTTCGTTTCGTCTTTATCTTTTCTGTGAAATCAATTTCTTGTAGAAAGAAAACCCATGTGTGTTTTATCACGTCATACATGTATGAAACAATTGGGAAGTTCTTTCACTGATTAGACGTCCGTACAAGCTCGACAAGTCAATGATTTTCCATTTCCGAGGCGAACAATAGAAAAAGCTCTGTCGGTGTCCAACAGATGTTGCCTTCTCAAAACAGATGTTACCATTTTTTTCTTGTCACTCATCTCATGTGCCTACTCATCGTTCCATTGGTACTGTATCCACGTATACATGTAGACAGATCGTCAAGCACACTAAGGCAGCTGACGAAAGTTTCGAGATAATAGGAGGTGGTGCCGTATTAGCAAGTGGTTCAATATAGGTAAAAACAGAACTGAGGGAAATCCAAACAATATTTTCATTGACATTAAAGGTACAGTTGTATGTATCTCCTGCACTAAAGATGTTCATAATATCAGCTTTTGACATCCTCCCACAGCAGGGCTTTGGTCTTGTTCTTCTTCATACACTCGCACACAAAGTTT
Organism: Notospermus geniculatus; assembly: GCA_002633025.1. Classification (NCBI taxonomy): domain Eukaryota; kingdom Metazoa; phylum Nemertea; class Pilidiophora; order Heteronemertea; family Lineidae; genus Notospermus; species Notospermus geniculatus. The sequence continues at coordinate 246,354 of NMRB01000599.1, forward strand.
GTGTGAGTGGATGAAGAGGAGCGAGGTAAAAACCCCTGCCGTGGGAGGATGGCTTTTGAAGTCGACGAAGGAAAGGATGGACTGTAGAATTTGGGCAGTGTTTTGTTTGTGAGCTTCTGGTGATTCCTGCGCGACGGACCGCTTTCGTGTGGTGCTGCCATCTCAAATCAAAGGATCTAACTGTCTCGCAATGGGTCAACCGTTACCAACAAGCCTTGCCAAGCAATTCCACACCAGCATTGCTTGTCTTGCGATCTAAATCGGAAGTGATTTTACACCTCTTCAGCTGGGTATAGAGTTTTCGCAAAGCCCCCAAAACGTCAATGTGAGCGTCTATCCTTTTGTTCGGTGCTCTCTTCGTGGGATCGAACAATGGGTTTGGCGTGCGCGTTGGCGTTTCGGGGGCTTTGCGAAAACTCCCTAATAATTGGTGTCGGCGGTACGACATTTCAAAATGGTACTCACCAAATTTGTCAAAATATAACTGTGGCTGGAATCTATCATACCTTCCTGTAGAGCCTGGAAAGAGATGGTGGTTTCAGGATGCCCGGAACAGAATTCCGCCCTTTTCTCCAGTCGACACACACTAGACACCAACTGAAGAATTTGCTGGCGCTAGAATATGGCCCGTAATTTTAGAATGCTCCTCAACGTAAAGGAGTTCCTCAAGGCTATTGTTCTCAACAGGAGAACAATAGCCTTGAGGAACTCCTTTACATTGAGGAGCATTCTAAAATACGGGCCTATGTCTCTCTGAATTGACATCTAGGGATGCAAGCTTTAGAGATTTGAGAGGGGGCATCTAGGGTTGCAAGCTTTAGAGATTTTGAGAAGGGGAACTGCTAAAACTCTTGTTTGACCGGCAAGCGGGCGCTCTTTGCATCCCGGTCTATCGGCAAATCTAACTGAGCAACGACACCAACACTGATTTCACCAAGATCACATGGTAGAGGACACTAAGAACGAAGAGTAACCGGACGAGTGGATACTTTTACCAGTGTTCCAGAAGAAAATTCACCAGTAAGGTACGATTTTAGGTAATTGTAAACAATCAAAAGAAAACAAGCAACGATATTTATATCATATTATTGGGGTATTTCTCTCGCGCCATGTTATCATCAAAGCCTTTCTCCAGTGTCAAAATATACGATGACAAATAACACCTGGCCTTCATGACATAAGAAGTAAAAGCCGTACGAAGAAACAGCAGAAGGCGATACTTACAGTTTTTAAAAGTAGATAAGTGTCATCTACAGGCAGGTCGGCTAACATCGTGTACAGCTGATGCTTCTCGGCCTCGCGTAGCACAGCTCGAATGTTTTTCCTGTTAACCTGCCGTACTATAATCTCAATTTCCTGACTGAATGGTGTCCGTATAAAATGTTGTAATTTTAATAACCCTGCAATTATATGAAGGTATGCGTTACATACGTATTGCATTTTGAAATTTTAACCGCCGAGGGTGGGTGGAGGAGTGAAGGTGTCACCTCGAGAATGTCAGTTGCCATAGGCGCTAACGGAGTTCAACATTGCCGCTATTGAGAGTTGAGCCACCGCTACCGCCGCTGTAAGATACGTTTTGATTGGCTGAAACACCTTGAGCATGTCGAGAGGTACCGGTCGCAATGATCACCGTCGCTATGGGCCTGAAGTGGCCTGAAAAGCTGATCACTGATTGGCTAGCTACCGTAGTTTTGCGTCAACTGTGTAACACGCACTAGTGACGCCTATTGGTCATCTTCTGAGAATCGCGTGAACCAAAGCAGTTTCCGAGCGCCGGTAATACGGGTTTGCTTCGAAACTGCGGTTGGAGTTAAAGCACCACGGTATTGCCACTTTCTGTCGACAGCCGGCGCCACCGTACCCGCTCTCCAATACTGTAGTTAAGCCTTTCGCCCCAGTGTTGGAGAATGTATGATTACAGTCTCGGTCACCCAGCCGCTGGGGATCGAACAAGTTTGTGTAGCAGCACTGCGGAACGAAACGGCTGGCTGCGCGAGACTAGTTGCATGCGGTAGTTTACCGAGTCGTTAATAGAGGTCTCCCCTTAACGCGGGTACGTGTAACGCAGGATTGGGAAGCAATACTGTGGTCCTTTAAGAGAGATACACGCCGTCTTTGAGGACCTTTCCTCGTACCGCTTTCCCAGTCATAGAATTTTAAATTACTTGGCGTTAGGTGTATTAGGAGCAACATTCTACTGAAAGGCGCTCGACGATGTTTCATTTAATTAACGTTAAACGCGCGCATCAAGCTGACAGATTTTAATAGCAGAGGCAACATTACTTATGAATTCATCACTCCCAGTCTATTGAGCATCGTCTCTCCAGAGTCATGCTACACAAATATTTACCGATATAAGAAAATTAGTTGCGTGTAATGTTTGAACACGAGTAAGATTTTGATGGAATGCACACTGTAACCGATCGCTCAAGCTTTGAGCGGTTTAGTTCAAGGTTCCTGAAGTAAATTGACTTATGAAATATGATCAGATTTTGACGGCAGGAGAGATGGCAAGGAAAGCTACTCAATTTGAAGGAATGACATGTCGTGTTTCGTGGGTGTCAGTCCGATGTTCTGATTCAATGCAGTATTTTTGTACTTTTCTCTGATGTTTATCCGTTCCTTTTCAGTATTGGTGATGAACGCCTGTGCGATATGCAGGAGTTTTGTTTTGCACTCTTGCCGCGAGGTTTTCACATGCCTCAGTGCATACTGACGATAACTGACAGCATTTGGTCTGTGGTTTTGTAAGCAAGAATGACCACAATGCCGTCGTAACGCGAAACATTTTAGGCCTACCCATTTCCCAGCACTTCCTCTCTTTGTATAGGGTCTTGAAACACTGTGAAGCTCGAATAACAGATTTCTATGTGTTCCCCTTTGAAAAGTCATGGTCTCTCTGGCTGTCTTTTGTTTGGAAACACTGAGATGTGAGAAACACTAGAAAACGTTACATCGGTAATAACAGTGTTACATTAAACTAAAGAACGGTAAAGCTTGCTCTCCAACATCATCGCACACAAATGCTGGACGTCGGGAAGACCGAGCTTGATTTAGGAACTCCTGATAATTTCAGGATGCACAAGCATGTCTTTATCACACAACATCGATATTGAAACAACTAATGCTGGCTGCCGGTCCAAATTTCCTGCAGCAATTTTCAAAACACTACTTAAGAGCACGAAATATGTTGATTAAATCAACTTGATCTCGGCACAATTCAGACGACATCATTCGTTATCTGTCTACAGGTTGGTATCCATTAATCGATGGCCGCTATTAGATCAGACGGCGAACATCATCCATCATAAGAATGTCAGCGAGCATGGTATTGGCTGATAAATCACCTCCAGAGAGCTATGAAAAATCCTGGACGTTCGGGTTGGCTAATCAAGAAACTTTAATCGCTGGCACTTATAAGATCGGTGACGTACCTCAATATAATTCGTTCCCCTACAGTTTTTCCTTCCTTGCGACAGCAATGCCCTATTACAATGCTTAACAATGACTCATGTAGTGGGAACATCAAGAATTATGACGCACAGTTCACCTGTCACAGAAACTGTATTATACCGGAAGTTGCTAGCGCCGCCTGGCGACAACATTGAAACGCTGCCTCTGATTGGCAGATTTATACACGGAAATAAACGACTTTTTGGGTGCAAATAGGGATTTATGATTCTGTGGTGGTCACAAATTCGAATGTAGCATAAAAACCCATAAAAGCCATAAAAGAGCCATAAAAACCTCTTCATGCTTTTTATTTTCTACCATGGGTCTGTTTTAAACGACGTTCCAAATTGAATACGCGCTATTCCCAAAGTTTTAGTTTTCAAAAAATCACACATCTGAAATCAAAGACGATTTAAAACATATGTCATGGATGTATTTTTGTGTGTTGGTGAATGGCTTTTTGAAAATAATGTAATTCAGGTCGAAACCCAATCCCAAACCCAATCCCACAGGTCTAAATGACTTACAACTTCAAACATCCCAAAAGCACCTTCACCTGTCCAAAGTGACTATCAAATATCTCTGGCTCGACACTTGACGCCCAATTTCTGGATATCGTCTCGCCGCGGGACAACTTTACTTGGACACGACAGCGATTGGATTACTGTGGTCTTAGATATACCACGAACGATGGCGTCCCCGCCAACTGAATCCGTAATCTCGTTTCGTTCACATGGCTCCGGCAACCAAATACAATTACGAGAGCGAATCATATCAAAATTGCACCTTCTAACGACTTGTATCGCTTCCTCGCAAACGTTGATGGTGCGGTGTGGTTTTTGGTGGAGCATCGTCATGATGTTAGACCATCTTCTCGTTATTGTCAATACCCCCAGGTTGTGCATTTTTCTAATTGCTTCTGTCAAGGTACGACGGATGGCGTAAAGAACGAAAGCCAAGGGCTCATTCAATCTTCAAGCTTCAAGGTTTACTAGACCCTCGGATTCATTGGAGCCAGACATTTCATTCCAGTATGAGGCACATGTATATCGACATTCTTGTAATTACTTCTTTCCCAATTTTCAAACATGAACCTTCCGACTTCAACGCCTGACCGGACTTCAGATCTTCAAGATCGAACTCTGGGAGTTCAATCTTCAATCTTGACCCCCCCCCCCCGAGTTCAAAAAATCAAATCCGATTATTATGTAATGGGCAATTCACTGTGGTGGTCGACCTGGCTTGTTCATATGTCTGTTACGAGGTATCGTTCAAGCTTGAAAATTGAAGTTCAGGTTCAAAGCTTGAAGATTGAAGTTCGCTGGGTTCAAGCTTGAAGATTAAAGATGAATGAGCCTTCTGGACCTCGGAAAGAATTGGATAACATGGCATGACCCCATACAAAGTTCTAAAGTTGTCTGACTGGCCTGTACACCAACGAACATTCACATTTTCGCATTTTCTGCGACGCACACCTTGCAGTGGCCTAGATGTCGGCTTGACGTCCTGGCGATTTACGGCAGCCAATGATTGGTTGCAAAAAACTATCCAATCAAAATCGAGATTTCGATATGGTTTTCATTTCGTTTTATTTCGCGTATACTTTTTCGCGCAGTGAAACGAAAAATAGCGTGTTAGGATTAAATCAAATTTGCCTCGCAAGGTGCTTTCTTGCGTGGTCAATACCAACGTGCGAAAACTGGAAGGAAATGTGGTAATGATATTCGGTTGGGCAAATCATCGAAATCCCAAGCGGGTGGTAAAATCAGACATAAGGTAAAATCTCTTTCCCAGATCGATCAGCAATGAGATAGCTTCGTGACTACTGTCAGAGACGATTTCAGCAAACGTGAAGACATGACGAATCGCCACAAGACGCCCCTGACGGAATCTTTTTCCTCTTTGATCTAGATTCGATTTCGCAAACGGGCAGGGGATTGATGGTAATGAGCGCTGGTAAGGATATGGAATACTGATTTAATTTAGTCTCGGAGGAGGGGCCGTGCTGTCTATTGGTGTGTCTTCAACAAAAGGGACCGGAGTTACCAAGGGTACTGAACGTTCACAGGCATTTAAGTCCCAAAATATCAGACACTAAGGAAGAAGCTTCTAACATGAAGAACTGCGTACATGATGACTGGGCTAGATTGTTTCAGAACACCGTTAGTGCTACTTTGACGTTCGAGCGTTTAAGAAATCCGAGAGTTTAATAAATCGTTTTGTTAGGGATAACACTAACGTTATAGTTAAACTATTTCTGACATACAACTGCAACGTAAAACATGCCGTTAACGTTGCGTTACCGTTAGTTGGACGATCTCTTACTCTGTATCGCTCTGTTAACGATAATACTAACGCTAGCCTAACACTATTTCTTATATACTGTACAACTGCATTCTAAAAAATCGCCTTTTCCCGCGTGCATGATTCCAACCGTTTCACTGTGCATAATATACACTGTGTGCAACAGGGTATCCACTTTATACAACAAAAAACTAAGATGACAACATGATTAATATAAGGGCAATATCAATGTGGGGTCATCTATCTAGTCGGTACCAATGCTTCCTCGACCGGGTAACATCCATCAATCTTTGGAAAAATGGCAAAAGTAATTGCATTTTTGTTGAGTTTTCACCAATATTGTACATCCGGGTAGAAAGATAATAAGCTCTAAAAAAAATTTCCAATATAAGTGTTTTTGTATGGTAAGAGAGATAATCATTTACATGTCGGGATCATCGACATTGATACATGTATGGCTTCCATAGAATGCGAAAGAAGTGTTTTCCCAGCTGTCGAGTGCATTCCTTATGTCCATAAACTTTTAAACATGGTACCGGAGAACCACGTGACAGCAACGGGCTAAATTTTTATGATTCCAGATCTTGCCATCAAGGTTGGTTTCAAATCTCACCGTTAGGCTTACTATAATACCGAGATCGGCAGCGCATGTCGTCCATAATCACGTGTCCCCACTGATCGTCTGAAAAGCAGCCGATGAAAAATGTTGGTCCCTCCCATTCAACAAAACAGCAATAATGTTTTTTTCAACCAATCAACACGTTCTACATCGGCTTTGTGGACGATCACGTGATCGTTGACAACGGTCGCTAACGATCATGTATTGTGATTCCATCCTAGCGGTGAGGCCTGATCATTGCAGAAGGAGACCTCTCAGGCTAAGAATCCATTCAAGCGAATTTCGAGCGGTGCGATGTCGCATCCTTTGTCCATGATCAACGCCGCAGAAACAAACAATGGTTGCGGTGTCGCACCGCTAGAAATTCGCGTGAATGGATTCTTAGCCTTAGAAATGAATCAACGAATGTAAGAACAACTTTTCCCTCGATTATGTTTCTTGTATAGAAATTAATGCTACTCACCGTAATCATCTGAATATAGAACTAAAATCTTCTTCCACTCAAAGCTAGTGACAATATCTATGTAAGCCTTTGTAAGAAAGTCAACGTCTGGATACAAATTGACCGACAACATTGGAGGGCTGTAGGTTCGAGTTTCTAATCGTGCCTCTAGATGGGGTATATCCAAAGCATTACACATGGAATTGATGTGTCCTGCAAGATGTGACTGCTGAGGTCCGAAAAGGGCGGCAACGCCGAGGGTGACAAGGGTACACGCTGAAAGAACGAATGGTAGAGAGTTAGGAAGGAACAGTCGAAAGGTAGGTATACGCAATGAAATTAAAGCTGTTACTTGGGGTTCGCCACTTTTTCATGTCACCGGTTTACCGACTTATGCTGTATCTATATTTTCAGAATTTGCAAGCAAATATTAAACATTTTGGAGCTTTAAATGTCCTGCACCCATGCCTTTGGTCGCCTACCTCGAAGCTGTTTCGAACGAAGCAACTACTAGGCAGTTTTGTGCCGTTCTTGTAAAAAAAGGTTGGACAATATTGTTGACGTAGGCTTTTAACACAATTTACATGTATTTGTCACAACCTTTTTTAAATCGCTGAAATGTACATCCTGATAAAGAAAATCGAATGTTTACTAAACGTTGGGAAAACAAAGGTCCTTAAACCCCAAACTATACCATCCGCTCGACCCAAAGCGTATTGTAGGTGACCAATAAACCAGGGGACTCAATAAAGACACAGAAATCTATACAGGCATTGCGATCTGCAATCCAAAAGTGATAAGTAGCAATGGCTTCGATTTTCTCAGTTTCACAGTCGACGATTTCCTGTATCGAAAACCCTGTAGAACATCCCACTCATCCTTATTGGAAAAGCGATCCGAATCATATCACATGGACAAATCTTTCAAGCTACCTGACATCTCAACAGCTGATAACACTAAGGTCATTAATTCAACTCTCCAATGTTGAAAGCGTGATGAAACATTTAGAAGTAGACTCTGGCTGTGGATTTTATCGTCGCTGAAAACAAGTATTTCTTCTTCTCAACACCATACGCTGTCAGTGACAGTGACAGTGACAGTGTCACAGCGTTCGTCCGTTCGCAATGAACCAGTCGGCAACTTTTCATTTCGGAGGTAAAATTATCAAAAACTCTTTCACCAAAAATCATTTATTTTCAGCCTTTCCTCTCAGCCAGATGCTTCCATTCTTTTGGATACTATTGAGATGAATATCTCCGCAAGTTTGAAGTTGTTTGGCAATCGGAAATTGGAAGTTCATTTCTTGCTTGCTGCGCCATAATTTCCGCAGCTGCCTGGCTTCCGCTCAAAAACAGCGGACAACAATAATGACTAATAGTTGCGGTGTGTGTGTGAGAGACAACAGCAGACGGATTGAAAAATATGAAATTGGACAACACCTCAAAAGTTGCTGACGATTTTATTGACGAAAAAGACAAGACTACTGTCGATACCTTTGTCACGTTACTCCACGCGATCAGTTGCTTTGTTGGACTATCTGGCTGATACAGTGGCGGTATATCGGCACCTGTCACTGGGCCAGAGTTCGATACCCGCTTCGACCAAATACGTAATACATGTATCGTAATTTAGCAGGTGTTCACGACTTCGTTTCCTTTAGAACGCAACATAAGCACTAAAGATTCTGGTGCGGTTATAGACCATAGATATCCGACACCGATATTTCGCCTTCATCGCTCCTTTAATTCTAAAAGCTACCGTTATTCAAGTCGCGCCATGGATGATAGTAGATTAACCATTGTGATGCAACCTCAAGGCAAAAACTGCCGTCAGGTATTGTTCTCGAGCAGTCGAGTATTTCCAATGGGTTAATAATCCCTCTCACACTACCATCGTTACGAATCTCCCTCTTAGCTACAGCGCTGTAAATTGCTAAGAAACACACCAGCACAATAGCAGTGACAATGCCATTTCCGTGGGGCAGTTATGACCAGAGCGACCGGAATCCATTTCTGCTCATCTGTCATCAACAGGTGAACAGTCAACAGCATCCGGTATTGGCACCTTGGCCAAGACGTGCTGGTCTAATCGCCGCTGCGTTACTTTGGGAGGCGATTCGTCACGTTGCATCATAGGTTGATTGAGAGTGTCGTTTTAACGCTGTAGTCAATAATGACCACGTAATACATCACTTTGTCCTAAACGCAGTCGCTTGGAATTTACAGTAAGCTTAAGCCATTTTTCACTGTGGACAATGTACAAAAGATACATTTGCCGCCGGAAAGAAGAGTCCATTGATCATATTCTTTGTAACGTTGGGCGTAGGGCAGGGTTTGCCAATAGGAACAGTCAGTGAGTTGACCAATAGGTGTCTCTACGGCCCAATTCAATGCAAAAAGCGGACCCATTCATTCTTGACCAGCATAGCTTGTCACCTGCAACCATGTTCGACGAAATTGGCAAACCTCACTGCACGTTTGGGGGCGGTAACTCGTCAGACTGGCCAGTGAGCCAACATTTGTACATGTCATCTTATTCAATGGTGCCCAAATCTTCCCATACGGTTGAGATATCCACCACTCCAACGACAGACGAATTACCAGAACATCGCGCCACTCGCATGACGAGGAATGGGCTATTCTGAGCCATAACTGGCTTCATTTGTTTATCTCTCAGTAACATCGTTCATTTGGTCAGTCACCTGCCTAATGGGGGAACGGAAATGGGCATGATCACGATAGATCTTCAAATGCCGATTGATAGGGGTGGACTTAAGATTAATCTACAGTGGCACTCAAAAGCATGTAGACTGTGGCACTCAAAAGTATGTAAACTGTGGCACTCAAAAGCATGTTGACTCTGATGTTCCTTTCTCTAGGCATATCTCTGCACAAAATTGGATATACTACGGTTGTAGGCCTACGTGTGTCAACCCACTGATATCTTGGCGATTTTACAGACAAGAAGAGTTTCAGCACAGGATATGTTGTCCACAACTTCACCCAACCCCAACCCCCAAAGTAAATCAACTAATCCCCATGTACTTGGCAAAAATCGAAAGCCTTCGCACACCAAGGCAATTTCTCGCTGCAACGTACAGACGTCGCCAGCGGAGGCCGACCGGCAGGATTCACCATACCGACGACGAGCCATGTCTCCGCAACGAGTGACGAAGAGCCCAATTGAACGGCATCAGTCTGCAAGCTTGAAGAAAATCCGGCGGGGAGGTTTCGCAAGTCTGACGAAGTACAACATACGAAATTCAACTTCATTTCCAGGACCTAATGTATGGTTGGTACCACAAATGTCCCTGCTGCCAGTGCGTCTTTTAGCACATCATGTAAGACCGAGAGAGTTATGGTGCATCTTGAATTTTTAAATTTCCACTTCGTACATGTATCTACGAAGTGAAAGCGAATGATTAATTTCAAAGTTTAATATACACGGTAACTCTATCGGTCTAACGTCATACGCTGGAAGACGCTCTTGCAGCAGACAATGTTTGTGGGACCAACCATTTCCTGAAATAAAACGTCATGGAAATGTAGTCCAATTTCGTATTTCGTACTTCGTGTTTCATCAGATTTGCAAAACCTTTATTGTCCCCTAAATCCTCTCACGAACGATGGAAGACATCTATTGATAAAGTTATAATTAACATAAACCGCATTGGCAAAATTAGGCATTCCAAGCGACACGCCATGTCGGGGGCAAGGACCTGCGAGTTACATTCGTTGGGTTCCAAAGTGACCTATCTTCACGCTATCGAGCAGTGTTTGGATCCGTGATGGTTCCCCGGGGACCTGTTACAGTCATGGTAATGAAACCACCCCTGGTAGGAAGAACTGGCAGACACTTGTATGGTATTTGGGGCATGAGCAAACATATTAGGGAAGCCGTAGAAGAATGGTTTTAGATGGTTTACTGGGGTGCAATTCCAAACCACATGACAGCCACGTATTCAAGCGACGACGACGTCGTGGATGCCAGAATGATGCTAAAAATGACAGTCGAACGACAGGGACACGACTTACCTCTTTTCGCCGCTAGATAACTATCCGAATTTCGTAATCGTTGAATGTCGTATATAAGACGGGTTCCTTTTAGTATTTCTCTATCACGGTTGATTCTATTGATGGCAAATCGGAAGGCTTTTTCAATCACTCTGTCTTCTGGTTCACTCCCAAACAGACCACCTGCAAGGAGAAGGAACAACAACATGAGACGAAGGTCAAAGTATTCTAATAGCAGAATAAGGCAGCTGGGCTCTGTAATGGGACAATAACAACTCCAAAAATAACTTCATCCATGACGATCTGCGGGTGGAATGATAAACATGAGAGAAGGATTCGAAGCAACTATGCTAAGAGTATAGACTAGCGGAGAGTGGCATGAATCTAGGTCCCCACGGCCCATATTCATAAAACGACTTAAGTCTAAAGTGTGACACTTATCCTTTGTTCAACACAAAAGATAAGTATCACACTTTGCCTTAAGTACATGTACTTTTATGAATATGGGCCCAGGAATCTAAGTCCAGTTTTATTGCTTCATGAAGATATAGCTGGCTATAGAAACCACGGCCATTCGATATCCGCCACTTTTTCATTACACTTTTATTTTTCTCCACACGGTACTTTCTCTTTTCGCATGCATGTACCTATTCATATTCCATTTAAAGCTGACGTGAACGAACAAAAAGCCCCCATGCGACGAGCAAGAGAATTGCAAACGCCCTGCAAACACCTCAGACGAAGGCTCAGAACAATTGAGTATAGTGTCAGAGGTATCCGGAGATGTTGGCAGCTCTGTTGCCTGAAGGTAAATAAGGTGGCGCCCTCCTGGCGTCGTAGGGTCTATCATGTTCTGAGCCTTCGTCTGAGGTGTTTGCAGGGCGTTTGCAATTCTCTTGCTCGTCGCATGAGGGCTTTTTGTTCGTTCACGTCAGCTTTAACGTATCGCTTACCCAAATTACAGTGAATAGTAAACTACATGTAGTTTGTATTCTGATGACCAAGCGACCTCTGGTTAAATGTCCCAATCGAGGTACAATGCAATAACCACAACAGTTTGCATTACGGTCACGATAGCCCGCGAATTAACAGGTTTGAAAGCCTCATTGGGGAATATCGGGGAAATGAGTTTATCTTTGCAGGAGATAGTTACGGGAACATTTCCCGGAGATTTCATACAACTACACGTGGTTTTGTAGTGGATGGTTGAAATTCGGATCGTGTCTTCTGTATTCCAGCCCATAGGGCCGTATTCTAGAAGCTTCCTTAAGTCTAAGGTCTACCGTTAGCTATTGTTTCCAGGGTAGAATACAAAAGATTAAAGTGAACCTTAGAGTTAAGGAGGCTTCTAGAATACGGGCCATAGTCTGTGAAAGTTTATTTTTCAAGAAGTGTGAAGTGTGATTTTTTTTACAGATACTACCAGAAATTGACGCGCTGCTATTCGTCGCTACCTCAGCACCATGGAGTTGGCAAAAGACGTATTAAATTTGCACCACGACACCAACACTATACCAATCTACGGGCATTGAAATTGAAGAAAAATTGTATCGCAAAGCCGACTGTCACAGCGACATTCCTATCATCATTGGCAAGTCACGGGTGAAATCGACGAAGCCCCGCGAAGGATGGTGAACAATATACTGCATAGAAACGGACGACACTTGTCAGACACAAATCGATATTTGACTTGGCGGAAATTTCAGACAAGTTGCACTCGCTTTGGAAATTGATTTTTTTTCACTATAACTGAAATTGACAACGGCAGTAACGGTAGCTAGGTTGACGTGAATGGTTGACGTATTGTGAAATAAGGTGTCATATTTTAATCTGCCGGTTTATGAGCGGCTTAATTTGAAATTGTGTATTGGGTAACAATAAATTGATTCTTATAGCGGCTACCATATTGTTTGCTTACGTCTCTGGAAAATTCCATTCATGATTTTGAATGAGATTTTTTTCCCAATCAACACATAATGAAATATCTTTTCCTTCCTTTGTGTTTTATTTTAAATTAATTATGAAGCCCAATGGTGATTATAAAACACTAAGTGGTATAGTACGAGTGGTAGTCCAGACAACGGACGGAATTTAAAGAAAGCTTCTGAATATATTAACCTTTAAAGATTGCATCCATTTGCTATAACGACAGCATCGTCCAGTTGGAAATGTCCTATTGTAGATGGTATATCAGTACACGCTTAACGGGACGTTTTTTCAGCTTAATGAGTTCTGTATGCTGATATTCTGTCTACTACCACTTGTATCTTGCATTGTATCTATTCAAAGCAGTACATTTCGGAAGCATTCCAGGGAAAATGTCATCCAGTCAAGAAAGAAAGTATTTTTTTCTGTGGAATGAGTGTTGAAATATGTATTTTTATTCCGCTGATGTCTGGCCTGTTTATCTGACATGAATGGCTGTTGTCGTTGTTGCAAACGTGATCCATTTTTGATGGCTCAGCAGGGTTAAGCAGCGTGTACTCTGGGGCAAAATTGTTTCTACATTTTTCCAACATATGAAGAAAATACCTTCAAACATTTTAGCAACATTTAACAATCTGTTGGATAACTCCTTTCCCTGTACACACCAGACAACATTTGTCCAGAACGGTGTTAAATTGCAACTCTCTTGTAAAAAATGTTGGAAAAATGTTTGTAAAGTTTACTCAGGGTTGAAAGCTAAGGACGATTGCACATACATGTACAGTCATTGACATTAGTTTATCTACACCTACTACCTTGAATATTTCAAATACTACCGGGCCAATTTTAACACGGTTTGTACCACATGAAAGTATATAACCTTGGTCATATTTCTGCATCAAAATTTTGGAAGTTTGGAAATATCATAATTATGTAATAGCTCATTAGAAAACCCCCTAAAAATCAACATTTTTATTATGGAATTTTTTTGTGACTTTTGTTACAGGAACATTTAACAATCTGTTGGATAACTCCTTTCCCTGTACACACCAGACAACATTTGTCCAGAACGGTGTTAAATTGCAACTCTCTTGTAAAAATGTTGGAAAAATGTTTGTAAAGTTTACACAGGGTTGAAAGCTAAGGACGATTGCACATACATGTACTTGCTAATGCCAACCCTTACGCCTCACCCTTCCATGACAGATAAGGCTAACTCCTTGAAGGAGGAAATGTAGGACACAAAAAAGTCAGAATACCAGCAATCAGTCTTAGCTTTATCTTTATCATAAGCTAATAAAAGAAACCAGAAACTAAAATATTATTTTATTAGTTTACGGATGTGTTCTTTGATTATTTATGCTTTTACCGGAACCGGAGGACTATTCTAGGTTTTATCTTCGACTCTAATAAATTTTGTCATGTTTGCTTGTTTTTCCCAACTGCAGGTCGCCTAATAAATTTTTGTCATTATTTTCTTAATATTACCTCTGCAGGTCGCATCGGAGCTATGAAAACTACTTTTGATTTATTCCAACACATTTTATTATATGATAATGATGAGAATGGAATAAAGTGCGAAACGCAGCGTGAGTTACACAGCTACATTATTGATGAGATCAGACGGATGAACTGTAATCATGACCATGGCATCAGATAAATATTTCATGTTGCGATGTGCTGTATTCTATGCCGGTGAAGGTCAATATATCTTGTTGTGTTGGCTAGCAACAAATCGGCTACAACTGTACTAAACTTTTTTTTCTCAATGAAATATAGTTTAGCCAATTTTTAATCAAATGTATTAACAGTTTTCACATAACCTCAATTTCTGAGACCAAGTCAAGGTGAAACAGAGGACAAAGACCTGACCTTGTGTGTCTCTGCGTTTTAATGCATTAATAAAAACCTCCTGCTGATACTCTTGATGAAAAATATTAATCTGGCCCATGCAGGTGATTCAAATGAAATACTCAGACTTCAACATCAGTGGCTGTTACTGAGGCGTTGACGTTGTTTAGCCATGAACGAACGCCGTGACGACATGTTAGAATCTCGACGAATCAAAATGAAGTTTGCTCAGCCAATCAGTGATTCAGCAGGCGACACCTATTAGAGTATCCGATTTATTTTGTCGCGTGTGTGTCTGGGAAGTCGTCATATCGTGCTGGGCCGGCTGATCCGTCGGAATTACCGCCAGAAGAATGAATTGATTGAAATATTTCTTTATGAAAAGGTTTAATGAGTTCACTTTTTTCATTTGGGTGAATACAAGTTCTTGTAATACCTCGAATACCAAGTGTGGCAATCCAGGGTTTAGAATGAAAGATTAGTCAAAGTTGCATGAATTATCTGGACTTTTTTTTCATTTCTTTCAATTCTCAAAGGTTTATTAAGTTAACACGGATAATTAATAAATGTAGCTGAAAAGATGTGTAAACATCAACGTAATATTTTTTTACACACTAATATTTTTTGGCTTATTTTTGCATTTCTTTCAATTCTGGGACATTTATTGAATAAGCTGGGATAATTACTAAATGTAACTGAAATGATGCATAACCATCGACCTAATATGTTTCATATGTTCTCTCAAATCGAGCTGACCACATAACGTGCTTTTACGTTGAACATATCGAAACTATATCGAAGTTCCATTCACTCAATAGCGCATTCCCTGAGTGACATAACCCTATATAGGGAAGCAATTTCCTTACTTCTGGACCAGTGACCGCGTTAGGAAAACTCCGACGAGGGAACCCAGTCAATCATAAGAACACGAGGACAAGCCGTAGCGGGTTCTCATCATTCCGATTAGGAACGAAATCTCACTGAACCATCTCAACGCTTGAAAGAGCTAAATGTAATGCTGAACACGCTATTTCAATTTAGGTGATTGTGTTGAGCGTCTAGCCGCGAGCCAGATCTGAAAATCTCGAGACCTTGTTCGAGGAAGTCGCCTTTGTGGTTCGTTTCACACCGAAATGTCTTTCCCCGGTCGAATCTTGGAAATCTTGTTAGGTATGGATGCCTGTGACGTGATAGTTTTCTCACCGGCATACGAAAATCGATGGAATAGACGCCCGTGTGGGCAAGAGATTGCACCGGGAAAGATAACGAGTGTCGTAAAGTCGTTGTTAAAGTCAAACTAGATGCGGACACATCAAGAAATCTGGTGCCAAAATAGTCACAGCATAACGCCATGATGTACGACACCATGTCAACCTTCGTCCAAAGACTGCCAGTAAAGAATTTGGATTTCTCACCAATTTAAGTAAATCACGACCGTGCGAGGATCGATTTTATTTCTGTCGGCTTGATATCGCAAATCCGAGTGAAAGAAATGGTAAAGTGACTTTAGAAGCGGATCTGGCGTAATCCGTTATATTTTTTACACACACAGCTGTGGTGTTCCGAGACGAACTCAATTCCGCTGAGGACGCCGAGAGAGGTTGATTCCAGGATGATAGGCTGGACATCCTGTGAAAACAGACCCGTGTCCCATCGTCGCCTTACCATTGTCGCCCATTAGGAGTCGTAATGTACGACTTGGCCGTGCATTAGCGGACAAACAGCGCTCACTAGTGAGACATCTTACACCGCCCCTAGCACCGGGCTACGGCAGGAAAGTGCCCGCAGCAAGCCCAGGAAATCACGGCATCGCTGACGTGCGAGTGGTTTGCATCAATCATTCATGATTTCCAATATACACATATTGTACAATATAAACAGGATATTAGGGAATGGTTCGATGGTTTGGCGTCGATTATTGGTGCGGTGTGTCACATCGACGCTTCTTGGGAGCCCCCCCCCCCGTTTCGATTGTTAATTTGATAACATACATATTTTCCAGGGTTCATTACATGTACTACATTTTCCATGGTTCATTACGGCATTTTTCCATGGTTCATGATTTCATCAGAATTGCTAGCTTATGACCGCCGAACGCGGTCGAATTTTTATACGAATTTTAGGCGAGATTTAGGTGAGAACACGGCTGCAACTCCCCTGAAATTCACTAACTGCAATATTTATCGATAAGGAACTAAACCGTCAACAAATTTCTTGAAATAACTTCGACTTCCTTCAAACCAATTTTATACTCTCTTGCCGATATAGAAAAGCACAAAGGCTCGCTGAGGCGAAAATATGGCTCCGAACGCCGTAACAACCTCGCACTGTATTTTAGTTTTTTATTGGGTCTCAAATGCACACAGTACAGCAGACAATAAGAGCGTCATTGCGATAATTTGCTAATTTATCATACTCCGTCCAACCCCCAAACTCGTTATACACCACTCGATTCAATCTACGATGCCTTTACCATCAGCCAAAGCTGCTAATAAGAGGAAAGTCGATGGAGGAAATCTCCCTTGGGACTTTGGCATGGAACGCTGCCCGAAATTGCTGCGGCAAAACCTGGCACTGATTATTCATTTTGTGGTGTTGGTATTGTGTGGTATTAAAAGTCTTACGATCGGCGCCGGGGCATGATTGGTCTCTTCTCTGTCGACTGTTATGTACCATGCCTGACATGCCTAAAGTACGAAAAACTTTGGTCCAGTGATGTGTTTTTAATACAAAATTTCTACTTTTTGCAATGACTGAGTGTTTCTACCACTGCGGATATCACAATGGCATTACCACATTCACCAACACTTCTGAGCCACTTTGAAGCGGTACAACGACCAAACTCGGCGAATTATAAATTCCACTGTAGCTGCAACCGGCGACGTTGTTTTGAGGCTTCGTTTGATGGCACTCCTTCTCGATGCTGGAGAAAGCCAGGACTCAAAAAAGTCCTTGCCAATTAGTCGCGATGAATGACAAGGAACCAGGGTGGGATTCATGTACTTTATCAGCAAATAGTTCTAAACGCGAGCACGTATAAACAAACCTGTTTTAAGATTTGTGTACAACGGCGACATTTTTCCAACATTCAGAGTAAAGACACCTTGTTGGACGACGAGCTGTCTCGTAGACAGCAAAAAGGGTTTTCCAACACGTTCTTCGAGTGTTGCTGTAATTTGTTGGCCAGTCAGTGAATATAACGTGAAAAGAACATGTTAATGCACAGGAATGTTGTTGGAAAAATTTTGGAAGGATATTTCCAGCGTACACTACTCGATGATAAGCACACGAGTACAAAGGCAACCAATACCTTTTGCACGATTTCTGCAAGATGCTAATGGTGAGATAGGCCTACTAGTCTACAGCAATCGTCCAAAATATTTCCCTTGATGACCCGCTCACGGAAGATGATTTAGCAACGTGTCCGCCATGTTTTAATCACGTGCAGAGACCGACTCATATTGCATTCATCTGTCAGTCGATCCTCTCACGGAAGATGATTTAGCAACAGTGGATAACTACGAGAGTCCGCCATGTTTGAATCACGTGCAAGGCAGACTCAGATTGCTTTTATCTACCAAACATGTTACTTGTTTCTTAACACTGTTGGTACACTGCGCATGCGCAGGGAGTTTTCGGGACCTGAGCATCACGAGTTTTGTCGAATTGACATTTGAAATTGTACCACTCGTGTACAAACATCGAAGAAATGTCTGTGAATAATACAATACATTTGTCTATATATTGTATTCGTCTGAAATCTTGATTTGATGTCGGCGACCTCATGGACTGCGGCCAGAGATCTCCCAACTCCCTGCGATGTACAATCTAATACGAACATTAATGAGATATTGGCATAATTAAGATCTACAGCTGGCCCATACATCAAGACAAAGCAGCTAATAAACAGGACAGTGATACAGCGTGGCTAATGGGCCGTGGGTCAATCATTTTGTTCTATATCTATCTACACAATGCTGATATTATAAAAGATGGCTAATAAAACGTGTTTTATTGCCCCCTGCCAACCTCAAGCGGCGAAGTGATCCTATCTGATACGCCGCACTGTCGGACGTATATTGGTCTGCAGATTGACAGACGCTTTTAGCGGCTGCAGATGCTGCTAGAGTTAATTGCGAAGGAAATGCATTGGATAGATGCATGAGTCATAAGAGTAGAAGATTTTGCATCGGGTGACGGGTGACAAGCTTTGATTTAATTTGTCTTCAGTGTCATAAAGAAAAGAGATATAACATACACGTACATGTACAGGCGAACTGGGTAGTCCTCTTTAATAACTTCGTCGAGAAATTTTCATCATTCGATTTTTTTTCTTTCGTTTCAGCTGATTCGTGTTCACAGTGTTTTGACATAACACCCTTGATTATTTTTGAAAAGACCTCAACAGCGCGCGCGCGTGTGTGCGTGCGTACTCTGCGGAAATATGGGATCAAGAATGTTCGTCTTTTCCTTATCAAGTGTCTCCTGCAAAAGAAACCCAACGCATTTAGGAATTTTGAATCTGATGTAGCAACATTACTTTATTTCTGTAGCTTGAATTATGAGATCATTATACTGGCACTAAAAATATCGCGATGACGTACTATTGTTTTTACTCAAAGTTAATGTTGAAAGTTAATATTTTCTGTCTCATTACTCATGACAAAGTATATGTACCATCAGTTAGTACTTAGCCAAATACATATTTGGCTATTATGAAGTTCCGTAAGTAATGCACACAACAGAGGAGCAAATGACACACCACCTGTTCATCACGGAACTAACAGTCTCCATTATATCATTAATGGGAAGCTTAAACAGGCGAGTGCGTTCTTACTAATTGGCGTCACCTCGTTATCGTGTGATACCCACCTCGCAGGCGACTGATTTAAAAAGTCAATCAACGAGACGGCTGTCAATAAGGGTCAAGATATAGCTCGCGTGAAGGTCACTACTAATTCTGCGTCGATGATACATTGTAATCTCATGTACTGTATATCTCAGGTGTACATGCACAGGGAGACCTCGTCAATTCCGTTGTAACATTTTTCACTGTTCCCCATCTGTGAGTGTTCCTTTCGTATTGTCCGACGGAATAACCTGCGACTTGACAATAGGGGGACACACAAAGAAACGTGTCGATCTATCTGACAGCGTTTGCCCAAACAACAATAAGGGGACACACACTGACGCACGGAAACCCTGGCAGATGTAATACTGTCTCCAAGCCCATATTTCTGGGGCCCCTTTTATTACGTGTACGATTTTGCTATTGTGCATCCCACCCAGTTCTACCGGCCAGTAGGCTTCCCTATCTCATTGTAGACTGTCTCATGCTTTATTCACAAAAATATTCTTGAATGGGGTTCATGTGTCCTCCCTGATCAGGAAGAGTTTCAACCTTCAACGCCCTTATTTTGGGTGTGTTGAGTAGAGGAAGTGGTATTGAAGAAATTCTGCAGCCTAGATCCAAAGTCTCACAATGCTATCGGCATTTAAAAAGACACAATTGATTTGTATTCCAATACTCACAAGATTTCGACACTCATTGTCAATAGACGTAAATGATTGCCACAGAAGTAAGTCGGTTGAGAGCCTTTACTCGATTATCTAAACCCTATCTTCACTTGTTCACTTGTTTAGAAATATATGATATCAAAAGCTGTTTCAGACGCAAAGCTTTGGTTATTGGTTTCCAATAAGAACACATTGTAAGGCGGTTTTAGTTCACAAGCAGTCGACAAGCAGACACATTACAAGGCTGCCTTATATTGATAATCTCTCATAAGTAAGTTATACAGTCGAGACACGCCGAAATAGGATATTGGCCGCTGTTTTCGTGCAACTTTCCTCTTTTCCAGGTCAGGCAAAATTAGTTTTCTGAATTGGTTTGTAAATATTTTCTGGGAGGATTTCTCGCCCAGGAACACGCGACCTTCTTCTGTTCGATTGGTGGCTGACGAAGGTACGGCGCAGAACGAAATACCAATATTTCATATCTAAGATTCAGCCTGAGCCCACTAGCAACTCAGCAACTCCACGTTTGGTGTCGAGGCCTTGCAATCCACCATGGCTATTGTTTACGGCTTCGTACCAATTGAGAAAGGTGATGGAAAATTCTAAAACGACATCCTTGGCAGACAAATAGCCTTCCGACGCAAGAAAAACACGAACATCTTACTGAAAGATGTGAAGATTGACAGCTCGCGTGGAACTGTCCAACTATGTAAAGATTAAACACTGTAGCCTGTAAATTGACCAAATACGGACGGAGTTTCGAACAGCTGTGGCCTCACAAGGATTTACTCTTGTTGTCGATTTCAATTTAGTATCGGTTTCAATGGATTACCTCATAGCAAGCTTTGGTTATCGCTATTGTTAAGAACGTCAGGCATGACAGCCAGTCGGGTGGAAATGGTCTTTTATCGAAGGCCTTACCATAACAATAGCCATCCGCAGTTAGGTCACCGATCTGCCCAATTTACCATGCTTGTTTCAGTTTTCTGTGACACAATGGAAAAAACACCTATTTTACAAATTTCTTCAATCAGTTTCATTCTGTTTATCCAAGTTCCAATTTATTCTAGGTTTATCTTGTTCGGTTCTGGGGTCCGGTCATCCAACTTGCATCTATTTGAAACTACAGATGCATTATACAGCTGGTGCAAAAACGACTTGCAGACTCAGTTCTTTCTTGTTGAGAATCGATTGGGTGTCGAGAAGAAGGCAGGTGGATGAACTTCGGTATCACCCCACCTGTCATGACAAGTGGGCAAGAAGCACTCCAGTTACTGACGTTCCGTGTATGCTGTACCAAATCAATGGAGGGTTAGAAAGTACCGAGATCTTGCAGTATGGTGCCACTGCAAGACACAGCGGTCATCAACGCTCATGAAATACACCAAACATCGCAAGTGTATTAAGGTCACGGAGGTCTGGCGTTGCCGGGGTCCAGCTTCTCTTGTTGGTGACGTACGGCTTGCTGGCTACATACTGTTTTCATGAAAGCCATCATAGATACCCTGTTCCCAGATAAAACTGCACCATTTGTCATGAATGATGTTAAAGTACAAAAGAGTTCAGTAAAGAGTTTTGGTGTGTTTGTACCCTTAGTTGAAATGGATTTTGTAATGCAACGCCTAATTGTATAACCGTCAGTAGTGGAGGTACACCCAGGAATTCGAAATGATATTGCAGGACTACACTGTAGCTCCACGCCAATTTGGCATCCATAACCAAAGTAGTGAGGGTTTGCCATCTTGTAGTGTAGAGCATGAATAAGTTGTATAAAACACAATCGATGTCTTGTTTTATTCTTTTTGAATTGAACATCAGACGATGGAGGATCTATGTGATACCATGTCTAGTCTATGACTGAGCCCAGTCAAATTCAAAGTCACATTTGCGAATGTGGAAAAATATATACCCTACTGGAGACTGATCCATGAACGAATTCATCGCCATATGCGTCAACAATAAAAGAAGACCTACCGTATCGAACGCTGAAAAATGGTTGCCAGTTGTATCCTTATTAAACTGTATAAGGAAACGTTCTCGCCATCTGAAGTTCATAGTCATCATGGAGAGCAGCAAAAG
Source organism: Notospermus geniculatus (assembly GCA_002633025.1). Taxonomy (NCBI): domain Eukaryota; kingdom Metazoa; phylum Nemertea; class Pilidiophora; order Heteronemertea; family Lineidae; genus Notospermus; species Notospermus geniculatus. Next base: position 268,561 of record NMRB01000599.1, read on the forward strand.
CAGGCGTATTCCTGCAGATCTACTACATGATTTTTCTGGGCGTCATTAGGGTGTAGTAGATTTGCTCTCTGCCCGAAGATTGGCGATATCAGCTTCTCTGGTGGGCAAGAATATGCTAGTCTGCTGTAGTCGTTGTGTTTTGGATTATTACATCGGTGGGAATAGGACATTACCCATTCCCTTCGATGATGGGAACCCATAATATGATACAGGCAACAAATCTGTAGTCTGAGCACGTTTTACTTTTATTCCTTATATTTCAGGTATTGGGACCATTTACACGAAGCTTTCGGTAACCTCCAGTCGTGATTCACTCGTCCCCGAGCTGACGAATCCATCGCCTGAACCACCAATAGCTGACGACAAGGGGATCGCTCCGCTGAGCCGACTCTATTTACAATCATAATACCCTCATCAGGCGATCATTGGCACATTATTTGATCAAGGCCGAGCCACAATATTTTAGATAGAAAT
>NMRB01000599.1:269270-293125 GCA_002633025.1 Notospermus geniculatus
CTATGTGATACCATGTCTAGTCTACGACTGCGCCCAGTCAAATTCAAAGTCACATTTGCGAATGTGGAAAAATATATACCCTACTGGAGACTGAAAACGCTCCATAAACGAATTCATCGCCATATGTGTCGACAAAAAAAGAAGACCTACCGTATCAAACGCTGAAAAATGGTTGCCGGTAGTATCCTTATTAAACTGTATAAGGAAACGTTCTCTCCATATCTGAAGTTCATAGTCATCATGGAGAGCAGCAAAAGCAGGCGTATTCCTGCAGATCTACTACACGACTTTTCTGGGCGTCGCTAGGGTGTAGTAGATTTGCTCTCTGCCCAAAGATTGGCGATATCAGCTTCTCTGGTGGGCAAGAATATGCTAGTCTGCTGTAGTCGTTGTGTTTTGGATTATTACATCGGTGGGAATAGGACATTACCCATTCCCTTCGATGATGGGAACCCATAATATGATACAGGCAACAAATCTGTAGTCTGAGCACGTTTTAGTTTTATTCCTTATATTTCAGGTATTGGGACCATTTACACGAAGCTTTCGGTAACCTCCAGTCGTGATTCACTCGTCCCCGAGCTGACGAATCCATCGCCTGAACCACCAATAGCTGACGACAAGGGGATCGCTCCGCTGAGCCGACTCTATTTACAATCATAATACCCTCATCAGGCGATCATTGGCACATTATTTGATCAAGGCCGAGCCACAATATTTTAGATAGAAATATGATATATTCGTGTGACTGACATGACAACCATGTTGCTTTATCAAATTGAATATATTTCTGCATGTAAATCAATGCTTAACAATATGTTTCTTGCAACATTGATTCACGTCAGTGAATTTGTAATTTCAGAAGTCGTATAAATAAAATGTTTCCCCCTAATTTTCAAATAGGAGGACGCATTGCTTTTTCCATCACTATTGTAGTTTCCATTTTGAAGCCTTACGCATGAAAATTGGATATTTATGCCAAAAATGTCTCACGGCATGACAAAATTGCTTTCCACATGGTTCGGAATGGTCTACAATTCAGCTTACTAGTAATTTCTGCCGCTGGTACAATCTATAAAGTTGGGACACTTAGGACCGTATGCACCAAACGAAGATCATCTTGAACTCAGGTTGAGCCACAACTTTTCTATTGTTCAGGTTTGCCAGAGCATGATGTGACAATGGAAAAGTTGTCACTCAACCTGAGTTCAAGATAATCTTCTCTTGGTGCATACGGCCCTTAAGCTAGGTGCACACAGAGCTTAGTGCTTGCGCGATCTTAGCCGCAGCCGCAATCCGTGAAACCTTACGATCACGCAGTCCTCTAAATCCTTGCGCCGCTGTGTGAACACGAGGTCGCAAGGATCTTTGCCCGGCCTTGCGTCCTGTAGCTGGCCGTATATTTACGATTCGTATATTTACGATTCCGCCGGCGACTCGGGACGCAAGCACTAACAGCTTGCGACCTCAGGTGCACACAGAGATTTCTTGGGCCTTCCGTCCTCTCGAAGAGGCTTGCGGCTAAGATCGCGCAAGCAATAAGCTCTGTGTGCACCTAGCTTTAGAGTCTGCTGTTTTGCAGAGTATTTGCACGACGTAAGTTTGGACACGTGGAGACACGGACCAGAATATCCAGATTCCAGCCGAGGACTACGTGTACGTTTGGAAACTTGGAATCAGCTGATTATAGAACAGAGGTGGTGCACATTATGCAAGTTAAGTAATCGAACACGATCATGAAGTAGATTGCTCGAGCAGCAAACTGACACATCATTTTTATGATCGAGTCATCGAGGACAAACGCTGCCTCGCCTTATGAAGCTGGCAGTCTGACTGATTACCCGTGGAGATATGATCATACCATAATAGCCGAATTTTTCACCCATACTCAGAATTGCACTCTCCATCAAGGTTAAATAAGAAGTAAGTCTATATAATAAATGACAAATTCCGGGAGGCGAGACCTCAGAATCAATATATTCTATCTAAATTAGGTTATAGATTGTACGATTGATCTATATGATCGACCCTATTGAACACGGGACATGGCCAACTCCGGATAACATATTGGTTTTTTCATGTTTACGCAGTCCTATCATTAGCCATAGCTGCTGAATGCCTTTTTGATTGACACGTTGGAAAAAAATTGCTCTCGGAATGTCATTTAGATCCATTCATTGCACCTATCTATGACAGGACGGACAAAACGGTTCTCTACACCGATGCGAACGATCAGGCACATTCATTAACTCAACGGTTTCTATAGGCATTATTTAGTGCTTTGTCTCCTATAAAGTGTCTAACGAGATTTAACATTTCACCTCACGGGTTCACGCGGGGCACATTCATCACTCAGATAAATGGTAATACAATTTTTTTACTATCGGCATTACATTTGAAAAACATCATACTAGACAAAATTCCCATGCTTGCCTAATCAGAGAGACTTCGGAAATGGTTTAACTCTTGGAAAAACAGAATTTAGAGATCATTGATGGTAAGGCCTATGCTTCGCTACAACACACAGTCATAGTACGCATTCCAGTGATTAACGCAATACACAATCGTGGGTTGATACGTTTTTCAATTAAACACAAATACGTTTTTCAATTAAACACAATATACACAAACATGGGTCAATGCGCTTTTCCATTATCAACACAATACACAACCGTGTCCGAATACGTATTTCAATGACTAATGCATTACGCAATCATGGGTTAATGCGCTTTTCCATCACCAACACAATACACAATCGTGGGTTAATGCGTTTTTCAATTAAACACAATACACAATCATGGGTCAATACGTTTTTCAATTATTAACACAATACACAATCAAACATGGGTCAATACGTTTTTCAATTATTAACACAATACAGACAACCATGGGTCAATACGTATTTCAGTGACTAAACGCAATATGGATTGGAGCGTATTTCAATTCCTAACGCAACACGCTCATGGGTTAATACGTATTTTGCTTCGTGACATATCAGTGAATGACTATAATTTTTGGAGATGATCCTATGCTATGCAGTCCCAGTGGAAAGTCAGCCATCGATTTTCTGTTTACCAAGGAATTACGGCCGCGGATATGGTCGCCAAAAGAAACTAAATACACATCTATAATTTCCAATTATTTCGCAAAAATATAAATTGATGCCATCATAAGAATGATACTTGTGTGAGCTGTTGCAAATAGACGTTTCATCCGTCACTATAGATGTGATTGAACCATCCTCGTTGAGTCACTAACTTCAAAAGCAGCCTACACACATTGGTATAGAACTCAGTAAGGCTTGTAATCGGATCACCTTCGCAGCTAGCGGATCGATCCGCGCCAAACCTAGTGCAAAGCGAAATTTTCACTGACAAATTCAATCAACGAGCAATCTTAGGTTTGGAGAGACGATTGACCCTTGGCTTCGCTACACTATTTGTCAACTTGCATTACTGTAATTGAAGGCAAAATGCATTGTTGCTACGGGTTAGTCTTGGCAAAATAGCCCATGGCTCATTCGACCGAAAGCTATCGCAGATGAAATAGGGTTTTCTCATGATAACGGGATGGGAGAGACGTTGTTTGAGGAGAATGACGACGACTTCGATTTCTTTTGGCAATAAAGCCTATTTACAATGTCGATGTGAGGTTGGCATGTTCGGCTTGAAGATAAGGGCTATGGCGTTTGGTTTATTCATTAGGCGTATGACGGAAACAGAAGAAAAATAATGAGACTGTGGGGTAACCCAACGACATAGAAAATTGGTTATAAAAAAGAAGAACTCAGCAATTGTTATACAGGGCAACAGTTCAACAACTGGTTAGCGATAGACTGGTCAGCAATTTTCAAGGATTGCTCTGCTGACAGATGGACTGCTAAATTCTGAAAAGGCAAAAAATGGAGAAGCTTGTTTTGTGAAGTGAATTTTAACTGCAACATCAACGGTAATTACTCTTCGTTGATTTCCAAGTTGAATTGTGTTTCTATTGCTGTGATGCAACAACCTTCCAAAAATACCCTGTTTCAATTCTTACTGTAACTACGGTATTATTCAAAAATACCCTGTTTCAATTTCTTACTGTAACTATATTTCAAAAATACCCTGTTTCAATTTCTTACTGTAACTATAATTCAAAAATACCCTGTTTCAATTTCTTACTGTAACTAAGGGAGTTAGTAACATAAGTAAATTACTTGAAAACATGAGGAGTTTGTACACCTAAATTTCATCCAGGCAACGTCGCCATTTTCTGCATGCACATGAATTGAACGGCATTGCTCTACTTACACCCACATACGAAGACACCACTTCCTGCAGTAATGTCCTCTTCCATATTACCCGACGTCACGACAAAAAATTTCCGCAGTTATCGCGAATTGACCACATAAAGAATACAGGACGCCGAAGCCAAAGCTCCCAACGGAGCCAGGAGTACACATTAATGCACACACGCATCATAATGCTGATTTATTTGGCATCTATTGCTCCGATGCTTTCGCCTAAGACTGGTTTAAGATAGTTATTCTTCATGCAGTAACGATACCGGAGCAGGAAATGCATAACATGAGTTGGTCATAATTCAGGCAGGATGATACAGAGGATCAGAGAATAAGGAATCGTGTTTCTTATAATTGGCTACGTGGTGTGGGTATCGTTATATGATGAAACCGTTAGGTCGTCGTTCAAAAGTCAACTATCAACCTACGATTCCAACGCCTGTCGCATCCCTTTCAATTTTTATTTCAACAGACTGGGAAATTATGGGCCGTATTCTAAAGTCTAAGGTTTACCTTTAGCTATTGTTTGCAGGGCTGAATACAAAAGCCTAAGGTGGACCTTAGAGTTAAGGAGGCTTCTAGAATACGGGCCATAGTTTGGCTACAGTCTGATATCAACAACCACTGTAGAATGTCATCCGGTCTATCCTGAAGTAGAACTCAGAGGACCTGCTCATTCCTTGCCCAACCTTGGTCATTTCTGACCGGAGTACCGGTACCCATTTTCCAACTGGGTGCAGTGAGCCAACGTAGGCAAAGATGCCAGCCCAGAGTGGCATGCCGATTCGAACCTTGGACCTCATGACCGCAAGCAACAGACCCGAGCCACCCGATAACCGCGGCCCCTTACTGCTTACATGTACTTCTGCAGTAAAACCTGAAAAGCATTCCTAAAAAGTAAAAGGTCGGTCTCGTCTAAAATCGAACAACACAGGGCCAAAACCAGTGTCCTTGCAAAAGTGATGCCATTCAGGAGCTCTACGAGCCGCCTATTTTTTAATTACCACTTTCAACTGTAACTGATCGAGTATAGGGCAAGAACATAACCGCATCAGCAGATGCAGACAAATGGAAAAATAAAGTGGGCAGCCATATCGATTCCCAAGATTATCAATTACCGACTTTGATCACGTCAACATATAGCCGCCATGATGAGACATAGTTACATGTAAAAGACGAACCAGGCCCGTGTCATACCCGGACGACCGGTGCCTATTAATAAGACTGGGAGACTGTCATTGAAAATTCCCCTTCTTAGCACAACCAATCATGAGGGGAACGGATATGATATTAATCAAATTTGACATCGTGTTCGGGTATGCCTCAATTATCAGTAAATAAAATTATGGTTGCCTTCGGTGGGGAGCGCAGAATGCATTGCTGGACACACGCGTCGGTTTAAGTACAAGATTAAATTATGGTCAGACGGTAGTCAAGGTTAAGTCAATTCGAGTAGAAAACCTTGACCCATTAGATGGTCTTCTAGAAAGAAGATCAATCTGCATTGGTAAACATCTGATTTTAGGTATTTGAGGTGATACTGGAATTAAGGTTTGTGGGTAGGATTACGTCAACGTTATCCTCGAGCTGCCAAAATCCTCGCGTCCGCCGAGAGCATTGTGTTCAGCAACCATTCTAAACTAGTCCGATACATCGACGGAATGTAGACAAAGGTTTCAAGACGGTTCCGCGGGAGCAGTAAACACGATGAAAGAACGTTTCCGATAGTTCACAGAGGGGAATGTGGCAAACGAGAATCCATCAGGAAATTGAACAATTATTCTTGCCTGGTGACCGGTGATTGGGTGCAAGTCGTCAGTTCCGGAAGCGTATTCTCGATTTAAGCATCTGCCGTCAAGGATTTGCCATTCGCTTGGCGATACCATTGCAACGATTTTGTTAAATCGCGCAAATCTCTTTATGCAGCAGAAAAGGGACAAGAGAAAGGGCAAGAGCCGACTACAGGCTCACAAATTTTATTGTTGGATGTGAAAGTTGCCACCCCTGGCAGAAAGCCTTACAGATTGTAAGAGGAGGACCATAGAAAATTTAGTAATTGTTTTATCTGCCACTATCATAATGGTGTACATCTGTGTGCGGGCAGTGTACCGCCACCTTTGAAGGCCAACTTTTCCAGAAACGCAAGTACTAAGTACTTAATACTGCAATCGTTACAACGCATCTGCTAAGCAAGTAGAGCAGGAATTCTACAAAGTTCGTAGAGTTCTTTTTAAGGGTTTCATAAACACTGGGCTGCAATTTCATTAGTTTTCTATTGACTGTAAGTTGCAAATTCCTGATAATATTCTTCCACGCATTCCTGTCACCATGTCAATCCGAGTTTACTGTCAAGGTATAGGATTATCCTTAGCGTACTTCTAAATCTCTCACGCACTGGTGCAAATACTCCCCAGCAACATGGTAAAAATTTCTATCATGAACAAAATGACAAGAATTGACTTTGTCAAATAATATGACAGGCAATAAAATTGCTAACGACTTGCGAAAAAAAAGTTCAGCAATTTTAATAAAAAAAGTATTACATGTAATCCTTAATATAGTTTTCAGCTAGGAGATCATTAATTCAGGCGTGTGAGTTTGGATTGCAGCGAATAAGAGAAAAATATCATGGCGTTTTACGGCAAAATCACCAGAACAACTGGTAAATTACTTGTTGTCAACGTTCTCCGAAATCACTAGCAACAACTGGTAAATTACCTGTTAACGTTTTCTGAAGTCACCCGTCGGCTGATAAATTGCCTGTTAACCTTTTCCGAAATCACCAGCAACAACTGGTAAATTACCTGTTAACTTTTCCGTAGTCGCCAGCAACAACTGGTAAATTACCTGTTAACTTTTCCGAAATAACCAGCAACAACTGGAAAATTACCTGTTAACTTTTCCGTAATCACCAGCAACAACTGGTAAATTATCTGTTAACGTTTTCCGAAATCACCACAACAACTGGTAAATTGCTTAAGAATCGTATTTGCAGTAAGGTGCGGCGAAGTTGCATCAAATCCGATTCCCTTGGCTTCCTCACAAGTTAAAAGCCATTAATAATACGATTATAATGCAGCCAGATAATCGACTTAATTGGCAATTTTGGTCATGGTAAATTGGTGTGTTATCCCCAAGGAGAGAATTCAGTTCAATGATCTCAATTCATTGTGTATCATTTTGCAATAAATCATAATTACTGTCTTGACTGCCTAAAATACAATGATGAAACGCTGCCAAGGTGAAGGAGCGCTTTGTACGACCTCACCCGAGAGATTTCTTTAGCCTTTTGCGAGATTACAGTCGTTTGAAAGGAACATTAAGGGCCGAAAGTACGCAGGGTGTTGACGTTGACTGGTGTAACTTTTAGGGTCTACGACCGAAATGTTTATAACTGAAGAATTGTTCATGAAATACATGTAGTTAGTGTTTGACAACTTTTGCAAAATGCGACCCTTAGCTTTTTGTTTACAGCTCAAATATGATGCACCTGTCCAAAAAGGAATGGCAATATTAGCGTGTTCGACCTTGCCGTGGCTGCGGAGGGTGCTACAATCGTACAATCGGAGAGTTGTGATTTTTTCCGAAAAATGGGAAGTCCTTCCTGGTTTATTTTCAGTCCGTGGCTTCGTCAGGACGCTTTTTCCAATTTTTCCAAGTTACGTTTCTTCCATACATACACAGGCTTGAACGTACTGAAGTCCATGTATCACACACTGCGTTTCCCAGTTCAATTTCAATTTCTTCAGCCAAGTATATATACTACGAACCAATACAAAAAGCTTGTATCTGTCTCGGCTTCTCCTCCACGGGGATTTTCCGTGAAAAATCAGCAATCTCTTGAAGGCCAAAAAGATTTACCACTTACAAACATCCGTATCTTGCTGATATCATCGTCCGTCTTCAAGTGCTACATCACCATATTACCATTCCAATGAAAGGTTAATGCTAATAGCTCTACTGATGGTTATATATGTCCCCCTAGATATTTCAACAAGCTTCGTGAATCTATGAATATTTATCAGTATTTTCCAAAGCGGCGAATTTCAATATCTCTCGACGGTTTAATGACTCAAACAGAGCATAAAGAACACTTAAGTAGCCTAGTATGAGACATACTTTCATATGATATGCAGTGGAACAACTTTAGTTTAGGACATCTTTACATCTCGAAAATGCTGACCTTAATTAAGGAGAAATTTCTGATTAGTACAGCGCTCATCTTAAAATGAATTGAAATGACCAAATTGAGACTGAGCTTTGGTGTCCTCAATCGAGAGGTGCCCTTTTTGCAGGGGTGTCCGCTAAGGGAGGTTCAACATATCAGCCATATTATATACAGTGTATCTCGTATTTTCAATAGAGTTTGGTTCGATTACAGTTGGTGTCTCGCTAAGTATGAATAAACATGGACAAATATTGAGGAGATATTTGAGTGGGTCTTTTTTCATCACACACTTTAATGTAATTTCCAATAGGTATAGCTTTCACCGATGTCCTTTAGTATTCATACAATTTTTGTTAGCACAACTCATGCACCAGCATATACAAAGATTCAATAATTACACTTCTGGTAGCTCGACTTGAAAGTGCCTGCCTGAAGAAGACCCCGGTTGGGGTCGAAAATTTGCTAAGATTCTGCAAACTGACTTCCTGTTTATCATCATTTTATGTGTCAATTTTTGTGCTTTCTCTTTCTTTGCATTCAATAATTACGGTTCTAAGCATATCAAAATCCTTTCTTACATACGAAAGTCTTTCAACTTCATCCTCCAACAGCAAGGGTTCTTATCTCACTCCTCTTCATCCACTCACACAAACTTTGTGTGCGAGTGTATGAAGAGGAGCGAATACCAAAGCCCTGCTGTGGGAGGATGTTCAACTTCGCCTCGATAGAACGCAACTGCTAGCGAAACTTCCGATTACAGAATCGCGAGTCTACAACCCCGGCGCGTCTAAAATTGATGAAGGACAAGCTTGTCAGGTCTCGTTTTATATTTTCTAATTGATTGAATACAATTTGCAATTAGGCAGTCTAATGTGACAAGCCGTCCAGAGTAATGCGATCATCAATAAGAGAGACACCCGAGTCTCCATCACGCTTCATTACAAGTACGACAAAGTCAATGATGGCAGATTTTGCAACCAACAACAATCTGAAACGGCTATGGATAACCATGCAATGGCAACGCAGTTGCTGTTCGCTGAAGTAGAGTACATGTATTTTGGTTGTATCCTGGCCCAGGACAATGCGGTTGATTTATCTTCCCCATCCGTATGCTGCTTGAAGAAAAATCATCGTTGACATAGCCATGGAATATCAAGATGTGTGATTCATAAGACACCATAAGAAGGTTCTTCTTCACGCCGCAGTCGTACATGCACATCAGCTACGTCTTTTTAACTCCATCATCACATAGGCCAGATAAAATTCCGCGGGGCATCAAGATTCAAATCGCTTTTGATGAAATCTATATTCCGGTATAGGTTACCATTACTATCAGGTACATGTATATCATCATGATCATGTCCAATGGCAATGCGGCCATTTTGCAGGGGCGACTCAGCGACACCACAAGACGCTTTTCACAGCAAGGCGGATCAGATCCCGGGATTTCGGGGCTTCGCCGGTCTTTCATCCACTCCAGTCCTATGCCGTCCCTAAAAAAGTTGCCATATGACTTGGTTTTGCAAGAGCAAGTAAAAGACCCCATCCAAGTGAGGAACACGAGTAGCCTGAGATGGCCCTTTTCCATCGTCACCAGGGCCAATGATGATTTTGGCTTTGGCCCAGATGGAAAAACCAATAGGCCTGGGGTTATCCATCCCGCAGCAGGGACTACGACATCATGCCTGCTTGCCAACCTCATGTCATGGCGACAGTTCTTCACGGTATCCCGTCTATACTGGTCTCGTGCAAAGATGGATTCGTGTCCTATTCGAGCCTCACCAACGGCACGAAAAAAGCGTTACTTGTCATCCATAAATCGAGTACTGCACTTCTCACACCATAACTACAGCGAGCACGTCAAGGAAAGCCGGGATAGTGGCCAATACATTAGGGCAGTTCCGTCACAAGAGCTTGTTAAGTACCGAAATAAAGTGCGTCAATTTACGAGGCAGGTGCCAGGCCCCGTTGAGATGGATGGCCTGACAGACACAGCAGTCTCTTATGGACATAAACAGTTGTAACAAATTGTGTAAGCAAGCCCTGTCCATCTTCCTGTGATAGTTCTCGCTATTAATTGGCAGGCTGTATTCTATTATTATAGTAAAAGATAATCATCGCTCTGTCAATGTATGAGACCGTCGTAATCATCGCCTTATGAGTTAGGACTTGCACAAGTTCTTTGAGATAGAACTTGCACAACCTCATCCACATCTCGTAGCAATCATCGTTCTTGAGATAGAACTTGCACAAGCTCAACCACAGCTGGTGGTGATCATCGTTCTTTGAGACAGAACTTGCAATAGCTCATCCACAGCCGGTGGTCATCATCGTTCTTTCGAGGCAGAACTTGCACAAGCTCATCCACAGCCGGTGGTCATCATCGCTCTTTCGAGGCAGAAATTGCACAAAGCTCGTAATAATCATCATTGTATGGAATACGACCTGCTGTAGCTCATCCAAAACTCTGAACTTCCATCGCTGTCCCCGTACTACCCGCGCTCAGAAACTGCTTCGAGTCAGGCGATTCTCAGATGACCAATAGGCGTCACTTAGGGGACCATGGCGTCGATGGACCTCTACCAGCCGACGTGTTTTGGCCAATAGCGAGGTTTCGCAAGCGCCCGTTAGGCCATACGACAACGTTCATCTATTGTGTGGGTGGCGGCGGCGGCTCAACTGCCACTAGTGGCCTTTGATTGCTTATGCGCCGTCTTTTTGGTGATAGGTTAATTTTTCCACGAACAATACCACTGTTCAGCTGAGTATAACTAGGTGACATGGAATTAAACGCTGGGGCAGAGCGTACCAAAGCTCGGACAGCAGAACAACAGGTTACGCTCATCAGTGGGCCCCGCCATTCATCTGTTTCATTACACTAATGTACTAATGAACGAACACCACACACCTTCCTTAATGAGATGGTGATGGGTTTGCTTGTACCAATTTTAGTGGAGTTCCCCGAGGAGGTTTTCACATCGTTAATTATGTGTTAATTGATACACTTTAGCTGAGATATGTTTACTTTACGGCATAGGACGCATACTTTTAGACTCATTGCACGTGAGAGAATTATTATTACATGTACATCAGGGTGAGTGAAAAAGTTTCAATGAAATCACTTCTACTGTGATGTTTCAATTTACATCATTTTCTATGGAAGAACACTTCCACTATGATAACGTTTTTGGTGTTTTTTTCTGGTGAGCTATTACATAATTATGATATTTCCAAATATCCAAAATTTTGATGCAGAAATATGACCAACAAGATATACTTTCATGTGGGACAAACCGTCTTAAAATTGGCCCAGTAATATTTGAAATATCCACAGGCATCAGGTGGAGATAAACTTTTGTCAATGACTGTTCAGGACGAAGTTGGGCACGAAACATCAGTGACTGAGATAGTTTGACATTATTTGTTGGAGATGATGGACCCGGGTTCGAGTCCCTGTCGAGTATTGTTTATTTTTTTCACTTTTTATTTTTTATTTCATGTTTATTTTATTTTTATCGTTTGGCAGTGTTGTAGACAAAGAGAAGTGACATGTACACGACGAAGTTGTGCACGAAACATCTGTGGCTTAGATAATTTGACATTATTTGTTGGAGATGATGGGCCCGGGTTCGAGTCCCCGCCAGTATTCTTTACTTTTTTTCATTTTTGTATTTTTTTGTTCAGTTTATNCGAGCATTTTCCGGTGCATTAAAAAGTTAAGAAGGCAAATTCAGTTACATTCACAGTGAATAACTGTCTGTCAAGTTATTACTTTATTTTCCATTCATTTTGCGTGACTGGGTTGTATATGATGAACTCGAAAATGGAACAAGACGCCGAGTCGATTCCTCACGCAATATTGACATTAACGGCAACATAAATATTCCAATTTCAATGTCGATTCCTGAATTCCCTAACTTAAATGCTTTACTTTGTTGATTTGTTGGCTATAGTTGAAATGAAAAATGACACCTTCACTATTCAAGCGGGATTTCTTTCTGTTGATGGGGCTGAGGAGTATCAAGTAAGTGGTAAAAAGAAGGTCTTCAGCCAATCAAAATGATTCTGATCTGGTATACCAACAACTATGCCACTTTCTCGAGGTCAGAGAGTGAGGCGTAGTGGAATCATCTCCTCTGTCACCACACAGGTCGTGGATTCGATAACCAATGCCCGATATTCTTTGATTATACCAGTAACAAGGCAAACGTCTCAAGGGCAGAGTGTGGCGTAGTGGAATCATCGCCTCTGTCACCACACAGGTCGTGGGTTCGATAACCAATAACCGAGATTCTTACTAATACATGTACCAGCAATAGAGCAATCGCCTCGAGAACAGAGAGTGGCGTAGTGGGATCATCGTCTCTTTCACCGCATACGTCGCAGGTTCGGTCGCTCCGACACTTTATTCATCTATTTAACAGGGTCTTTCTAATGCGTCCTGCATTATGTTGTACATTGGCCAAACCATTATTCATCGTTCAACAAACTTCATCTTCGTTGAGAATTTGTATTACTTGAGAAGTAATAAAATTTTTATTTGCTTGAGAAGTAATACAAATTCTTCAGGGAATGAATATCGTGAAGGGCCTCCTTATACCCGAGGGTTTATCCTGAAAACAAATTACACTGCAAATAATTTTTTACGTTGAAACCAGTGCGAATTAAATTTCACAAGAGATAACCAGGAAAACCTATTAAATGTTAGAAAAACACAAGTACGAGCACGCTATTATAATTCTATTACTAACTGGATTAGCATCTAATCCCCCTCACCCGCATCAGCAGCTACATCACGTTTTGCCAGCCCACGCGGGTCTTAAAAGAACATTTTAACGTGCGTTAAGCAATTTTGAATGCTTGAAAAAAACGATGTTTTTTCATTATTTGGTAGTTGAGGGTTCATTGCTAAATCCAAGCTAATTGCTGATCCAAGTTCAGGAAAGCGGAAGTCACATCAGTATGCTAAATGTGTATATTGCCGTGTGCAATTTTTGAGGCTGTTTTGGCATAATGGGGATCCTAGCTACGATAGAGGGCAGCACACCGAAACCCGGTCCTACACAATTGACGCCTTTTGTTTGGGAAATTGATCAGGACCGTGATGTCATCATTTCAATAGTTTTTTTAACCACTAGTGACACCTATTGAGGCACTAGGCTGGGGTCCCCACAACCTCGTCCCCAGGGGTTTTGTTCGCTCAGACAACCTCGGACCTAACTCGCTCACAAGCGTCAACCCAGAGCCCAGGAGCGCACAAACCCCTGGGTACGAGGTTGGGGTCCCCATTCTCTGGACTCGTTTGAAATTGAGTCCGGTAAGTATAAAACGGGGACTTAATTACGCGGAAAACCGAGGGTTGGCCTTCTCCAGGGCAGATTCAGGAGACAGTCTGACATAGGTGTTGCTAAGCGCCTCAAACGACATGCATGGGATGTAGATGGATCGTAAGAAGGATGTGTCTCCTCTCGGTTGATTTCCCTGTAGTCCCATAGCCGAGGACATGTCTGGCAACGTAGCATATCCTGTAACTGTCCTGTCTGTCGAAGCAACGGGAGAACAACCAACCAACCACGAGGCTGCCAATAAGCTTCATGTACACGGTATACGGGCACGCCGGTTAAAGCAAGGTTCATTGGCGCACGAATCCGGTCCATTTTCAGTCCGTTTGCCCCATTTTTTGCGGGTACGACAACGCAAAAGTCAATATGATCGATTTTCTACGGACCTGAGTCGGACAAAATCCATGTGCCAATGAACCCTGCATTACAAAGGCTAATCGGTTCGCGACCGTGAAGCCTTTGTTCACCGGCGTGTCCGTATAGACCTTTCCAACAAAGATGGCGATCACAGAGCTCTCAGCAGAAGACGTCAGAAGCTTGTAATACTGGTAGGGGCCTACATGTACATTCAATGGCCACTGGCACCCTAAGCTGAAGGGGCATGGGCACATTAAAAGATTAGGTAAAATAATTGTCTGAAAAGATGCGTTTGGTAGCGTTTTATGTATATCAATGAACGGCCACAACGTCATAGGAGAACTAGGCCACCATCTTTGTTGGAAAGGTCTAAACCGTGTACTAGTACATTGTAGCTCTATGTACCAGTAATTGCAATCTGAAGGGTTCAATTGCGTATCGTGTGAACCCGACACCGAAATATCCAGAAAGACAATCAGTGTCTTATTGGTGCTGAGTGGATAGCAAAGTGACTATCACAATACTGGTATTACTGTGCAAACACTGCTTCAGGGCGAATTACTAAGTAAATCACCTTACAGCAAAAACAATCAATCTACTCTGGAGATAATGTTCATGATTGATAAAAACGCTAAATGAAAGCAGGATTAAGAAACAGAAACGTGGAACACGTCTCCAGTGTTTGTCGTCAATCACTACTGACGTCTTGGCGAGCTCATGAGGGTCGTGTCGGCACTTGTCCTCACCATCTTACCGAGCAATCTAATGTCCACCATTTAGAGGGAGGTGTTCTGACGCTGATGGCCATCGACTACAAATGAGTCGGTGTCGGCCGAGTGGTCGTTGGAAAAGGAGAAGAGAGCCCTTGTGTCTGGGGAGAATGGAGTGGGAATAGCCAACAGTGGTTCGCATTCTTCGACTGGAGGAGAGATACTGCTAGTGCGGTTCGCCATTTACTTTACGCAGGGCAACGTCAGAGTACAGCATGAAATCGATGGTCTGCAACTATCCAGTGACGATTTTGACTTTACTTTTTTTATTCCTTGGTTTTTCGTGTCCAGAGATGTAAAATAGGCCTGCGAGGAACACTTCAATGTTAAAGGGATACTACACTGCTCAAAAACAGAATATCATTCGGGATAGATAGAAATAAAGGAAACACAAGTACCAAATCTCAAGTTGGTGCAGAGTTCAGTTTTCAATAAAGGATTTTTTTCATGATATTGTTTTGTTTACAAACATAAAAAATACAGCTTCTCGGCGACGACAGCCTGAGATACGCCGTAGTCTACGAGGTACAGGTAAATATTCCTTGTCATGTTCGCTCCATCCACATATTGTACGAAATATTCCCATGTGCACTATTCTGTCGACCTCGTCAACAGGAAGTGGTCTTTATCTATTTTTGGTATAACTCCATTCAATTCATTCGTACACTGAGATAAACCCATGTAACACGAACTGCCCCGAACATTAGAGCGAAAGCAGACATAATAGATGGTAGCCATCAACCAATTTGCTCAATACGGTCATCTACGGATGTCAGTCTCCGGGATGATAATTGAAAGTAACCTAAAATCTAGCATTTTTCACACGCAACATTACAATATCAAAGAAGAGTCTTGAACCGCAAGGTACCACCGAGTCCAAGAGAATGACGATGCTCAGGAGGGTTTGTGGCCCATGGTAGACGGGTTTCCACCTCATCTCCACATCCCCTTGAATGATTATGCAGACGACATCCCCAAGAAAGATGATGCAGACGACATCCCCGAGGAAGATGATGCAGACGACATCCCCGCGAAAGATGATGCAGACGACATCCCCGAGGAAGATGATGCAGACGACATCCCCGAGAAAGATNCTATGAATATTTATCAGTATTTTCCAAAGCGGCGAATTTCAATATCTCTCGACGGTTTAATGACTCAAACAGAGCATAAAGAACACTTAAGTGGCCTAGTATGAGACATACTTTCATATGATATGCAGTGGAACAACTTTAGTTTAGGACATCTTTACATCTCGAAAATGCTGACCTTAATTTAAGGAGAAATTTCTGATTAGTACAGCGCTCATCTCAAAATAAATTAAAATGACCAAATTGAGACTGAACTTTGGTGTCCTCAATCGAGATGTACCCTTTTTGCAGGGGTGTCCGCTAAGGGAGGTTCAACATATCAGTCATATTATATATCTCGTATTTTCAATACAGTTTGGTTCGATTACAGTTGGTGTCTCGCTAAGTATGAATAAACATGGACAAATATTGAGGAGATATTTGAGTGGTTCTTTTTCATCACACACTTACATGTAATTTCCAATAGGTGTAGCTTTCACCGATGTCCTTTAGTATTCATACAATTTTTGTTAGCACAACTCATGCACCAGCATATATAAAGATTCAATAATTACACTTCTGGTAGCTCGACTTGAAAGTGCCAGCCTGAAGAAGACCCCGGTTGGGGTCGAAAATTTGCTAAGATTCTGGAAACTGACTTCCTGTTTATCATCATTTTATGTGTCAGTTTTTGTGCTTTCTCTTTCTTTGCATTCAATAATTACGGTTCTAAGCATATCAAAATCCTTTCTTACATACGAAAGTCTTTCAACTTCATCCTCCCACAGCAAGGGTTCTTATCTCACTCCTCTTCATCCACTCACACAAACTTTGTGTGCGAGTGTATGACATGTATGAAGAGGAGCGAATACCAAAGCCCTGCTGTGGAAGGATGTTCAACTTCGCCTCGATAGAACGCAACTGCTAGCGAAACTTCCGATTACAGAATCGCGAGTCTACAACCCCGGCGCGTCTAAAATTGATGAAGGACAAGCTTGTCAGGTCTCATTTTATATTTTCTAATTGATTGAATACAATTTGCAATTAGGCAGTCTAATGTGACAAGCCGTCCAGAGTAATGCGATCATCAATAAGAGAGACACCCGAGTCTCCATCACGCTTCATTACAAGTACGACAAAGTCAATGATGGGAGATTTTGCAACCAACAACAATCTGAAAGGGCTATGGATAACATGCAATGGCAACGTAGTTGCTGTTCGCTGAAGTAGAGTATTTTGGCTATAGGCCTATCATGGCTCAGGACAATGCAGTTGATTTATCTACCCCATCCGTATGCTATTTGAAGAAATCATCGTTGACATAGCCATGGAATGTCAGGATGTGTGATCCATAAGATACCATACGAAGCTTCTTCTTCAAGCCGCAGTAGTGTATACACGTAGCCCTACATGTACATGTACATCAGCTACGTCTTTTCAACTCCATCATCACATAGGCCAGATAAAATTCCGCGGGGCATCAAGATTCAAATCGCTTTTGATGAAATCTATATTCCGGTATAGGTTACCATAACTATCAGGTTCATGTATATCTTCATGATCATGTCCAATGGCAATGCGGCCATTTTGCAGGGGCGACTCAGCGACACCACAAGACGCTTTTCACAGCAAGGCGGATCAGATCCCGGGATTTCGGTACTTCGCCGGTCTTTCTTCCACTCCAGTCCTCTGCCGTCCATACATGTACATGTAGTTGCAATTTGACTTGGTTATGCAAGAGCAAGTAAAAGACCCCATCCAAGTAAGGAACACGAGTAGCTTGATATGGCCCTCTTCCATCGTTACCAGGGTCAATGATGATTTTGGCTTGGGCTCAGATGGAAAAACCAATAGGCCTGGGTTATCCATCCCGCAGCAGGGACTACGATGCCATGCCTGCTCGCCAACCTCATGTCATGGCGACAGTTCTTCACGGTATCTCGTCTATACAGGTCTCGTGCAAAGATGGATTCGTGTCCTATTCGAGCCTCACCAACGGCACGAAAAAAGCGTTACTTGTCATCCATAAATCGAGTACTGCACTTCTCACACCATAACTACAGCGAGCACGTCAAGGAAAGCCGTAATAGTGGCCAATACATTAGGGCAGTTCCGTCACAAGAGCTTGTTAAGTACCGAAATAAAGTGCGTCAATTTACGAGGCAGGTGCCAGGCCCCGTTGAGATGGATGGCCTGACAGACACAGCAGTCTCTTATGGACATAAACAGTTGTAACAAATTGCGTAAGCAAGCCCTGTCCATCTTCCTGTGATAGTTCTCGCTATTAATTGGCAGGCTGTATTCTGTTCTTATAGTAAAAGATAATCATCGCTCTGTATACGTATGGGATCGTCGAAATCATTGCGCTCACAAACTGCTCCGTTCAGGCGATTCTCATTAGATGACCAATAGGCGTCACTAGTGCATGTTAGAATCGGCGACAAACTAGCTGGCCAATCAACGTCACGACCACTTTGGGGCCATGGTGTCGATGAACCTCTACCAGCCGACGTGTTTTGGCCAATCAACACATATCTTACAGTGGCCTTTGGTTGCTTATGCGCCGTCTTTTGGTGATAGGTTAATTTTTCCATGAACAATGCCACTGTTCAGTTGAGTATAACTAGTTGACATGGAATTAAACGCTGGGGCAGAGCGTACCAAAGCTCGGACAGCAGAACAACAGGTTACGCTCATCAGTGGGCCCGCCATTCATCTGTTTCATTACACTAATGTACTAATGAACGAACACCACACACCTTCCTTAATGAGATGGTGATGGGTTTGCTTGTACCAATTTTAGTGGAGTTCCCCGAGGAGGTTTTCACATCGTTAATTATGTGTTAATTGATACACTTTAGCTAGGATATGTTTACTTTACGGCATAGGACGCATACTTTTAGACTCATTGCACGTGAGAGAATTATTATTACATGTACATCAGGGTGAGTGAAAAATTTTCAATGAAATCACTCCTACTGTGATGTTTCAATTTACATCATTTGCTATGGAAGAACACTTCCACTATGATAACGTTTTTGGTGTTTTTTTTCTGGTGATCTATTACATAATTATGATATTTCCAAATATCCAAAATTTTTATGCAGAAATATGACCAACAAGATATACTTCCATGTGGAACAAACCGTCTTAAAATTGGCCCAGTAGTATTTGAAATATTCAAAGGCATCAGGTGGAGATAAACTTTTGTCAAAGACTGTTCAGGACGAAGTTGGGCACGAAACATCAGTGATTGAGATAGTTTGACATTATTTGTTGGAGATGATGGACCCGGGTTCGAGTCCCTGTCGAGTATTTTTTATTTTTTTCACTTTTTATTTTTTATTTCATGTTTATTTTATTTTTATCGTTTGGCAGTGTTGTAGATAAAGAGAAGTGACATGTACACGACGAAGTTGTGCACGAAACATCAGTGGCTTAGATAATTTGACATTATTTGTGGAGATGATGGACCCGGGTTCGAGTCCCCGCCAGTAATGGCAGTATTCTTTACTTTTTTCATTTTGTATTTTTTTATTTCATTTTTTTGTTCAGTTTTTTCTATCGTTCGTGTCCATTTTTGTAACCATTAATGACGAACAGTAAGATGTTTTATTGCTCGGGCACAACGTTGCGCAGCACGTGTCTTGCTAGTTGTTCACATCTAGATTTTAAAAAGTTCAGCTCATAAACAGCCTATTTTATAACAAACCACCTTTGTTATAAACGATCCTTGTCGGAAAACTGAACGTTGATAATGAATTACACTTCCTCTTGAGGTGTCATCATGGCTCTTCCTGGCGACAAAGGAGAGAGCGGAGAGGGGGCGAATCGCCTCTTACGACAGCATCCGGGGTGTCGAGTGTCTCAAAAAATTCACCAAGCTAAAGGAAGCAGCGGAGAACAGATCATTTTCTACTAAGAATTAGCAAGATTAACCGTACATGCACGAATCTTCAACCTGCAAGCTTGAACCCGGACTTCTGATCAGCCTTCAAGCTCGTATCGAAACTCCAGTCATAAAGCTTGAACCAAAAATTCGATCTTAACGATCTTAAAAGCTTCGACTCGGAACTTCAATCTTCAAGCTCGAATCCAAAGCTCTACATTACCTTCAAGCTTGAAGAATTAGCGTCGTGGTCATCTTCCTTCTGCCGGCATGCCTGGGGTTCAACCTAAGTCTGACTTCAAACTTGAAGATTGAAGATAGAATGAGCCCTCTGGGCTTTCGTAAACCCCCGCGGAAAAGAAACGTCTGCCACTGACGTCACATAATCGTATCGAGCATTTTCCGGTGCATTAAAAAGTTAAGAAGGCAAATTCAGTTACATTCACAGTGAATAACTGTCTGTCAAGTTATTACTTTATTTTCCATTCATTTTGCGTGACTGGGTTGTATATGATGAACTCGAAAATGGAACAAGACGCCGAGTCGATTCCTCACGCAATATTGACATTAACGGTAACATAAATATTCCAATTTCAATGTCGATTCCTGAATTCCCTAACTTAAATGCTTTACTTTGTTGATTTGTTGGCTATAGTTGAAATGAAAAATGACACCTTCACTATTCACGCGGGGTTTCTTTCTGTTGATGGGGCTGCGGAGTATCAAGAAAGTGGTAAAAAGAAGGTCTTCAGCCAATCAAAATAATTCTGATCTGGTATACCAACAACTATGCCACTTTCTCGAGGTCAGAGAGTGTGGCGTAGTGGAATCATCTCCTCTGTCACCACACAGGTCGTGGATTCGATAACCAATGCCCCATATTCTTTGATTATACCAGTAACAAGGCAAACGTCTCAAGGGCAGAGTGTGGCGTAGTGGAATCATCGCCTCTGTCACCACACAGGTCGTGGGTTCGATAACCAATAACCGAGATTCTTACTAATACATGTACCAGCAATAGAGCAGTCGCCTCGAGGACAGAGAGTGGCGTAGTGGGATCATCGTCTCTTTCACCGCATACGTCGCAGGTTCGGTCGCTCCGACACTTTATTCATATTTAACAGGGTTCCTAGTAAGTTTCTTTGTAATGCGTCCTGCATTATGTTATATTGGCCAAACCATTATTCATCGTTCAACAAACTTCATCCTCGTTGAGAATTTGTATACTTGAGAAGTAATAAAATTTGTATTTGCTTGAGAAGTAATAAAAATTCTTCAGGGAATGAATATCGTGAAGGGCCTCCTTATACCCGAGGGTTTATCCTGAAAACAAATTACACTGCAAATAATTTTTTACATTGAAACCAGTGCGAATTAAATTTCACAAGAGATCACCAGGAAAACCTATTAAATGTTAGAAAAACACAAGTACGTGCACGCTATTATAATTCTATTACTAAATGGATTAGCATCTAATCCCCCTCACCCGCATCAGCAGCTACATCACGTTTTGCCAACCCACGCGGGTCTTAAAAGAACATTTTAACGTGCGTTAAGCAATTTTGAATGCTTGAAAAAAGTCCTGATGTTTTTTCATTATTTTGTAGTTGAGGGTTCATTGCTAAATCCAAGCTAATTGCTGATCCAAGTTCAGGAAAACGGAAGTCACATCAGTATGCTAAATGTGCATATTGCCGTGTGCAATTTTTGAGGCTGTTTTGGCATAATTCTCTGGATTCGTTTGAAATTGAGTCCGGTAAGTATAAAACAGGGACTTAATTACGTGGAAAACCGAGGGTTGGCCTTCTCCAGGGCAGATTCAGGAGACAGTCTGATAGAGGTGTTGCTAAAGCGCCTCAAACGATATGCATGGGATGTAGATGGATCGTTAGTAAGAAGGATGTGTCTCCTCTCGGTTGATTTCCCTGTAGTCCCATAGCCGAGGACATGTCTGGCACCGTAGCATGTCCTGTAACTGTCCTGTCTGTCGAAGCAACGGGAGAACACTACAGAATCAACTAACCTGCCCATCCACGAGGCTGCCAATGAGCTACATGTACACGGTATACGGGCACGCCGGTTAACAAAGGCTTAAATGGGTTCGCGACCGTGAAGCCTTTGTTAACCGGCGTGTCCGTATAGACCTTTCCAACAAAGATGGTGGTAGCTCTCACAGCTCTCACCAGAAGACGTCAGACTTGTAATACTGATAGGGGCCTACACTCAATGGCCACTGGCACGCTAAGCTGAAGGGGGCATGGCACAAAAGATTAGGTAAAATAATTGTCAAATGCGTTTGGTAGGGTTACACCACAACGTCATGTGGAAGAACTAGGCCACCATCTTTGTTGGAAGATCTATACCGTGTACTGGTACATTGTAGCTCCATGTAATTGCAATCTGAAGGGTTCAATTACGTATCGTGTGAACCTGACACCGAAATATCCAGAAAGACAATCAGTGCCTTATTGGTGCTGAGTGGATAGCAAAGTGACTATCACAATACTGGTATTACTGTGCAAACACTGCTTCAGGGCGAATTACTAAGTAAATCACCTTACAGCAAAAACAATCAATCTACTCTAGAGATAATGTTCATGATTGATAAAAACGCTAAATGAAAGCAGGATTAAGAAACAGAAACGTGGAACACGTCTCCAGTGTTTGTCGTCAATCACTACTGACGTCTTGGCGAGCTCATGAGGGTCGTGTCGGCACTTGTCCTCACCATCTTGCCGAGCAATCTAATGTCAACCATTTAGAGGGAGGTGTTCTGACGCTGATGGCCATCGACTACAAATGAGTCGGTGTCGGCCGAGTGGTCGTTGGAAAAGGAGGAGAGAGCCCTTGTGTCTGGGGAGAATGGAGTGGGAATAAGCAACAGTGGTTCGCATTCTTCGACTGGAGGAGAGATACTGCTAGTGCGGTTCGCCATTTACTTTACGCAGGGCAACGTCAGAGTACAGCATGAAATCGATGGTCTGCAACTATCCAGTGACGATTTTGACTTTACTTTTTTTATTCCTTGGTTTTTCGTGTCCAACGTTGTAAAATAGGTCTGCGAGGAACACTTCAATGTTAAAGGGATACTACACTGCTCAAAAACAGAACATCATTCGGGATAGATAGAAATAAAGGAAACACAAGTACCTAATCTCAAGTTGGTGCAGAGTTCAGTTTTCAATAAAGGATTTTTTCATGATATTGTTCTGTTTACAAACATAAAAACTACAGCTTCTCGGCGACGACAGCCTGAGATACGCCGTAGGTACAGGTAAATATTCCTTGTCATGTTCGCTCCATCCACATATTGTACGAAATATTCCCATGTGCACTATTCTGTCGACCTCGTCAACAGGAAGTCAGTATCAATTCATTCGTACACTGAGATAAGCCCATGTAACACGAACTGCCCCGAGCATTAGATCGAAAGCAGACATACATGTAATAGATGGTAGCCATCAACCAATTTGCTCAATACGATCATCTACGGATGTCAGTCTCCGGGATGATTAAAATCTAGCATTTTTCACACGCAACATTACAATATCAAAGACGATTCGTGAACCACAAGGTACCACCGAGTCCAAGAGAATCACGATGCTCAGGAGGGTTTTGGCCCATGGTAGACGGGTTTCAACCTCATATCCACATCCCCTTGAATGATTATGCAGACGACATCCCCGAGAAAAATGATGCAGACGACATCCCTAAGAAAGATGATGCAGACGACATCCCCGTGGAAGATGATGCAGGCGACATCTCCGAGAAAGATGATGCAGACGGCATCCCCGAGAAGGATGATGCAGACGACATCCCCGAGGAAGATGATGCAGACGACATCCCCAAGAAAGATGATGCAGACGGCATCCCCGAGAAGGATGATGCAGACGACATCCCCGAGGAAGATGATGCAGACGACATCCCCGAGAAAGATGATGAAGACGGCATCCCCGAGAAGGATGATGGAGACGACA
>NMRB01000600.1:25451-52379 GCA_002633025.1 Notospermus geniculatus
CCAACGTGCCAAGCCCACCTGTGACCCTTGCTCAGGGAAAGGACCAAAGAGAGGTCGGAAATGTCAACTTTGCATCTCCTTGCCCTCCCAGTCCCACATCACTAGTTCCTCCACGGGAAGGTCCCATCCACTCCGCCTGAGGGGTCCCGCTGATTGTGACAGCAGAAATGTGGTCTACTGTATCACATGTACCAGATGCACCACCATCAATCAGTACGTCGGACAGACAACATGTTTCCGTAAAAGGATGAACAACCAAGTCCAACATCAGATTAGGGAAAGAGGATGATCGTGACTGCTCGATACTCTATGCCCACTTCAAGTTGCCAGGAAATTCTGTCGAGGACCTGAGGTTCACCATCCTCGAGACATGTTCAGATGAGACGACTCTCCTTAGTACAGAGTTAAAATGGATGTGGACCCTTAAAACCATCACCCCCTCAGGTCTTAACACAAGATGCTGAGGTTCTGAGTCCCTAGTTTGGCATTCGTTTTCTTCTCGCTCTCTCCCCCNTCTGAAAAAAATGTTGAAAAAATGTACAATGAATATCAGATATTGTATAACACACAAATAGCAGATGATTTGGTTAAAAATTTGTTATTCGGATATACACAAGGAGTAAAATATCTATTTCCTAATGTTGAACAACAAAAATTACATGAGAAGTTAAATGATAATATAATTGTAAATAATGAAATTAAGAAACAGTTAGGTCAGTTTATGAATCCTACAATTTTAGCAGCAATGTCAATAGGGTCAAATACTGCTGAATCTATCTTAACAGTTTCAAAAGAACTTGAAGAAAAGAAAGAATAATTTTTTATAAAATAAAAGATGGATGATTTTTTAGATTTTATAACAGTAACATTAGGAATTGGTTTATTTTGTTATTATTTAGCAGCAATAGAACGTGAAATTTACAAAGAGAAAATTAAACTTTATATTGCAGAACAAAAAATACAAGATTTAATAAAAAATGTAAAAAATTAAATGATTAATTTAGATGGGTGGAATTGTAAAAATTGTTTAAATAATGATTATATTATCATGCATGATCAAGGGATAGATGTAGGAGTTGTTTGTACAAACTGCAGTGTGCAAGAAGCAAATTATATTGTAAATACATGGTATGGAATGCATGAAACTCATGAATATCAAGCTAAGAATATTCATCGAGAAATTTTTTTACAATTAATTAAAGAACAAGTTATTGATAAAGATTTACAAGAAAAATTTATAAAAAAATATGATGATTTAAAAAACAAATTTAATGAAGATAGTTGTAATAGAAAAAACTTTTTTCATAATAAAGTTATTTTGAAGAAACTTATGTTAGATAATGGTTATTCTGTGAATACTACATCTTCAGATGTTAAAAATTTTGAACTCTTTAAAAACTAAATTGGCCGTGAATAATTATTTCATTATAATTATAAAATTATCATCATAATTATAATGATAATTATAAAATAATAATGATAATTATAATAAATTTTAATAAATTATAATAAATTATAATAAATTTTCCATTCTTTAAAATGAAAAGTGAGTCAATAACTCGAAGAAGGATTCAAGAAAATTACTTCATCAGCAAGTTTAAAGCGGAACTAAACCGTTAATAATATAATTATTTTGCACAGGCTTGTCAGAGTGATTAAGGAATTTCTGCTTTGATCTTGCCTACCATTTAGAGCTTCGCTTCATTCGCTTCGATAATTAGCCCTTTCAAAATCAGGGCCTATTGTAATCCTGGTATTATTTCAACATTTTGCCTGAACCTGCTTTGCGACAGGTTATGTGTATATATATCTCATGTAAATAATATGTGTTCATTCCCACTGAAGATTTCCAAGAGGAATGAAAGCGCTATGGGACATTAAAATATATATAATGAGAATTCCAGCCTAAGTTACATTTTTTTCGAATATAAAATAATAATGATAATTATAATAAAATAATAATGATAATTATAATAAAATAATGATAATTATAATGAAATAATAATGATGATTATAATAAAATAATAATGATAATTATAATGAAATAATAATGATAATTATTATTTTATAATAATTACAACAATTATTTAAAAATATTTATAAATAAATGAGTGAAGATACAGAAATAAAAACAGTTACTAAACAATCTGAAAAGCCAAAAGATCCTAAACGAGTTCAATGGGGCAAACAGCTCGGTATGAATAACAAAGGAAAAAAGAAAGTTCATGAAGAACAAATAGATAATAACAATCCAAAAAATAATTATTTATATTTAGGCATAGGAGCTGCGGGCATTGTGGGAATTTCCATTGTATATTTTTATATTTCAAATATAAAAGAAGCTCCTAAACAAATTACACATGTTGTAAAAGAAAAGCCTCCACAAAAAATTCGTGATGATCTAAACATTTTAAAAAAAATTATAAATAAAAGAATGGCGAGCAAAGAGAGTAAGTGGATAAATCCAAAACAAATAGGAAATGTAGCAATGAATGCTGCTGTTTTATCTGGGATAACAGTAGGATTTGCAGTTTTAGCAAAAGCAGCGTTTAAGGCAAATATCGGAGATCCTTCTCATCCAAGTTTTACAAATTTTCTAAAATTGGCAGTTGTTATAGGAATTGCAGATGCGATAAAAACATGGCTCGAAGCAGAAGGGCTGCCTACGAAAAATCCTTTTGAATAAATTTTTGTAAAATAAATAATGGCGAGTCTAATTTTAACAACATTATTTGGGGCAGTTGCAAATGCAACAGCGTTTATAGAGGCTATGCACTGACGTCATAAAATGACGTCATCAATGGGTATGACGCGACGCTGGATGGAACTGCGCAGGTAAAAACCGTCAAAAGCGCTGCGCAGTTCCATCCAACATGGCGTCACGCTGGCTGATGACGTCACGTGCATAGCCTCTATAGGCGGAAATAGTTTATATCATGCATTAGATGCGAATAATGCTGCAGCAGAAAGAAAGAGGCATGATTTAGCATTAGAAAAATTACAAAAAGAATNTCTTCAAGCTAGATCGGATATTATGGATATGAAATATGCATTGCAAAAATATGATGACATTAATAAAAAACCTGAATTATCAAATTTTTATTCTCCAAGTGTTCCTCAAAAAAAATATGAACAAATGTATATTGCAGGCAGTGTTATAGGATCAGCTGCTTTAGGAAATTTGATTAAATAAATGGCTGAAGCTATGGATATGGAAATGAATCGTATGGGAGATGAAGATGATGTAGAAGACGAGTTAGAAGGAAATGAGGAAGCTGGAAGAGAGTTAACAGGCCCATCAGGAGATATTCCTTCAACATTTAATCAAAGTTTATTGGGGGAAGACATACAACGTGATAGAAAAGAGAAATTTTTAAATCGTTATATGGAAAAAAATAATTGTGAAATAATACCTAAGTATGATATAAAAGAAATTTTAGACAAACTAAATTTAGGAGTTAATAACCATATCTATTTTAGAACATCTGACAATGACGCTATCCAATTAACAAAAGAGAATAAAGACCCATATGCTGCAAGTACAATTAAAGGAGCAGGATCTTCTGAATTTAAAAGATTTTTTAGAAAAAAATTTTTACCTGACGCAACACCTAGACTTGAAACAGGACTTGAAATTCCAAGATCTAGAAGTTGGAATGAAAGATTATCTCAAGCTCAAGGAGAACAAATAGAAATGAAAAATCGAAAAATACAAAAATTAGAAACAAGAGGAGAAAATTTAGAGACATCGTTTATCAATGATATTCATCAGCAACGAGAAGAAATATATAATCCTCCACAGCAAAAAGATATTGAACGTGAAACATTTAATATTGAAGAAACAGAAGATATATTAAAAGATGCAGAAGAGATAATTAATAGAGCATATGAAAATAATTTATTTTCACGTTCAAATGAAAACAACAGAGATTTTTTAAAATTAAACAGTGTTTTATCAAAAATTGAAAAATTAAAAATTGATATGAAAAAAGAAATTGAAAAATTATCAGATTATAGTAAACAATTAAAATCAGGCCCCTATACAGATAAAGATTATTTAACAAAACGAATCAAATCGATTGAAAAAACATTGAAAGAACAAAGTGATAAAATAATTGACTATCAAAATGATTATGTAAGAACTTTAGCGTGGGCGCCTGATATTTCATGGAAATTTAAAATTCGTGAAATATTTAATTTTAGAAGAGTTACTGTT
This sequence comes from Notospermus geniculatus, assembly GCA_002633025.1. NCBI lineage: Eukaryota > Metazoa > Nemertea > Pilidiophora > Heteronemertea > Lineidae > Notospermus > Notospermus geniculatus. Next base: position 29,668 of record NMRB01000600.1, read on the forward strand.
GGAGCACTTATTACAGTTGTGATTGGAGTTGTTGTTACAATTGGACAATCAATTTATAATGCTGTAACTAGAAAAATAGTAACAAAAGAATCTGCAGGAAAAGAAAGTAAAAAATCTGCTAAAAAAGAAAGTAAAAAATCTCCTAAAAAAGACACTGTTAAAAAAAACTCCAGATACTCCAGAAAGTAATTTTTTGGGAAAAATTTTTAATTTTATAAAATTCATTATATTTCCAATAGCAGGAATTATAGCAAATGTTATATCAAGTATTTTCGGATTTTTAGCTGAACATATGATAATAACAATTGCAATAATTGTATTAGCAGTTATAAAAATTTTACTTAACAATTTAAAATCAATTAATAAAAACTCAAGTAAAATAGCTGGAAAAATTCATACTCAGACAAAAACTAAAATTCATACGACATACAAATAAAACATAAAATAAATGAATATTCTGTTTTACAATACAAGAAATATAAGATTAAAAGAAGATGTAAGTAAATATGACACTGTAGCATATTTACCGTTTACATATTACAATGTTAAACGATCATTGAACACTGACAATTTGCGATATGCAATTGTTGATGATTCAAATGAAATTGTGAGTTCTGCAAGTATTGTTATTCCAGAGGGACTGTATACATTGGAAAATTTCAATGATATTATTCAAATTAAATTAAAAGAAATTGATTTTGATAATGCTGTAGAATTTGTATATTTGAACAATCAAGGGCGAATTGAAATTAAAATAAATAGCGAACGTTTTGTTCCTTATTTTCAAAAAGAACTTTGCGAATTTTTAGGATTAGATTGTGCTGATGAATATATTAGAAATACAAAAATAGGAAATCTACCTCCAAAATTAGCTCGCCATCAAGAATATAGAATATATTGTAATATTGTTGATTCGAGTAAAAATTTTGTTAATGGTGTGAGATCAAATTTAATTTCAACATTTATACCAAAAGGAATCAAATATGGAGATATGGCTGAATATTCTTCGCAAGAAAAAATTGAAATAAATCAATATCAATATTCAGAAATAAAAATCGAAATAAAAAATCACAATGATGAAGATGTAGTGTTTGATACACCATTTAGTGTGAAATTATTATTAGAATAAATGGATAACGTTGATGGAATTCCCAATCAAAATGACTTTAGATTAGATATGATTGAAAAAATGAAACAAGATTTAGAATTAAAAATAAATAAAAGAACAAAATTGTATAAAAATTATAAAAAAGCTTCAAATATAATTCACTGGATAGAAACAGCATGCTTTATATCAGGAGCGACGATTGCATCAGTTGGCGCAGGAGGAATTATTACAAATATTGTTTCAATTCCCATTTCAGTTATTTTAGCATTAGGAGGAATTACTGGAAAAGTTCTTGTACCACAATTAATCAATAATCAATTTTAATCAATAATCATTCGTGTTTAAATTCTATTAATAATCTTTTATCAAAAGCAATTACAAATGAAGACATTTCTGCGAGCGAATTTGAGTTGATTACAAAAGAATATGAAAAATCAAATATTGTATTTAAAGATATTGAAAAATAATGATATAGAAAATTAATTTACTATATAATTATTCTTCATATATTAAATGAAATACTTTTGCTTGCTTTTTTTGAAATTCGTATAATTCATAATCAACTTTTTTCCCTTTTTTTCTATTTTCTTTGATTAAACATGGTCTTATATTAATCCAATTCCAACATTTTTCTAATTCATCTATATTTAAAAAATTAAAAGATCAAACAGGAAGTATATGATCAAAATTCCATATGACATTATAATTTATCCAATTCATTTCTTCATTGAATTGAAATTCAATCCAGTTTATGAAAAATTTTTTTGGACATTTCATTATTTTTAAAAGTTTTCTTGCTGGACCCCTGTTGTTGATAAGATTAGATAAAGAAGACATTAGTTGATTATTAATTTTAGCTGTGATATTGTTTTTTCTTCTTATTTTTTGATATTCATGTGTACATGTTTTACATTCATAATTATGCAAATCTTTTTTTGTTGAATTTTTATAAAATTCATTCATTAATTTCTCTTTTTGACAAATGCTGCAAACTTTTACTAAATATTCCATTTTATTTAACAAATAAAAAATTTTATTAAATATAATTTTATAAATTTTTTAAATTTATAAAATAATATTTTCATTTGATAAGTTTATTTTTCCATTTTTATAATATCTCAAATCTATAATTGACAAATGTAACCAACGATTATAACATACATGCCCGTAAATTTTATTTTTTATCAAATAACGATTTAAATCTAGCATGCATGATACATTTATCGGAAATTTTGTAATATTTATTTCTTTACGTTCTCCATTTCTTGGCATAAAATTTAAACCTGTTAAAATCATATTTCCTATTAAAGAAATACATAATAAAACAATAACTATTTTCATTTTATTTATAAAATGAAATGAAAATAATTAAATTATAATATGTGCTGTAATCAATGCTCTACACATTGGACATTTTTCCTTTAACTCTTTTTCGCATATGCTACAAATTCGATGTAAGCAAGGAAAAGTGATAATATCTGATTTTTCAAAGCAAACACAGCAATCATCTTTAACTTCAATTTTTTTTATCTTCGATAAAGGAATTCTTGGCTTGATTTTTTCTTCTGCCACTGCTGCTTTAACTTCAAAATCTTCTATTTCATTTTCATCTCCATCTTCATCATCATCATCATTATTTAAAAAATAATCCCAAGGAATAATAGATATATAAAATGAATCATCATCATCATCATCATCATCATCATCATCATCATCATCATCATCATCATCATCAATGCAACGAAGTAGAAATATTTCTAAACAATCACTATTCACAAATTCATGACGATAATTAATAAGTTGACTATCCATAATTCCTTTAATATAATATTGTAAATAACTTGATAATTTTATAATTAATTCCTTATTATCTCTGCTTGACAATTTTAAATAAGAAAAGTTATCTTTTTTATCTACATTATTCATTATTTCATCTAATTTATACCATGTATTTCCCTTCATTTTTTTAGCTCCAAAAACTGGAGCAGAATATGTTCTCCCATTTGGAGAATAAAAAGAATGAATTGTTTTTTCCACTTCAATTTTTTCTACAAAATTTAAATCTCGTATAAAATTCTCAATTTCAACATCTGGAGGGAATCGTTGTAAATCATGAGTTGGAAAATATGAATTTGATGCCATATTATATAACAAAATGAATCCTATTAGATTATAGTTTGCGATTTCAGATAAATTATTTTATTAATTTTGTAAGGGGATATATCATGAATTTATTTTTTTAGATAATTAAAAAATAATAATTTTAGATAAATTATTTTATTAATTTACAATATATCCTATTGCTCTCGTAGAAATTCCATCTTGTAAAATTTCCCTCTTACTATCTTTTCCATCTAATGCAATTTTTGTTATTTTTTCTGTGTATAATTGATGATTCCTGCTTCTAAATACATTCATTTGTTTTTCTAATGGGGGAATATTTTCCAATAATACTTTTTTATACTCATCAAAAGAAATTTCATTTTTTATAACATTTTTCTTAATTCCTTTACATTTTTTAATAACATTATCTTCATCTTTATCTGTAATATAGGAATATAATTTAGATCTTAATGCGATAAATTCCTTTATAAAATATCCAGCTACTTCATCCTTAAATTTTCCAACTTTTTTGTTTTCTTTGGAAAAAAGTGGATGTTCTTCTGGAAAATTCGAGAAGTCATATAGATTTGAATTCTTTTTCATATCAGAATATATATCTTCTGTTTTAATATGATAAAATAATGAATCTGTATCAGTATAAAGAAGCTTAATTTTTTCTGAAGAGAATCTGTATCAGTATAAAGAAGCTTAATTTTTTTTGGATATTTTTCCTGCATATGATTATAGTGAAAATCATACATATGCTTTTTTGAAATATCCAAAATAGCTTGGCCAATAAAAATTGGTTTATTCAACATAATTTTTGTTTTAACTCGATTTACTAACACAAGATTCTCACTGAAAATTTTGTGATATCGATAATTATTCGAATTAACTAATTTTCTTAATTGATTTACATCTGTGGCCAAAACAATATCTTCTCGCAGTCGAACATTTTCCATTGATTTTCCATATGGTGCATTATTCATAAGTTTAAAGAAATCTTTTTCAAACTTATTTTTAGATCTTAAACTTGTGTTGAAATCAATATATTTTTTCATCCAATTACTTTCTTCATATGAAATTCCTCTATGTATCTTGGTTAATTTTAATCCAAGCGAAAGATAGAATTTCAAAGTTTCATGATGAACAACATATTGTTTTTTATTTTGCAGATTTGGAATTAATTTTCCATTTAAATGTTCTGCTGCTAATGGATAATCATTATGAAGTTTGTGTAAATATTTTGGATATTCTAAATCTACTTCAAGAGTACATGGAATATTTCTCCAATTTTCACATTCTTTTTCATTCATCCAACTGAAATTTTTATATGGAAGTTTTTCACTCATAGCATAGCCATAGAGGTTATTAGCATCAATTCTTGTTCATTCATCCACTTGAAATTTTTATATGGCAGTTTTTCACTCATCGCATATCCATATAGATTATTAGCATCAAGATGTGTGATACATGAATTTGGCTCATTTTCATTATAGTCAGCTAAATATGGATTATTTGCTTTTGCATATCGATGAGATGCGGTACAGATTCCTCCTCTAATTCCTTGTTCGAAAAACATATACATATCAGAGTCAGTTAAAAGTTCTATTTTAACATCTGTCATTTTTAACATAGCTTGCCATGCAAATCCTGGTGCTGTATAAAAATATGCAGGATCTAATGAGTAATTTTTCATGCAGGTATTTCTGAAATTTTCCAATATGTCTGCCAAAAGAAGAACATCTGTTTCGAGATAAAGTTTATGATAATCTCTGAATGTTTTACACTCGAATTTTTTCCACACTTTTTTAGCATGTAAATATTCTTTTTTTTCAATATGAATATTATTGAATTCAGAATAGAAATCTTTTCTACTTGGAAGTTTTGGATGAAAAAATTTATCAAAGTCAGTCATCCACTCATATGGGTAAAATCCTTTTTGATTAACTAAGTCAAAATTATCTTTAAAATAATTTCTAAGATTTTTCTTTTCAGTATCTGGTAAATTTTTTCCTAATATGTCAAGAGAAGTTTGCATTAATCTTAAACTATCAAGAAATCTTATTTCAATTGATTGTTCTTCCTCTGTGATAGGATCATATTGTATTATCAATTTTTTTGAAAATGAAATGTAATTTTCAGAATTGTTTGCAATTACACTTAATTTTCCTTTTAAGTTTTTTACAAATAAATGTGCATCATAGCCAGATAAATTGTGGAAATATACGGGAATAAATTTTGGTGATTTAAATTTCAAATTACAGTTATTACATGCAGCTCCTCTATATAATCCTGTAAAATGATTATGGTCGCAAACTTTCCAATGTTTATTTGTAAATGCATTTGCACACAAATAACAATGTTTTGCAAGATTATAATTTAGTTTTTCTTTGTGAGTTAAAAGGTCCAATGGTTTTGGTTCCAATAAATATTCTGTCGCGAGTTCTTTTGATAATTCATTGATTTTATTTACAAAATGATCTTCAATATTTTCACTCTTATTTTCTTGAATATAAGTGAATAATATATTCTTTTGATTAATTTGTCTTTTATCAAACTGAACAAGTAGTGAATAACTATTTGCAACATGTTCACTTATTTGTTTAGTTTTTGATCCAAGTTCTTGTTTTATAGGTTTTAAATAAGATTCGAAATCTGCTAATATAATGATAGGATGTTTTTCCAATGCATCATATTTTCCAAATTTTAATATTTTTGTTTTTTCAGTTGGCATACAAATTTTCGAAATTTCATGTTTATTACAATTTTCTAAATGATTTTTAAATCGTTCATCGCGAATTTTACTTGTTGAAGCTGAAATAACTTTCATACATCTAAAGCATACTTTGATCGAATCTTTATGATGAGAATGAGATAATGAAACTAAACGTGAATAATTTTTTATCCACGCATAATGGTAATTTACATCATCTTCTACATCTTGAATTTTTTCAGTTCCATCAACTTTAGTTTCTTCTGCTTTAAAATATAACAAATTAATATAATTTTCTTGAGGTAGAATTCTTTCTGATATTTTTCTTGGAACAATTTCATATTTATCTTTTTTATTTTTAATGAATGAAAATATGTTAATTCCTATATCAGGATTTTTCTTTTCGAAAATTTTGTAGATATCATTAATATTAACTGGATATGTTAATCCTTCAAACATATGATCAAATTCATTTCTATTATAATTTGAAACTCTCTCTGTATGTTTTGAAATATTTAGGAGAGCTGCCTCGATCGCATAGCGGAAACATTTTAAATCATTATTTATCACATTGATAACTGCTCTTTTACGCTGAATTTGTTTTGGTAGTGGGATATAGCTGCTCCCGGCAAATGGGTGATATTCAACTGTATGTAAATCAATTTTTGTAATTTCTACTAATTTCCAATTTGATCCTTTTTGTACAAGATTGTCAAGTTCTCTTAATATATTCTCAATCATTTCATTATAATTAAGTTCTTCATTTATGCCAAGAACATGATGTGATCTTAATTGAAACTCTTTATATTCTTTCTTTCTTTTCATTAATTCACAATAATATTAAACTTTATTCCAGATTTATTCTCATCATTAATTTTCTTATTTAAAATTGGTTTAATTTTTTCAAGGTAAGATTTTATTCCAATTTTTGGTAGTCCTTCTAATCTAAAATGATTTACATAGCCTTTCAACGCAGATTTAACTTTTTTGAATTTTTTAAATTCAGAATGTTTTTCAATTAGATTTTCTAAAATTGATTTAGTCATGGATTTTTTAACGTCACAATTCTCAAATTTTTAGCTTTTTCTAATAAATCAGATTTAAATATTCGTTTAACTTCTGGTTTATTCAAAAGCTTATTCAATTGTTCAATAGTTTTATTTTGATAATTTTTCAAGCCTTGATTTTTAGCTTCATGTAATAGTTCTTTTCTAATTGATTTTATTGGTTGAACAATTCTCTGCTTAACGGCTTTTTGCTGAATATCTGATATAGGAGTTTCTTTTAATAAATCACTGATTTTATTTTGAAGTTCATTTGAAGGATATGATCTTATATTTTTAATTCCTAATCGTTGTCCCAGAACACGTTTTTCTAACTGAGAGAGATCAGTTAAATTTTTATTTGTAAAAATATCAGTTAATTTTTCATGTAAATTGTCATTTACATTTTTTAATTCATCAATCAATAAATTTCTTGATAAGCATAATTTCTTACTTTATATTCCTTAGCAAGAAGCTTAAGCTCATCAGTGGAATATTCATGTTGAGCTTCCATTTATTTATATAAAAAGTTTAATTAGATTATGATTTTTTTAACACAATTTTAATAGGAACAAAAATCCCTATTAAAAATGTGATGCTCAATGATTAAACTCAATAGAAAATATAAAAGATCAAAATGAATATTCAACTGATGAGCTAAAGATGAAATTTGATTTTCTCCGAAATCTCAATTGAGCAGATCTTCGAAAATCGGGGTCATCACCCCCATGAGATAAATTTTATAATTTATATCATGGAAGTTGATGTTTATTTATATAAATAATTTTTTTATTAAATATCAAATTCGTCTAGAAATTCTACTGCTAATGAACAATTTTGATGATAAAGCTGATAGTCAATTTTATTTCTTTTTTGGGAATTTTCTTCTTTGGATAAAGGTCTTAAATTTCTCCAATTCCAGCATAATATAACTTCTTCTTCATTTAAATGGTTAAAATGAGATATTGGTAAGATGTGGTCTATTTCCCAATAACTTCCATAATTTCCCCAGTTTATATGTTCTTCAAATTGATATGTGATCCATTTGTATAGAACATCTAATGAGCAGTCGAGATATTTTTCTAATTTCGATTTTTGTGATTTCCGCTTTAAACATTTGTATAATTGAGTAGATAAATTATATGATTTTTTATATGAAAGATCTTTTTCTTTTCTTTCTTTTTTATATTTATTCAGATATTTATTTTTACATATTTTACATTCTATTTGATGGAAATCTTTTGAAGAAGAATGTAAATAAAAATCTTCCATTAATTTCTCTTCGAAACAAGTACTACACGTTTTAACTAATGAATTCATTTATATATAACAAAATAAATTTTATTAAATTAAATTTTTACAATTCATGTACAGTAGTGTAAAAGTGGGGAATTAAACTTACAGCTAAAATCACTAAAATTTCATTTCAGTTAAAATCTCAGTTCAAACAATTTCTATTTATTTATTCAGTTAAAACAAATTCTAATATTCTCTTATCAAACTATTTTTTTAAAATTTATGAAATCAGAATATAAAAACAACATCCTGCCTTTATACACTGATCTACACAAGTTCAAATCCGTAGTATTTTTTTCCCTCTGCCTTTCCTGTTGATTTGATATATTCATATTTGGGATTTTTCTCCAATTCTTTTTTGATAATTGAAGTTGTAAACGTTGTGATGATATTTTCATCTCGATCGGATAATGTTAATATCATCGCTTCGCCTCTTGTGGTTGGAATTTTTTGGATATCAATAATCTTATGCCATATGTTGAGTGGAACATTTTTCCAAGCTTCGTAAGTAGTTTTAATTTTTGATTCTAATTCCTCATTTGATGGAAACATTTTATTGGAGAGATGGAAATAATTAAATCATGGTTAGGTGTGGAAATTTTGGTCATGATCACAAATTTTGTGTGAATTTGAAAATGAAATTATTTTTTTTAAAAAGAAAATAATTTTAGATAAATTATTTTATTATGAAAAAAAATCACAAATTTACAAAATTACACAAATTTTTAATTTGTGTGATTTTGTTGATTTGTGTGAATTTTATTTTATTGGAATTGTTAACATTATATCATGAAATTATTTTTTTTAAAAAGAAAATAATTTTAGATAAATTATTTTATTATGAAAGAAATCACAAATCTACAAAATTACACAAATTTTTGATTTGTGTGATTTTGTTGATTTTGTGTAAATTTTATTTTTTGTAAATTTTATTTTTGTAAATTTTATTTTGTAAATTTGTAAATTTTGTAATTTGTAATTTTGTAAATTTTATTTTTGTAAATTTGAAATTTTGTAATTTTGTAATTTTGTAATTTTTTGTAAATTTATAATTTTGTAAATTTTGTAATTTTGTAAATTTTGTAAATTTTGTAATTTTGTAAATTTTGTAATTTTGTGTTAAAATGTTTAAACTGAGTGAATAGAGGAATTTGTTTTAACTGAATGATTACTGGAAATTGTTTGAACTGAGATTTTAACTGAAATGAAATTTCAGTGTATTTTTGGCTGTGGGTTTAAATCCCCACTTTTACACTACTTATATCGATTTAGGCACGGTGGCCATGTTGGAGGTATAAACAACAAAAGAATTTTTCGCCAGTCACGGTCAATGGAGATTAACGTCGATTGTTTTGAAAGTATGTTCTTTTGTTGTATACCTCCAACATGGCCGCTGTGACATCACGTGCAAACACTCTATACTGCCAACATGTTTTACATGTTCATGCACAATGTTCATGCACAGGTTAGCTTATGCCCGCTGTACACGATCGCCCAAAGTTGGATGAAAAAAATTTGACCAAAATGATTGACAGAAAAGTTTGATCAAAATGATTGATCGTGTACAACGGCCATTAGTGACTGACTGAATAGCTTGTACCTACAGGCCTACTAGATCACTGCGTTCCATTGATCAGAATAAGCTCGTTGTTCCAATGAGTAAGACCAAGGCAGGACACCGGTCATTTTATGTAGCAGGACCAAAACTATGGAATACTCTTCTACTTTCCTTACGTTCACTCAGCTCCCTCAGTCAGTTTAAGAAAGAGCGAAAAACGTATTTTTATAGACAGACTTACATGTATGCATAATGTTTTAGGAACACATAGCATCTATATCACTCAGTGCATTTATTTATCCAGTGTTTTAGATATTCTTTTAATTTCTCTATCAGTGTTTTATCACTCTTCTCTCTTTTTACTATCATTTATCACTACACTTATTGTAAAGTGCCTTTGAGCATGTTTAACATGGAAAGGGCACTCAAATATATGGTATAATAATAATAATAACAATAATAATAGCTCATAACATGTACTATTTCACACATATTATATTACAATAATGATATAAGGCGGGAGCAATCGTCGTTATTCATATGCATTGTATGTATGTATTCGTCGATCTATTCGTATAAGCTGTACATGTAGGCTAGCACACGTTGTCTGCTGACTTCTGATCATATCTATTGGCGAGTGGTGTGACTTCGCATATTGGCGCTACATGACTGCGCTATCTGGGCTCATTGTCGTTTAACAACAACATGGCCTGTTTCGATATCAAATCACTATTTCAAAGGATAATACCAGAGTTTGACACCGAGGCTTTTCTGAAGTCCAAGTTATTGTGGACAGGAGTCGTAACTGTAAGTTAAGGCACTAGGGGGTTTCGAAATCAAACGGTAAACGTAAACGTTAACGACAACTTTATTTTTGTGCCGAAAATGCAATATAAAATCTGGTTAATGCGTAGTATGAAAAATAACGTTGTCGTAATGTTTATGTTTATCGTTTGATTTCGAAACCTCCCTAATGTCACACTAAAGGGCTTCTCAAAACGTCCTGTCCCGTCATAAAAAAATCGTAAAACGGACCAGAGCGTGTAACGTTGGCCAACGTCGCGAAGTATGGAGCACTCTCCCCGTTCAAGCCCGTCCATTAAGTTCGTGAAAAGACTGTAAAAAGTTGCCACTACGTCCACTCCGTTCGCACACAATTTGAGACCGTTTGACAACATTTTCAAGAACTAGCTCAGTGTGATGGGGGCTTAAGCCCAGGTCACACTGTGGCGACTTAGGCGGGCAAATCCCTGCGAACTAGAATGAAATAGTCCATGGACCATGAACATACCTCTCTCTGTCATTACACTATAATGTCCAAAGGGGTGAGCACATGGTCCATGGACCATTTCATTCTAGTTCGCAGGGATTCGCCCGCCTAAGTCGCCACAGGGCTTTAACCTGTGACCTGGGCTTTAAGGCGGCACCGAATGGATGACATGAAAATCATTGGTTTCTACAGTGTCACCTCTTTGATTTTTAATTTTTTGATTTTTTATGTCTGCATAGCTTATCGCTTGTTAGTACATGTCCGGGGTATTTCATTCTTGGTGATTGAAAATGTGATGCATGATGTTTGTTTCACTTAATTGAATCTATAGCTACTTTTATATACGGTATATATACGCAACCAGGACTGGCGGACGTATGCCGTATATACGCCATATGTCCGCCAGATGTACGTCATTTTCCCTGTGTACGCAAACAAGGTCAGTTTTATTTCAGTAGTTTTAACTACTAGTGACACCTATTGAAAAAGTCGGCTATCGTCCCCATTGTCGAGATTGATTTGTAGTCTAATCAGTTTGATTTTCAAATGTTTTAGTTACAAGTGCAGCCATGTTGCGTCGATACTTTGCTGGAGGGGTGTGCACTAGCACAGCTTCCATGTCGGGGAAGACAGTAATCATCACTGGAGCCAACAGCGGGATCGGAAAAGAGTCGGCACTGGACATCGCTGGCCGTGGAGCACGAGTCGTCATGGCGTGCCGCAACACGGAAGAAGGAGAGCAGGTGGCGGCGGAGATCAGGCAGGCGACGGGCAACAATGATGTTGTGGTAAAGAAACTGGACTTGGCATCCTTGGCGTCTGTGAGGCAATTTTCAGATGAAATTATGAAGGAGGAGAAAAAATTAGATGTTCTGCTGAATAATGCTGGTATGTAGGAGGAATGCCAGGAAATAGGCCTAGGCCTAAGCTATTTCTTTCAACGTACCCCCCCCCCCCAGTTTATTTCTTGCAAACTGCACATGCACAATTACCACTGGTGTATTATAAAAGTTGGCCATTTTTTCGTGTTTTAGCCTTTTCTTTGTGGCTTATTCATGCAGAGCGATAACGCAATCATCATGATTTATTTAGTGCAAATAAAAGTTCATTCATCCCTGGACATATTATTATCTTCAATTCTAATATAGTCCAACGGTAACACAGTAAAATTTTGAATTAAAAATTTGAACCAAAAACACTACTTTCATGAATTACATGACAGGTTCATGACGGATTGACAATCTGAAAAGTGCATCTAGTGGGCATCATTACAAGCTACAATAATCCTCAGGTTAAATTAGTAAAGAATAAACAACACTGAAATTAAATCAAATTTAAATTTTTTAAACACACTTCAAAAAGTTTAAATTTGATATAATTTCAGTGTAATTTACTCTATTCTCATTTAACCAGCGGATTATTGTTGCTTGTGATGATGCCCACTAGTTGTACATTTCAGATTGTTAATCCGTTATAAACCTGGCATGTAATTCAGGAAAATTGTGTTTTTGGTTCAAATTTTTAATTCAAAATTTAACTGGGTTACTGTTGGATTATATTAGAACTGAAGACAACAATTTGTCCGGGAATGAATGAACTTTTATATGCACTAAATAAACCAGGATGATTGCGTTAGCACTCTGCATGAATAAGCCGCAAAGAACAGGCTAAAACTCGAAAGAATGCCCAACTTTTATAATACACCTGTGACGTCTGGTGGGCAAATTACTCCCGACCAATCGTATGTGTTGGTATGCCCATCAAAGTGGTCAGGGTCCATATTCATAAACATACTGAGGTCAACGTGTGATACTTATCTTTTGTGTTGAACAAATGATTAGTGTCACACTTCGACTTAAGTAGTTTTATGAATATGGGCCCAGAAGAGGTGCGACGTAGGAGGTACATCTGAATGACCCTGTTTTGAGAGGATGTCAATATGGCCGCACCAGTTCCTATGAATTCTATGCTAATTAGGGTGTGACGTCATGTGAAGAACTTCCATCCTGGATGGTCCGGAAGCAGGCTAATTTACTAAAGACAAAATGAGCTGGTCAAACATTGTATTTCAGGAGTAGCCGCCTGTCCGCCGATGAAGACAGCTGACGGATTTGAGATGCAGCTTGGAACAAACCACCTCGGTCATTTCATGCTGACTAACCTTCTCCTTGATTTACTCAAGTCGTCTGCTCCGAGTAGGATTGTCAATGTATCTTCTCGCGCTTACAAACGTAAGAATTCTGTCTAAGATCATGAGCTGCCGTTTCAGTCGACTTGTGCGCCTAACCTAAATCCCGACTCCACAACAGCGGATTCCGCCGTGGTATGCGGCGAGAGGTGCGTTTTCACAAGGTTTTGAATAAAGGGCTGTTTCCACTACAGCGATTTTGCGGCGAGCGGTGCGTTTCCCACAGGGGTTTGGATAATCCTTCGATGGATTAAATATTACATGGCCTGTTGATTATCCCAATGCCTGTGAAAACTGCATCACTCGCCCCAAAATCGCTCTAGTGGAAACAGGCCTTAAAGGAGTTCGACGTCCAAGTTGTAAACAAACCAGTTTGTTTACAAACAGTGGTCGGCCAACTAGTTTTATTCCTTCGTGAAGGTGGCAGCACCAGTAGCGCCCCGTGATCGTTAGACTGGTGCCCGGTCCAATGCAACTCACTCACGATATTCACGTCAGTACATATCACCGACAATAGGTGGCAGCACCGCAGGCGTCGCGTGGATAGAGAACCAGTGAGTGAGTGTTTACAACTTGGACGTCCAGCTCCTTTAAAGGCCTGTTTCCACTAGACCGGTTTCCCGCATTGCGTTTTGCGATTTCACAGGGTTTTGGATAATCCCTCGATGGTTTAACAATACATGGCGCATTTATTGTGCCAATGCCTGTGAAAACCGCCCCGGCACCGCAAAACCGCTGCCGAAACCGGTCTAGTGGAAAGAGGGCTTTAAACGGATTCGGCTGCGGCGCCGGAGTGGTTATCAGAGGCATTGGGATGATTAACATGCCATGTATTGTTAAATCAGAACCCTGTGAAAACCGCTCCGACGCCGCAAACCGCAGCGGAACCCGTTGTAGCGCAGAGGCATTTAAAGCTGAACTGCATGAACAAAAAGCCCCCATGCGACGAGCAAGAGAATTGCAAACGCCCTGGAAACACCTCAGACGAAGGCTCAGAACATGATAGACCCAACGAGGCCAGGAGGGCGCCACCTTTTTTGTCTTCGGGCAACAGAGCTGTCAACATCTCCGGACACCTCCTACACTAGAAAAAAATTATAGTCATTTAGACGGGATTCGAACCGTCGACCTTCTGATTTGTAATCCGCCACGCTATCCTCGCGGCCAAAGAGCCAGCTGACAGGGATTTGTGTTTGTCATAGGCGTAGCACTTCGACTTGCGTAATAATACTACGAATAAGAGAAAACACAGGAAGCCTACCAACAAGTTCGGTGGCCGAATGGGGAAGACGGTTGAGCAAAGATAACAGGGCGTGGGTTCGATTCCCAGCTGGGTCGAACTTTTTTCTTCAAAAAAAGTGTTCAGCAGGAACTCACCAGAGGATGTTGACACATCGACATATAAGGTGGCGCCCTCCTGGCATCGTGGGGGTCTATCATGTTCTGAGCCTTAGTTCGAGGCGTTTGCAGGGCGTTAGCATTTCTCTTGCTCGTCGCATGGGGGCTTTTCGTTCATGCAGTTCAGCTTTAAAGTCCCGTTTCACGACGCGGTTTAATGCGGTGAGGTTTTCACGGGCATTTTCACGCCAAATATTCGGCTCGACCAATGAAGACTCTCCAAATCAGGCAAAGACCGCACCGCAAAACGCGGCGGGAACTGCTGCAGTGGAAGTTGGTCTCAATACTCATACCGGTAGAGCCTAATTGTCAAACAAAAATTATTTTCAGAGGGTAAAATTCATTTAGATGACCTGATGCTTGAGAAATCGTACGATCCTTTGGTTTCTTACCGACAGAGCAAGTTAGCTAATGTCTATTTCACCACAGAGCTGGCAAAAAGACTCGAAGGTAAGCAAAAGGCAATTGACGACTCATAAGTGGGACCTGAACGCATTCCGGTTCTAAAGCCCAGTTTCCACTTTAAGCGGTTTCCGCCAAGGGTTGCGGCGAGCGGTGCGGCATTCATAGGCATTGTGATAATTTTACACGTCTGGTATTGTTGAACCACGGAACAATTATCCAAAACCCTGTGAAAACCGCTCCATTTGCGGAAACTCAGGCGGAAACTGCAATGGAAACGGAACTAAAGCCCTGTTTCCACTAGACCGGTTTCCGCGGCGGTTTTGCGGCGCCGGGGCGGTTTTCACAGGCATTGGGACCAACCGGAACACCGGGACCAAATCCCGCGAGATATTGCGAGAATTGGGTTTGGGATTTAGTCCCGGAGGAAAAATCACCGCCGCCATCTTGAATATCTTATTGCGCCCCCACCTATAGCTGGGATAGTGATGCGGTGACCGAACCACCTGGATCTACTTTCGGACTACTTTGACTCATCCACTAGAAGATATAGTTCGGTGAAACTCATCACTTTTGTGTCGAAAAAGAACCTAACGATGGCAGTTTGGGGTTAATTTAATACAATATGACACGCAAAAGTGAATTTTACTAAGATTTTGCGAGTTATTGTGCGTTTTTGCTCGGCCAAATCGGGATTTCCCCGGGGTTCCCGCCATTATGCCATACAGTACAGAATGTACAGTGCACTGACATGCATTTCGCTGTTCTGATGCTGTGCGTCCACTGTGCGTTTGCCAGATTCCCAAAACAATAAAATATAGTCGGGTCAAAATACGCGAAAAATGGCCGAACCCTTAACAAATTGCAACAAAAGGTTTTTTGATGATTTATTGTACTATTGGATATGGGGAATCACATATTGAAAATCGCACAAAATCGCACCCAGGGAAAAGTAGATATCCGTTGCCATAGTAACCATACCGTTTTTTACACTGTTGTTTTTGTGATCTTGTATGAAATATCCATTCCCCATATATTTGCGCGAGTTTTCAATTGTTTTCCACCAAATTTTTAGTGGGGCCTAAGTTACTGTTCCAGCATTGTTTGGCAAAAAATCAGTAAAAAAGTAGCATGTTTGGTTGCCATGGTTACCTGTTTGTTTTTTCTTTTGAGAATTTATGATAAAAAATTGGAAAATTTTGTATTTCAATTTGAATAAATCATTGTTTACNTCATTTCTTTAGAACTACTTTTACCGCGGAAGTAGTTCTTCCACACCGGCGCTGTGAGGCGCGACGCATCACATAACCCTACGCAAAATGGCGGATTTGACTGTTGTTCGTCAGGGTCACAAACCGACGCAACGTCACCAGGTTTTTTGGAGGCTTGTGCCCTGTTGTTCAGGTTGGCATTGGGACAAAAAATGCGCCATGTGTTGTTGAACCATCGAAGGATTATCCAAAACCATGTTAAATCGCAAAACGCAATGCGGGAAACCGGTCCAGTGGAAACAGGCCTTTATACAGGGTGACCCAAAAAAATGAGACCCATGAACATGTTAATAAAAACTTTAATTTTCAGGCTACAGCAACCAAACTTCACACGTGTTATCTGAACTTAATGCACGGCCTGCACACCAAGTTTCATTAGTCAGCGCTTATCACTTTCCGTTTAATGACGTCTTTCCATAATGTGCTCAAGATGAGCCCCTCGGCGCTGGCGGCACACTTGAACACGACGCGCGAAGTTCTCAATGACTCGAACGCACTCCTCCTTTGGAATCTCACGAATCTTGCAGTTATGGCCTCCTTCAACTCGTGAATGTTTAGGGGATTATTCCTATAGACATTGTCATTGACGTAGCCCCATAGGTAGAAATTCGGGGGGTTCAGGTCTGGCGAGTGTGAAGCCCATTCAGGGTCACACCTCCGACTGATAAGGCGATCCTGAAAGTGTTCGCGCAGCCAATTCATGAGCGTGTCATTTGAGGTGTGGGGAGTTGCCCCATCCTGCTGAAACCATTGGTCCTCCCTATAAACCCCCTTCGTCGGCCGAGTACAGCCCGAAACTTGCGGATGACCCCTAGGTAACGCTCTGTATTCACAGTGACTGCACGCTCGTTCTCATCCTCAAATCAGAATGGCCCGATGATTCCATGTGTTGATATCGCAACCCAAGAGGCCTCTGTAGGCAGTCCTGGGGTGGGGTAGTGCCCCAGAAGACGTTATTCTTTGAGTTCACATGTCCAGACAGAAGGAAATGAGCTTCAAAGATTCGTGAGATTCCAAAGGAGGAGTGCGTTCGAGTCATTGAGAACTTCGCGCGTCGTGTTCAAGTGTGCCGCCAGCGCCGAGGGGCTCATCTTGAGCACATTATGGAAAGACGTCATTAAACGGAAAGTGATAAGCCCTGACTAATGAAACTTAATGTGCAGGCCGTGCATTAAGTTGAGATAACATGTGTGAAGTTTGGTTGCTGTAGCCTGAAAATTAAAGTTTTTATTAACATGTTCATGGGTCTCATTTTTAGGGGTCACCCTGTACTTGACCTTCACTTAACGTCGGCTGTAGTGCTGTCGTTCTGAACGACACTTAAATATGGATGTTTACATTATGTTATTTTGGACTTTTGGGATATGCCAACCCATCAAAATGGATATCTTTGGAATCAACAGAATTTCTAGAAGGGCATGCCACCAACAAATTACTCATATGACACAGAAAGCCTGGACATAAAAATGTAAATAAACAATGAATTTCGTGGTACACAAGAGCGATTTTGCGGTTTTCACAGGGGTTTCGATAATCCGTCGATGGTTTAACAATACACGGCCTGTTGATTATCCCAATGGGCCTTTAGGCCTGTATACACAGCCCACACTTTCCGAAATCTCCACTTTTTAGAAAAGTCACACTTTGTAGAGTGAAGCTAAAGTATGACTTTCGGAGGGTTCAGCTTGGAATTCTGAAGGTGCCGCTCCACACGACAGTTTTCTGTCGAAAGTTTGCTGTCAGGTAGTAACTGTCTAATGACTGTCCCGTGGAAGTTGTTCAGCTAGTGACTGTATGGCAGTCATACAGTCACTAGCTGAACAACTTCCACGGGATAGTCGTTGGGACAGTAATTAGGGCCTACCATCTGACAGCAAACTTTTGACAGAAAACTTTCATGTGGAGCGGCAGCTTGACTTAGCAGTCACTTTCATTTGGGCCTTTGAAAGTGTCACTTTCGTGAAAGTGGAGTCTTGTACATTAAGGCCCGTATGCACAGCCCACACTTTCCGAAAGTTCCACTTTTTAGAAAAGTCACACTTTTTAGAGTGAGGCTAAAGTATAACTTTCGGAGAGTACAGGTTGGAAATCTGCGCCGGCACTTTTGCCTTACTTTAAAAAGTGTCACTTCAAACGTGCGTAATAAGTCCCACAATAGGATTTAAATGAAGTAACGGAATATTTCCATTGTGATTAAACTGTGTGTCGAGGAGGGCCATGACCATGACTCTAAAAACCGGGAAGATTCAAAATCAGGACGAAGAGATGTATCTGTGCATGTTTCCTTCAAACTATTTTGGTTTGAATAAAATGATAAAATAATTTTAGAAAATTTCAGAAGATTGTCATTTTTTCTACATTTTTGTCTCTTTTCTCCGGATGCTGTTGTGTTGTCTAGCAAACTACTATCACTGCATCCAACAGTCTCATCATCACTGTTTTTGTTGTCTGAAAGGTTTCTAACTGTACCACATGAAATTATCAAGTAATTCTGGAATCTTTTGCGTTATCTGCGTGACTTTTGCTAATGGAAAACGAAACCTGTTCAGTCGACCTGCAAAGTTCTGAACAGCGCCCCGACGTCTCAGCCGTGGTATGTGGCGGTACTAACTGTTGAATCCGTGAACGAAAGCGAGGCTATGACGTCGGCGTAGCAGGCGCTATAAGACAATCACGAATTACGCACGATTTATCAGACTTTTCAAGGTGGCGAATGTTTCCCTGCGAAAATTGTCGAAAAATTCACGGAAGTCGGTGCAGTTTTGACCGAGTTATCGATCAAAAGGAAGCTTGTGTATTTGTGCTTTTCTCGAAAACAGGCGTACACTTTCTTGGAATAGTATTTTGAAACTCCTGCGTAGGTCATTCGGGTTGTTTTAATATAGAAAAATCTATATGCGAAGCGTCGTTTTATGCACGCATGTCTGAGGGGTTGAAAATCACCCCGAAACACAACCACATTTTCAAGAAATCCCCCTCGCTTTATCCATTGTCTAACCTGGTTCCATGGGCTCCGACGGTGGTGCTGACTGGTCGAATCGTCAGTCAGCGCCACGTCGGACGACCAAGGAACCAGGTGATTGATTCGAACAGCTGGATATAACGCAATTCGGTATACATCGGTAATATCCGGCTGGTATCGTCAGGTCGGACGACAAGCATGGCTGCGAGAATCGTTACCTACTGCTGTTCAAACTGCGTACAAAAACTTGGAATACCATGCCGAAGTATGAAATTAATACAGATTAGAAATTTATAGTTTCTCCATCAATTCAGTTTTGCTGGTTTTATGCAGGCAAGTATTTA
The DNA here is from genome assembly GCA_002633025.1 of Notospermus geniculatus. NCBI lineage: Eukaryota > Metazoa > Nemertea > Pilidiophora > Heteronemertea > Lineidae > Notospermus > Notospermus geniculatus. Next base: position 49,327 of record NMRB01000600.1, read on the forward strand.
TGTAGTTATGGCGATGTTTCTAACAAAATTCGCTTCCAAACGACCTCCAATTCTGTGCGGAAGACAAAATTTCTGAAATGATTTCTCTTCACTTGTTTGCATTATGCAAAAATAAATTATACTAATGGAAAGCCCAATGTATTAGTATAAGGAAAGTGAAAGGATCTGGACGGAAGAGGAAGATTAGCCGCACCCCCCAGGCTAAAATACACTAAAATATCCCTATTTCCGGGCTGTTTCCAAAAACTATACCTACCTAAACTTGCAAACTAATAAAACCTCTTCCGTCCAGATCCTTTCACTTTCCTTATACTATAAATTTCTTGAAAAAAATTTATACTTTTATTCATTTGGAACGCTGTTCAAAATATTGTGAACGCCGTGATAGATTTTAGGCCCTTTTTTGGACCTTTCAACAAAACCCTCCGGAAGGTTCGCGATATCATGTGAAACCCTGTGGAATCACCGATTTCATACCTATCTAAGGTTTCTACTTCCTTATATAGTGCATCAAATCACTCTTGAAAATTTTCATGGTTTAACCTATATACATGTTACGAATTAAACCCCCTTTAACTCCTAAACGGTATTTCCTGGATTATCGAAGTGATGTTTTTTAGCATCAGTATTAGTCAGGCAATTTTACTATATTTTTTATTTTTCGCAAATCCCTTAGAAAAAATTATTATAATCGAAAATTTAATCCACTCTATAAATGACTTCCAAACTCAGAGATTTTTTCATTTTCGACCCGTATAACGCAATTATCTCCGGTGTAACGAACTGCGGCAAATCGTNTCTTAACAAGTAGAGATATCGAGACAGTTAAAGCGGCTTTACCCACATTTTAGGTGTCTAGAAATTTAATGGTGACGCAAAATGTTTGAAAATTGTTGCCGCCATCTTGAAATCCAAGATGGCCGCTATCCACAAGCTATTCTGCTCAATATCTGATTAACTAGTAGAGGTATTGAGACAGTTGAAACGTCTATACCCACATTTTAGGGGTCAAGGAATCCAATAGTGACATTGAATATGTTGCAGCTAAATTATAGTCAAAGATACGCACCATCCAAATCTAACGCAGCGTATCATCAGTCAACAGGTCGACACAGAACATGGGGAGGAATGACCCATCAAGAAGACATCACGAGCAGTTGGCTGAAAAAGCACAGCTAATCATCTCTTGGCTTTTCTAGTCTCTGTTGCATTCCCCAACACAAGAACATAGTGATGTGCATGGAAGTGCAGACTTCTTACGCCTGCACCGACCAGTGCATCGTTTTGTGCATCCACACCGGATGAGTTCATTGCAGATCTTTGCAGCTTCAGGTAGTGTTGTCCAAATCGGTTTGAACTGACCTTCAGATGCCTTTTACCAACCCCACTGACTTGGACTTTGGGAGCTGAGGTTGCGCTTGTAATACCTGACCCCAGCATAAAGATCCTTGGTACACTGCACGTGTAACATGCTGCACCAGAGCGAGGATTGTAGGCGGAATTGATTCCAGAGGTCTGCCTTTCTTTGCAAACAGTTCCCTTCGTGATGTATTAAGGTTGGTTCATACTTTACGCATTGCGCGTTGCGCAAGGGGTCGACGCAAGTGCGCTTTGCGTTTCGCAAAGTTCATGGTCAACTGGCATTGCGCGTCGACTCGGCCGACCCGAATCCGAGTCCGTCACGCTATTCGCTTCCGTTTATCAATTCATACTTCACGTGCTTCCGGTGCGGAGCCTCAAGTTACGCAATGGATTCAACAGACGAGGAACGCAACACGCAAAAAGTTAAAATCTGGTCAAGTCAAACAGATTCGTTGACGGAATGTACGGGTGCAACAACTGACCGGGTGAAATGTGATTAGCGAGTTCAGTGTGTTCACTGCGTCTCCGGACACGATTCGTTTCTTGCGTACCCATATCCGTTGCTGGTGCGGTGACCAGATTTTCCGTTCCGCAATCGGGTTGCCGCAGAAGTATGAATTGGCCGTTGAGGTTCATTTCATACTTCGCGTTTTGTGCTTTGCGCTTATTCGTTTCCAATGTGAGTGCGTGGTAGAGAAAGTAATTTTTATTGTTCGTACCACACATAAACATAGGGAACGGACAAGACGCAGGTACTTGTGCGATCATATATCAGAATGACGAATCTTGCAATGGTGCTCATATATGTCTGTTACTTCAGAAGCGCATTTGTGAGCTCTGGGAACGACTCCAATGTAGCCCATGCAGTTCGCTTACCACGCCCAGCAAATGCTGACACAGTGTCGCATCCTGTCAGTGCATGAAACATGGGGAGGACTTTACATTTCTCAGGGCCGAGACATTTCTCAGGGCCGAGAGCAGTGGCTATGTCATGTGCAGGGATGAATCGCAAGCTCTTCCCTGTTCCGAAGGCTAACCATAATTATCTTCACAGAAAGTCTCTACAATGAACTTATCCGGTGTTGATGCACAAAACGATGCTCTCGTCGGTGCAGGCGTAAGAAGTCTGCACTTCCATGCACATCACTATGTTCTTGTGCTGGGGAATGCAACAGATACTGGACAAGCCAAGAGATGATTAGCTGTGCTTTTTCAGCCACCTGCTCGTGATGTCTTCTTGATGGATCATTCCTCCCCATGTTGTGTGTCGACCTGTCGACTGATGATACGCTATGTTTATAGATTTGGATGGTGCCTATCTTTTACTATAAGATAGCTGCCACATATTCAATGTTACTATTGGATTCCCAGACCCCTAAAATGTGGGTATAGACGGCGTTTCAACTGTCTCAATATCGCCACTACTTAAGGAGATATTGAGCAAAATAGCTTGTGGATGGCGGCCATCTTGGATTTCAAGATGGCAGCAACAATTTTCAAACATGATATGTCACCATTAAATTCCTAGACCCCTAAAATGTGGGTATAGGCGTTTCATCTGTCTTGATATCTCTACTAGTTAAGGAGATATTGAGCACAATAGCTTGTGGATGGCGGCCATCTTGGATTTCAAGATGGCGGCAACAATTTTCAAACATTTTATGTCACCATTAAATTCCTAGACCCCTAAA
>NMRB01000600.1:56397-85268 GCA_002633025.1 Notospermus geniculatus
TTGATTTTCTAATTACACACGTTACCGGCAAGTTATAAAATACAATATAACAAAAGGGCCCGTAGTCGTGAATGATATGCAATCCTACAAGGGTCCTGTTCGACAACTACCTCAGGATGGGGATCGCGTTTCATTTATGGGAAAAACGACATGGGACGTCTGACCAATGTGGTTATGCAAAGTTACATGTAGGCTCCAAGGACATTAATTTTGTTACGCCCATGCGCTCTACTTGGTTGCCGGGAACGTGTATAATTAGAAAATCTAGGCACGACGATCTTCCCGGCCGCGGCCACTAAACACATTGGACACAGTATGAACACAAGTTGAGTTCATTACATTCATAACAGGCAGAAACTCACATCAAACTTCAAACTGGCCACTGTCCTAATATTTCTGTCCACCAACGTACACGTACTTCTCATACACAAACTTTTTCCACAGGGACAAATGTCACAGCAAATTGTCTCCACCCCGGTGCCATCTTGACCAACCTCTTCCGACATATGACAAGTATGAAATGGAAAATTTTAATCTTCGCTCTCACACCGGTCCTCAAGATTGTAGGGAAAACGCCAAAAGAGGGAGCACAGACAAATATTTATTTGGCCGTCTCGGAGAAGGTGGAAGGAGTTACTGGGAAATACTTCGCGTAAGTTGTAGGGGCAGGGCCGATTCAAATAGGGCAGTGGGTGATCGGCTGTAGATCCAACACCAATGTCTGATAGAATGTTCCCCAACAATACATTAATGGATCAAGGGGGAAAGACCCAGAGGTATTGGTGGTTGGGTGTAGGTATGGTGTTTTTGGGGGGTATTTTAGTCTCTGTATGGGGCGTATGGCTCTAGGGTTTTGAGTTGTAGAGGGCGGATTTGTTGTTGTGGAAAGACTGAGGAGAGGGGGGGGGGGGGTGTTAATTGAAAATCATTTTTGTTTTGGTGGAACAGTGTTGAAGAAAATGACGTAAGTTTAGCATGAGATTCGAACACACGACATACAATACACCACACCAATGGGCCGATCCAGGCATCCGAACATTAATAAACGAATTTGAATTTGAATTTGTTTCACCAGCACAGCTGACAGGCAATCAATGTGTTGCCGATAAAAGTCAAATAGGCCTAATTTCACTAAGAGTGATTGAAAAAAACATGTCATTGCTATGATTCAGAAAAGCCGAATGTCTGGGCTTCACTCGGTAGTTCACATTTCTTGAAAAGAATGCGCATTTAGTGGATGAGAATGATGCAAAAAAGCCGACAAACATGACAAACCTGAAAATCATGAAAAAACATCCATCCGCATGCTGAGGGTGAGCGCATGCGCTCTTGAAAAATAGTTCCTCTGACAAATATTTCTCTCAACAGTTCCCGAAAATGATACATCACGAAAAAGAGACCTACAGCGATGACATAACAGAAACAGTTGCTTTTTATTGGCAAAACAGTCCTCTGAAACAGAAAAGAACGATTATCAAAAAAATGACATCATGTATTACGGCGCCGAAAATTTGCATTGAGAACTACTTTAGTCATACATAAAAAAACTACGAAGCCCGTGCAAGGCATTTTAGAAGTCGAACGCTATCGTCTTCCACTTTTTATAGCATCTTTAATCGTAGATATACTCTGGATGAATTTTCCCATTTAGGAGCCACACAGTTACATAAAGAGATAATTTTACCACAAAATGGCCATTTGTAACATTTTGGTTAAACAGTGTTGCGTTCGAGTAGAAAAAAAACATAATTTCACAAGCCACTGTAGACAGCTGGTAGAAAAATTCATTGACTATTCCACCAATCAGAAACAAAAGGTCAAAGGTTACGGCTTAAAAATTCTTCTCAAAATCAGCCCTAAAAACCCTCCTCGAAACCATTGCAAAGCTCCTATGCATGATCTCAATGGTTCGGATCATACCTTAGGCATGACTCGCACTATTACCACCAATATTTTGACAAAAGCAGCAGCAATAAAGTCGTAATTCCTGGCACAGATGACCGAGCTGCCCACTGTCTCTACGGCTGATTCAAGTTCACAGTGGCCGTATAAGTTTTAAGTGCGCATGCGCGAAATCAGCGCTAACGCGCCACGGGGCAGGATGCGTCAAGTGTAAGTTTACTTCTGAGGTCAATCATCAGGCCGGACGCCTTTTTTCTTCAATTATGTGTGTATTTTCACAACAATCACTACACCTTCATTCGCTAGGATCAAAAACCTGTTTGTCCTCCCAGTCTTCGTAATATTCAAGGTTTTCTCTCATCAGTTGTACAAAGTGTGTCGACTTTTCGCCGGACGAACGTTGTGGTCGTCGGCATTCTGTCTTCGCCGCTGGAAGATTATGGATGTGACTGTCTTCAAGGCCCCGAAACTTACACCAAGACCCTTAATCCTGTGACAAACAATGCAGAGGGACAACAGAAAGACTGGGAAATTAGATTCTACCACACCTGTATTGCGTGTTTTTCTGCTGCCCGTGAAAGTCATCAGCGCGCATGCGCGTTCCTGTGGCGCAGTGGACAGGTTGTGCAAATGCGTTTACTTCGTTTTGCAGTACATTTACATTGGATCTCGCTGTGAAAACATTCAGTAAAAGCATCTGCTAATTCTTAATATGTAAAGATCAGTGATCTCGTGAACTCACGCAGCCGTTACCTAATCGGAGGGAGACCCCCCGAACCCCCCCCCCTTTCTGGGGGAGACCCACAGACCCCCCTTTTGAGGCCTGCGGCCGGCTGGCCTCTAGGCCAGTTCCTGCAAATGATGTTTTTCGTGACGCCGCGCACCATGACGTGACGTCGTGACGTGACGTGGCGGACGGCTGATTCCGGCCGCGGCAGAAAGGATGATGGTTTACGACATCCACAAAATCGCCATATTGCGTCAAGGTGTTGAGATTCACGGACTACACATCTCTGTATTGATTTTTCCATTGAATTTTGTAGATTTTTTACACACACGTAACCATTAGACTCACTTCGTGAGCCACTTCGCGGCTCACTGCGTGAGTTATAAATGCTAGCAAACGATTTGTTCGCAGTGACGTAACTTGTGCCAGACTTTACATTTAAGGGTAATCAAAAGAAAATTCATTTCCAGGGATTGCAAGGAAGAAAAACTCCTACCACATGCCACGGATGATGAAGTTGGGAAGAGGTTGTGGGAAGTCAGTGAGGAGTTGGTCGGACTGAAAATGTAGGGACGAATTTACGAAGAGCATTTGTGGCGGCATTTGTGAACGTCAATTTCGTACCGACCAACTGGGGATACACCGCCGTTATATGTACACTCTTGTAGGAAAGTAAAAGGACAGCAAGTTTTCCTAAATATCTCAAAAACCATTGGAGCTACAGCAATGGTATTTGCACGCAATCTGTAGCAAGATGTTGGGCATAGAACCATGATGTTTGCCAAAAATCAAATTTAAATAATTAGGAGAAAAATGACATTTTAAAAAATCACTCTTTTGACAATTTTTGAAAAATTGTTCTATTTCAAATTTTCTTTCTTCATTATATTCAACTTGCCTGACTGACCAACATCTGCAACTTTTCCTTTTTAAAATCACAAGAGAAAATGCCTCTTTCGGCATTTTTTAGCAAAAAAGCCCACTCACACAGTCATGTAGAAACACCTATTTACCGGTGTGGTGATTCAAACACAAAATTATTTTATTCGTACGCGAAGTCGTTGATGCGTAACTAATGGTGCTTGTCGCATTCGCAGATCATCTGGTAAATGGAAGGGGTGACAGGTGATTACGAAATAAGCTGTCACCCCTTTTATTTGCCTAAACAACTGCAAACATAGTCAACACGATTAGTTATGCATGAGTAAAATCGCGTACGAATAAAATAATTTTGTGTTTGAATCACCACACTGTTTACCATGTTTACGGATTTTATAGTCTGAAGTGTAGGCCTGGGGCTGTTCCAGTTTAGTTCTCACGTTATGCACCAATGAGAAGTGACACTGACTTTAACCCATGTCTTTTCAGTGCAAAACCATCAATACCATGAATTGGCTTTTATTGTAAAAGGAAGTTTCACACTGTCAATATAATATGAGTCTTGGTAGACCAGAGGTTTTGTTGATCACTGTCTGTTATGACGCCAAGATGCCCTGGGAAGAGGGACAGTCCCAGAGGTGTGGTCTGCTTGATTGTATGAGTGAGATTTATTTTGCTGCAAAATGCGAAAAGAGGCATTTTCTCTTGATATTTCAAAAGGGAAAAGTTGCAGAATATGTTGGTCAGTCAGGCAAGTTGAATGTAATGAAGAAAGAAAATTTGAAATGGGACGATTTTTCAAAATTTTTGAAAAAAAGTCATTTTACAAAGTCATTTTTCTCTTAATTTATTAAAATTTCGGATATTTGATTCGAAATTGATTTCATATCATACTACCTATCGTTGAAACTTTGCGAAGAAATATTGGCATGAATATACCTCTTCGTTTTTGCGGCATAACTTTGAAAAAATGATTCGGATGCCTTTTTTCATTTTATGTCATTTATTCAAATTACTATCTCATATGATTGAACACAAAATGATGATAAACAGGAAGTCAATTTCCAGAATCTTAGCAAACTTTCGACCACAACCGGGTCTTCTTCAGGCTGGCACTTTCAAGTAGAGCTACCAGAAGTGTGCAATTAAGTGCCAGCCTGAAGAAGACCCCGGTTGGGGTCGAAAATTTGCTAAGATTCTGGAAATTGACTTCCTGTTTATCATCATATGATTGAACAACTCAGAAAATTACGTTGGAATCTTTTTCATTTGACTATGTGGGCGTGATGGCATTCGATTTTTTTTCAAAATTCATGAAATTATCAAAGTACCAAATGTGAAAATACAATTAGTAGGGGAGCCAAGCACGAAAAATAGTGAATAAGGTTGCACAAAAAGATACAATTGCTGTTAACATTTTTTGGTAGGTATATCTGTTCTACATATGAATTGGGAGGACTGCTCGGTCATCTCTCTTGCGAACTCCTGTTATGTACCCTTTTATAGTTTGCTACTGACTTTATCATTGGGCTGGTGGACTCGATTTTGTACAGGGGCAGAGGAACCATCTTCTGAATGGTTGGGTTTAGACCCTATAAATGTATTACTAACAGATAGAAATATGGAGACAGTGAATTAAATAAACATGGTCTTAAATATTTTCAGTTGCTACATTCACCTTATTTTATACCTCCATGCTACAATGCAGTTTTAATGTAAAATTACACATATCGGACCAAATACCCCAAAAGTGATTTCCACTTGCCAAAAGCAATTAAGAACATCCTTGGCTGATTCAGAGGCACCATATTTCTATCTGTTGGTAATACATTTATAGAGTCTAAACCCAACCATTCAGAAGTTAGCTGTACATTGGTTTCCATGCCCCTGTACAAAACCAAGTCCAGCAGTCCAATGATAAAGTCAGTAGCAAACTATAAAATGATCCATAACAGGAGTTCGCAAGAGAGATGACCGAGCAGTCCTCCCAATTCTTATTTACAACAGATATACTTACCAAAAAATGTTAACAGCAATTGTATATCTGTTTGTGCAACCTCCAATTCTGGCCTTTGGCTCCCCTACTAAATTGATATTTTGCAATTTCACAAAATCGAAGTGAGATTTTCGAAAACTTTCTTTACTGCAGTTTTTAGAATTGGTCATAGGATGATATGATTTCGATTTCGAATCAAATATTAATATCAAATATTAATATCAATATCAAATACTAATATCAAGAATATTATCAGACACTTTAAAATATAGGCCTACACGAATTCGATTTTTCACTTTCATTCTGGTTGATGTACAATTAGAAAAAGTGAAGAAAACTTCAATAACCCAATATTTGACGAGTATTGATTTACTTAAGAGGGGAGCTTACAAAGGATTCCTGAGCTGACTGCATGGCAACGTAACATATGAATGTAAATAGCTGTTTCTGCAGGATTTTGTGTGAGAGAGAGACAAAGGGATGGGAATTCTTTGCAGGAAGCAGATGAGGTCCAAAATAACATCCCCTACACGCAAAATACTGGAATGGTATGTTTGCCAACATTTGGATTGGGGAATCGTTCACTGACTGGTAATGAGAACTATTGAACTTTGGTTGTTTTTGTACGTCAGGCCAGCAGAAGTGTGCGCGCGAAGGCTGGAGTCAGGCGTTGGTGCTCGAGGACGGAGACCTAATCGCTCGGCAAATATCAGTAAGGTGTGCAGCACACTGCCAACAGAGGCGTTCTTTGCAAATGATAACGCCTGAGTTGGCATCTAGTGTGGTGGAGGCTTTAGATTTTACAACCTGCTTGAAGTACTGCCGACATCAAGCATTGAATATGGAATATGCCGACATGAGAAAAATAATTGGTATTGCCATTTGATTATTTATTATCATCCGCGCTGTTATTACCTTAGAACTGATTTTTTTTACGTTTGGAGTGTCCCTCTTTATGTAATGTGTGTGGGCTTATAGTGCATTTTACATTTAAGTGCCAAGGCGCTTCACATTATTACCCAGCCTAATCCAGACACCTTTCTGTAGAAACCAAGGGCAGCTACAATCCAGCGCACGCATGGACATTTCAGACCAGTTGTATGTTTGTGTAGTTTGTATTTTGTTGAGCAATAGAATTCTGAATTCAGAAGAATTCGACAGATGACATGACAAAGTGTAGTTTGTATTTTGTTGAGCAATAAAATTCTGAATTCAGAAGAATTCGACAGATGACATGACGAAATGAAGCAGCTTTCAGTTTTAATATATCTCCTTACTTTTGCAATGCCTTTCTTCTGTGGCGCGTTTTCCAACGTTAGTGAAGCTAATCGGAGAGAAGGTAGGTTGAAAACTGTGTTCGCAGACATAAAGCTTGTACATTGTACTGCGTGTTAGAAAAGACCATTGATAGCCATTTTTTTGAGAACCAATACAATTTTAGTGTTTTGTGCACTGCTAAATTGCGACAAAAAGGTACATGTGTACAACCTTAATCAAAAGTACATGCACTGGAAATAAACTTGAATACTCTAAATCCTCAGATTTATGGGTACACATCGAATATTCAAGCCGACGGATAGACCACGCCCCCTATAAAAGGGTTACGTAGTTCTATTCAAAGGCATGGCCAATGGGCTAGTTCCGCGCACTACCACCGTGGCAGAATGACGTCCGGCCGACTTCAGTATGGTCAATTTCAAGGTCTCTGCGTTCGATTACGATACGATCAGCTTGCGATCGATGCGACTGACGGGTTTTGTGACTTTTACACAGCGTGTTCCAGAAAACGAACATTATACAACGCTAAGAGTTTCGAGAAGTTTCTCGATAAGATAGTTCAAGTGAATGAGTAGTAGTGGGCTTCGACACCGATTCGCAGAGGGTGGTCCAAAGAATGGGGCAATTTTCCTTTCTTAAAAAGGGACTTTCGTATTTGTGTCCAGCAAAACCAGTCGTTTGAGGCAAGGGTAAAGGGACACCTGCTGACAGTAGAAGAAATCGACTTGGTAGCAATTTCATAATGGGTAGACAATGAGGAAATTAAACAACAGGCGATCGCTTTCCCATGTCACTGCAGCGACATACGAGTACTTTTGCCGTACATGTACATATTCAGTGTAAAAGGTAGTGTTAATTCGCCCTGAACCTTCCACTCCAAATAAATCAATTTACCAATGTTGACATTTTTGGAGCCACCCTGTATAAAACCGCGGTCGCAATAGGCCTTCTCACCCAGTGGGATCAATTTCAAATCCAGGCTACGTGTCGGCTTCACGACCCGGCAAGCGATATGGCAAAGTTCCTTCAGCCATTCACAGAGAACCCAACCTTACCCTTTCACGGTAAAGTGCCTTTGTAAAGACATGCATATAAAATAATTGGGCGGTCACGCAAGGTTTTAATGAGGTGGACACTTCATTACCAACTTTCGCTGTCGTTTTAGTTCGGCTGGCCGCAGCTAGGGGTGCTCGCATTCAAGATTGCTGCCCCCACGGAAACCTCAATCATTCCTAGGCCTGTCATATTTGAATGGAATGCTGTCGTAAAGATTATGACCAATATCAGTTACAACGTGCATAATCAACCATGACATGTGGGTAGGCCGAAGTGATCAGTGGGACGTCAAATTCAAGTATTCCGTTTTATGACCTTACGCAACACCAACACACCACTGATCACTGATATCGATCATAATCTTTACCACAACATTCCATTCAGATCTGACAGGCCTAGATGTGCTGTTCTGTTCTCCTCCCACTTAAATAGGGGTCCAGAAATGAAGAAAATCACACATTTTATGCAAATATTTCAGCAAAACCGATATGTTTAGCAATGATTTTTCGATGAATGATAAATAATACCATTACTCTCCCAGTACAACAAACATTAGGGAATAATTTCGCTGTTTTTATGCTGATTTCGGACATTTTGCAAATGCTCTTTGTTTTCCTAATTAATGAAGCTGATGTCGCATTTTTCTTTCATGATTATGTAGTTCACATTATAAAATATTATACCTGAAGTTATCATGAAAATCAAGCAACTGCAACATAATGAAAAATTAGTTGGGAAAATGGTTCCGAAAGTGAGCAGCCCCTTTGGTTGAATGGACCATATTTCAACCAAAAAATGGAAGTGGATGGATGTTTTGAAAAAGAATACTTTTCTATAGGATTCTATTGACCATCACCTCTAGTTTAACAAGCCAGGTGAAATTGAACAATTCCGCCTCATACTTCTTGTCAAATTGCATTAGAAAATCATGTATTTCAGCATTCTTCACATTTCTAATGGCTTCATAATAACACTGGACTACTCATTTTCAACAGCAAAAAGGAAGCGTATGAACTATTTCCTTTTGGTTTAAAATTGATATGTCTGCCTTTGTAGACACCTGAAGATACCATATCCAGGTGAAATATTTCATTTCCGTTACTTATGTGACCACATGAAGGGTTTTTCCTTTGCCGCCTGTACATTGACTGTACATACGCTGGCCATGTCCGTAGTGTCACGGCCGCGCCTGCGCAGTGTCGATGGTAGCGAAAGTTGGTAATGGTGCCCATAAATCTGAGGATTTAGAGTATTTCCCAAAATATTAGATGGACCAATGTTTGCTGTTTATAGCAAGTATTTAGATCCTCCAGGCACTTTTTGAGACAAAAATTGCATTGATTTTAGACGAACTGCATTTCTTTCAAACATTTGAAATTTCGATAAAATAGTGTGGTTTCTTATCGATCATTTTTTGGGAACCAAACTAGCGCATGTTTGTTTGAAACAGACCTTCAGCCTTGGTGAACATCAATGATTCAATTCAATTTAATAGACTTATTCAACTTTTGTCTGTGAACTATAGGTTGAGTGCAAAACCAGCAAGTAACTCCACCACTACACAGCTGACTTCTCAAGCAGTACATAGCATTAGGTCACTATGAGCAGTATGGGGCACTATAGTCATGTCTGTTTACCATCATACCCACACAGATCCGTGTCATACTCTTGAGCACCCATTGACCAAAATAACTATGCCGTGACTATCCACCAACAGACTGATGTCAGTTTCACCATGTTTCCAGGGAAGGCATGTTTTGGATATTCTACCTATATGTGATTTTCTCGTTTCTTTTTCTCCGATTAAAATGAAAATAAATTGAGCACCTCTCATTGGGACTTATCAATGGTACTGTCCTGAAGTTTGTGTGAAGTTACAGCTTCAAATCATTATTATTTCTTATATTTCTGGGCATTTAAAAATATGCGTTGTTTTAAATCAGGGTCAGGGTCAGTCAAGATTAATTATTGCGCAGTTTTCAATCACTTAACAAAAGTGAACCACCCTATGATTTCGGTTCCGATTCTTTCAGCCATTTCCGGGTTTTGCACATCTTGCATGTCATCTTCTTAACAGCCCATGCCTTTTCATTTTGGTGCCAAAAATGCAAATCATGGAAAAGCATTATATCTTTCATCTCGAAAGTTTCTTAAGGGTTCAAAATTATTGCTCTGTAAAGCAAAAGTTGACCCACCGAAAATTTGTCGAAATATTCCAATTTATTGGCTGTGCATCTACTTTTGATTAAGGGTGCACATTGTATGCAATACTTTATCAGAGTAGAGATGTAATATTATCTTCTTTTAATATGCTGTTTGACTTTTCTGACTTCGAACAATATTGAACGGCGATGAGGTGATAATTACTAATTATGAAGGCGATAATACTAGTTCAGGAGTGGACAAGATGACATTCTTTATTCCCGCAGTATCCAATTATCTTTTCCAGCATATATCGCATTTAAATTTGATGGCAGCGACCCACATTTATGGTATATAATAATGCTTTTTCTAACGAACATCAATAAATTTTCATAAAGTGTCATCACTGAAGCAGCCACGTTCTGAGAAAAATTTTTTTCCGTTGGGTCATACGTCGGCCTTGTCTTCCGCCCATATCCTCCATACCGAACAAAAACAGGCGACGACAACGAGATGTCATAACAAGCCAGCCAAGAATCACGCAAGCAGAAAATTTTATCCTCCTTCATTTGCGAGGGATTTCAACTGAATCGGACAATAAATAATTGAGATAGGAGCATTTTCGTTATTTTTCTAAGTTCGGAAATAAATGTTGAATTGGACGACAATCATGGAACAGACAACGGGCCTATAAGCTATTGTTGTTGATACTTGATGGTATGTCCTCTGCATTAGATAGTGATCCAGGTATCAGCAGCGTGATCTTAAAGCTGATGTGAACGAACAAAAAGCCCTCATGCGACGAGCAAGGGAATTGCAAACGCCCTGCAAACACCTCAAACGAAGGCTCAGAACATGATACACCCCACGACGCCAGGAGGGCGCCACCTTATTTTCCTTCAGGCAACAGAGCTGTCAACTTCTCCGAATACCTCTTACGCTACTTAAAGAAAAAAATTGTAGTCATTTAGACGGGATTCGAACCGTCGACCTTCTGATTCGTAATCCACCACTCTATCCACTCGGTCAACGAGCCAACTGACAGGGACATGATTTATGTTTGTCATAGACGTAGGCCTTCGACTTACGTTATAATGCTACGAATAAGAGAAAACATGCGAAGTCTTCCAACAAGTTCGGTGGCCGAATGGGGAAGACTGCGGAACAGAGATAACAAGGCACGGGTTGGATTCCCAGCTGGGTCAAAAAATTTCCTTTTCAAAAAAAGTATTCAGCAGGAGCTCACCATAGGATGTTGACACCTCGAAAGCTCGATGACAAATATGGTGGCGCCCTCCTGACCTCGTGGGGCCTATCATGTTCTGAGCCTCCGTTTGAGGTATTTGCAGGGCGTTTGCAATTCTCTTGCTCGTCGCATGGGGGCTTTTTGTTCGTTCACGTCAGCTTTAACTTCAGGTTGATAGGTAGTGCCAGGTATAACAGGTCAGCAGTTTTTGGCAAGGTCATGGCCCTAAGTACAAGAGACGCCGCAGCGGCCATTTTCCGGCTTTCACGCGATATCGTTTATCCTGAAACATTTTCAATGGCAATTTATACGCGAATGATCAAGGAGGCTTCGGTGGTTTTACCAGCGTCGTTTAATGTATCACTCATAAAAAATCAGCGACATTATGTGGCTTTCAGGCAAAACTCGGAGGGAATTACGGCTCTGTGCTCATACACCAAAGACGGAATGAGATGTGATACTTGCTATAAAAACACTTCTGCTTCTACTGCCAGGTGGCAGTATGTAGTCGTAATAGTCAATAAAATGCTGACAGCTCAAATGAAGTATAAACTTAGGATCATTTCAAACGGAGAGGACTTATCTTGTCAAGCAGCTGTGTTTCTTGGCCAAAAAACCAAACTAACAGCCGATTTTCACGGCATACTTTGGACAGGAGTAAAGAGAGCATTTTCGCACTTTGCTATCTTTGACTATGGGTTTAAAAAAGAGGACGTTCTTGCATTTGATGCGAAGATTGGTAAGGAAAATCCATTAATTATTGATTCAACAGAACGAATTCTTCGCGAGAAAACACCAGTGGTGGAATGGGGATGCAAAGAATCTGGGGTATTGGTAAACAAAGAAATCAAGAAATGAAGAAATCGAGAACTCGCATGATCGATTAATTTAACCATCACCTATGGAATGCCAAAGCCGAATTTATTCAAGACTGATTTTTCGTTCAAGATTTGAAAAAGTACAGTCCAAGAATTTAATTTCCAAGAATTGTACAGTCCTCCAAGATTTATAAAATATCGTCCAATATCTGAAAAAATTCATCCAAGTCACGTGCGTCTTGCCAAGATGCACATGACCACAAAACTGATGACGTCATGAAGTGCATGAATAACCCGGGTGCATTTCGTCATTTTCATGAATTTTCTTTTGCATGGCAACTTTGACGTCTTGGACACTTCCGGTAAACAGCCATGCAGTAGGTTCATTGCTCAAAAGGGCTGAAAATTACCGCTATACCTCCTCCGGGGTTTGGAATAGGGCGACAAGACCAATACCTACAACTTTTCAAAAGGGACCCATAGTAAATTCCCAAGCACTTAGGAGCTGCAGGCCTAATTCGAGACACTTCCGGTAAGCAACCATACAGTGGGATTATTGCCAGAAGGGGCTGAAAATTAATGCTACACCTACCATAATTTGGGAATAGGGAGATAAGACCAATCCCGACAACTTTTCCAAAGGGAACCATAGTAAATTCTCAAGCACTTAGGAGCTGTAGGCCTAGTTCGAGGCTATCGTTCATTTCTTGATGTATGCTGAATATCAACCTCACCACACTTGACCACAAATTAGCGAAGGATCGAAGCCAGGACCCTGAACTACGCGAAAAGGCCCACAGCTCCAANTATTTACAAGGTCAAACATGAAGCTTTTACCGGCGAACAACTGGGGGGATGGCAATTATGTTATAATTTGCAAATATTTAATAAACAATGCCATTTTTTATGAAAACAAATGCATAAGAAAATTACCTAACTACCATTTGAAATATGAGACAAAAAATTGAAGTTGTGAGTGTTCATGTTTTAGAATTGTCAAGGCAATAGTTTTATAACATTGGTTTTGTCTGTACCAAAGAAAAGATACTTTTCTATTCATTGATATCACCCAACCATCTAGAACTGTTAACCTTCTCGGCCTATTGGCTAAGATTAAAGCTGTTTATAATGAAAGGCTGCACCTGATGGTGGCCTTCTCCTTCTACATCTGACACACGTCAGGTGATGAAGAAAATAGCAAAAAACCGTGAACTAAGATTATGACCAATATAGGATTTACATGTAGGATTCACATGTGGGATTTCAACAAAAATTCCCAATTGGGAATTTTTCACACGGCAAATTTCACACATGGCCTTATTTCCACATATGTGAAATAATTCCCACATGTGAAAAAAAGAAATAACACATGGGATTTTTTCGTAAGGGTGATGCTGGAAGAAAAATAAATCATAGGCTGTACCAAAAATAGCCTGGACTGGGGCAAACATGACACATTAGTAGGCCATTGTTCCTGGAGACACTCTTGAAAACATGCCAGTGGTCTGTTTATTTGCTATGATAATGCTGAAAACTTGTATGCATTGTAGAGCTAGGACTATATGCAACAGAATGTATTGAACGTTTTAGCAAAAAAATGTGTTCCCTTTTTTTATTCCCTTTTTTATTCCCTTTTTTTGGGAGAAAATTTTCAAAAAACTTATTAGGCTATCAAAATTTTTCAAAGTTGTTGCAGAAGAAATATTTGTATATTGACAGGAGGGTTGAAAGGTGTACTTCACAAAAATGTATGGTTTGTAGTGGTTAATTGCAGTAATTAGGTCACGAGATAAGATTTCCTGGCAATGCTCATTGCTCTAGTGACCTACCCGGATGTATGTCGTCTACTACAGTGTATACAGAGATAAGAGCATTCGCCTGATTGGATGTCCGATCGGGCCAAAACTTGCCTGTTGTCAGTTACAAGGATGCGATGGCATGTGCCCTCTTGATTGATCTGCATGGAACAATTATAAGCCTTAGGGCCTCGACTCCGCTTTACAGAATAGGTTAGGGTCTGGAACACGAACCACTGGGCGGAATCGGGGTATTTTGTTGTCTTCTTTCTGGAAAGGATTTCCATCTATTGCAGTGAGTAGGAATAGTTTCGAGCTCTGGTTTGTGGATGTATGTTTGAGTGTTACTTTTTGCCATGCTGTATACGAAATAAACTCGGGTCATATTGGCCTAACTATATGATAGGATGCGCAGACGTTCTTGAATTCCTTGACATAGAAAAAGAAACCGTGGACCAGCTCACGCAAGTAGCAGCAGAGAGACTGAAGGTGTCAAGAACTTCTTCATGAACAAGACCGAGATACGGTTTACCAATGTACATGTATACCTTGTCGAAGCCACAGGGACAAACACGCATACGCATGACATGGGTCTTCTCGGTCACGGGAGGTGGTGACAGAACGACCCGAGATTCTTTACCGCGAAGCACTTCAGATGTCACAGCTTGCTGCCGGCAAGGAGATGAAACACTCCATACCATTGCCAACTTAACCTCTGCAGCTGTCGAACCAGTTAAGTCCCCACGAAGACGCCGTCTCTACGCGCATACTCTGTATCAATCATGATTTTTTAGCTGAAACAGCCAGGCAGTTCCCAAAGTCATGCCGGACACGCTGGAAACTGTGCCATATCCAGCTTCGTACTATCGCAGGTCACTCCGGGCCAAAACGCCTCAGGCCACGCGCACTCCGGTATCTCCAATCGTAAACAATATGTTGAAATTGGCCACATTAAATCTGAAACTGTAAACATCACAGCGGGAGTCCCCCAAGGATATTAGGACCTCTCTTATTCAAAATCTACATCAACGACCTACCAATTCCAGCGAACTCCTAAGTAACATCGTCTATGCAGATGGCACCACCCTAATCCACTCCCCTCACAAACATGAAACATTGGCCTCAGTTTTATGCGATTGAAAATCCCACTTTTTAATAGAAATTTTAAACTTTTGTAAAAAATACAACTCATGCAAGTTCATGATATTTTTGGCCTCAAAATATGTCTTGAGGCCCGAAATAATTGCCGTAATGAGCAAAGGTTGATCCACTGAAGATTTTGGAAAATATTTAAGTTCATTAGCTGTGCATTTACTTATGATTAAGGGTGTACATGTACATGTCGATTAAATTATTTTTCTCCTTTCCAACTCCCATTCAGGAAAAAGATCGGATGGTGAGACGTTTACATACATGTAATATCAAGACATTTTACACACCGGTTTTACCTACCAGTGTCAATATTCACCTCACCCCCTCACCCCGTTTGCCAGTACCTCCCAACAAAGAATCTACATCCAACACAGAGCACAAAAAACGACACGACTTTCTAGTAGACATGGTAGATATCCCAGACGTGAATAAGGTTCACTTCTGGGATCTAAAGAATATGAGCAGTCAGCCGCGCATATTGCCAACAGATGGCAGCAAAGTCTTAGCGGACCAATGTACAGGAAAATCTACGTGATTGCTGCTCGATCAATAATGACTGGGTCCGCTAGATGCATTGAATTGGGCCGTAGTGACACCTAGTGGTCAACTCGCTGACAGCTCCTAATGACAGTATAAGTAAAGTCCTCTCCAATAGTCGCAAAGAACTGACGGTGTGATGAACATTATGAATGAGAATGCATCCTGCAGTACCCGTTTTATTGTGTGGCGGACACTCTCAAACAGAGAGACGTGTTGATCAGAGTGCCTCCCCCACTGTCACATCGCGGCTTATTCCAGTAATCTTTTGTTGGGAGCATTGGCCGGTTGGCAAACGGGTGGCAGTGAAAAACATTAACGGATTAGGCCGCAAGGCGAGATGCGACAGGCACTGATAAACATATCTCTCTGGCTTATTGAATGTCCAGAATATTCAGAAGGCAAGACGTTTCCAGATCGAGAAGGTTTACAGAAGGTTCTAAAATAAACGTTTGTTGGAAAAAATCCCAGGGAACAAAATATCTACATCATGTTGTTCTAGGGACATTTTTTTCTTAAACGCTTCATGGGCGCACATCTGATGTTTTTTCTTATGCAAGTATCAGTAGGCCTATTTTCGTATCTATTACCCCCCCCCCCCACCACCACCACCACCACCCTCACGGATGGACAAGATTCGACGTCGAATCTTGGCGTTGCTTGAGGGTAATTTTCTCCTTGGGTGGTGAAGCTAGAGCGATAATCATAGAGATTTCCGTGAACCGGCATCGACGTATTAGAGGGACTTGCAAAATCCCAAACTATAACTTGTCGAAGGATTTGCACGGACTTTGCGAAGAAACGGCGCTACCAGGATTTGTGGCATCGGGAAAAAGTCAGCTTTCCAGAAATTATTTAAAGGTGATCCCATCATTAAGTCTGCGCTTTGTGTATTCAGTTGTCCGGGAAAAAACTAATGGCGACATATCAGAACTTGGCAGGTTGATCTATTCGGTGGCAACACCAACGACAAACTATTTATACGGGGCCATATCATTTTCACCAAGAAAGTGGCAAGTGCTGAAGCGTTTGTCTCACCCGAAAGGCTTCCCCCAACTTCCGCTGACACAAACATCCATAGCCTACGTGTTTACTGTCAGATCATGTTGTGGATGGGTGTGGCAAATGATATGAATGCTGGAGATTGGGGATGGAAGGAGGGAAGCGACGAGTTGATCCAAGTCATCATTGTCATGAGAGACAAAAATGCA
Organism: Notospermus geniculatus; assembly: GCA_002633025.1. NCBI lineage: Eukaryota > Metazoa > Nemertea > Pilidiophora > Heteronemertea > Lineidae > Notospermus > Notospermus geniculatus. Next base: position 73,138 of record NMRB01000600.1, read on the forward strand.
GAACCTGGCGAACTTTTGAAGGTTGTTCATTGTAACTGCTCAACAGGATGAAGACCTCCTGATGCAGGTTTAGACGTTAGACGTGATGCAGGTTTAGACTGCCTTGTTCTGCAGCATGTGGGCCATGTCAAATGGAAGATCGTGACATTCCAAACAACCGCGATGTTGAGGACGACGACGACGATAGTGACGATTAAAGCAGCGTTCTAAATCAAATTTAATAGACCAAGGTATTTAACAATGAATTCCCCATACATGGTTTCTAACTGGTCTACTTACCAACAAAACATCAAACACCATCTAGCTTGGGTAACGAGTTGATGAATTAATTCAAGCACTGACCATCATATTGAATTTCATTATGATGTAATTGCTCAATGTAATTCTAAGTGATATTTGCGAATTTGTAGACCACAAAAACATACGGATCGACACCACGATCACCAAATTCGTGTCGAGAGTTTCTGACTACTTGGTGGTGGGTGTGGCGCCATATTGGATTTTGTAGGACGACATTGAACCTGGGTATATGTCTGTTATACCCAGGACGACATTAACCGATTCGGCCTAAGTTCATCCCTGAGGATTCGATGTTAACATCCTTAAACTAAAAGTTCATACATACCGCTATCAGAAAAATGTAATTTAGTTGACTGGTGGGAGGGGTGCAAGGTGGGCCTACCTAGCCTATGGACTAGGCATAATTTATAAAACGTATTTCTTTCAGCCTAATCACGCGTCTACTAATTAACAGGTCTTCTCTGTATACACAGATCTTCTCTTTGTAATGAGCTCCAGGCCCCGTATTCATAAAACTACTTAAGTCTAAGTGTGACACTTATCCTTTGTTCAACACAAAAGATAGGTATCATACTTTGACTTAAGGGCGAGCCAACGTTTTCAATTTTTGACACGTGGCCAGGCGTTGTAAATAAAAAATGTCAAAATACCATAAAAGTACAAGATATATGACGGAAATGAAGGCACCTGCGGGGTCTATAAGTCAAAAGGAATTGAATGGGTGTATCTTGGGACGCACTAATTAGCTAATAAGTTGAAACAAAAGACTAGTAATCGGTACACTTTCCCACGAAATGGTACATTTTGAGGATCAAACGACAAGTGGATCATAAAGTTCGAGTTTTTTTCTATTTAGTCCACCCATTTTGACAGCAATATTTTCAACAGGTATAGAATACTCGGCATGTGAATTTCATGCGTGCAGCCAGCTTTTCCAAAACAGGGCGGCCATATTGGATTTGGATTTTACTTCCTGGTTGTCCTTTTTGTACTGAGCGTGTATGGTGTACATGAAGAGCATGTCAGGACGCCCTCGCCACCCCAGGTTCTATGGATTTGTGACATTGTTGCCACACCTTCAATGTGTCATTTACATGCTTCCTCTCCAAGAAAATTGTACCTGTTTTTCGTGTTTGGTGAATTTCTTTTTTTACGATTGTGTAATGTAATTAAGCTGTAATCCTTGGGACTTTCCCCATTTTCCGTGTCTATAAAGCACAGTGATCACATTGGACTATAAAAAAAACAGTCAACTGGGGGTGTCTTTGTTGCTTTTCTCAGAGGGGCCTGGATTGAAGCAATATGAAAATTCACAATGATGGCTCGCCCTTATGTACGTTTATGAATACGGGTCCAGAACAACATCGGGCCTTTGTATTCACTCTTTTAGTCAACCTAAACTTTTCACGCCTTTCTGTTTTTTCAGGGTTTCTTCATTATAACTATAAATCCATAATTATGATCCAGCTCATTTACTTCTGCGATCTCTACTAGAGAGCCTGAGGAAGACCCCGACTAGGGTCGAAAATTTGCGAAATTAGGAGACGACTTTACTTATACTATTAATTGTCATCACAATGTAAAATGCTGGCAGTTGTTGAGGTCTATTCTCTCTGCGTTCAAAGTGGACTAGACACTGTCGTCTGTGTGATGTCGCGATTCTATAAAAAGCACCACAACGTTATTTATAGCCTGTTGCCGAGTGGGACATTTTGAATATAGCCTAAAGTTCTTGATATGGGTGTCTCTGTCTCATATTCTTGATTTGGGGCATTTGTCCGATGTATTAAGTGTGCATACCCATGTCTTCACCGACAGTCAACAGCGAAGGTGGGTTTGTAACACATGACACCATGTCGTGACCCATCTCCTAGCCCTCTCCCTGTTCACATCACAATTAACGAGCATTTTATTTGTGTACAAACTAATTAAAGAAAAATCCGTGCACCTATAATTTATGACGTCATTCATATCGTGTTGATGTTATTATGTTCTTTCTGGTGCACAGATCTAAAGTGCATCTCAAAATGAGACAGCTAGTATGTTAAAACGTGCTGCACAAATATGTCTCAGCTGAGACAGCCATGAGAAGACAACAATCTTGACCTGAGGCAGCAGGATTTTCATCAAGCTTCGACATTCTTGCCGACTTCTTAATTGAGATTTGAAATCTCATGCTGATACTAAAATGAAGTATTGCCTAAACTCGCGAGACGCCTGAGACCTAGCGCAAGGCGAGGTTCCCAGCCATTGTCCATGCTGAATGCTTTTTTCGCTTGCAACGTACATGTACAGTCATGGACATTAGTTTATCTACACCTGAAACTTTGGATATTACAAAAACTACTGGGCCAATTTTAACACGGTTTGTTCCATATGAAAGTACATCTTGTTGGTCATACCGGTATGTCTGCATGAAAATTTTGCAAATTTGGAAATATCGTAATTATGTAATAGATCATCAGAAAAAACCCTAAGAATCAACACTTTTATTATGCAATTTTTTCTGTCTTTTCTTGCAATTTTGATAGAGTGGAACCTTCTATTAGGACCATGAAATTTGTTTCGTCAAAATCTGTTGAGTGGTTGCTGAGATATTTGAGATTATCAAAATTTCGATGATTTGAGATTTTTCAATTTTTCACAAAATTTTGGTAAGAGCAGACAGAGCTCACCTAAAAACCAAGAACTATGAAGTTTTGGAACGTTTCGCTGAAACTGGTTAGAAGTTAAGCATGTTTTTTCAAAACATCAAGATTTTGATACTTTGAAAAAAATATGCAATATTTCTGCCCAGTTAAGGCGAAGAGTTCTAGAATTTGGTAAATCCATATTCTGAAGTTAGCTTTATCTAAGGGCATCAAAAAAGCATTTGTCTCTTCCAGTATTCTACATGTAGATTCGATATTGGCACTGTGCATGTACAGTTCAGGTTTACACCATGAATTACCACAGGGCCCAAAAAGTTACAGAACTCGCAGCTTAGGCACGAAACAAAACGCTATTGGTGAGGTGTCTGTTGGTAGTTTCTATTATCCCTCTGCATTGAATGAAAATGGCATCTGGAACCACTGGGGATAACCCTCTTCTTGGACACGTGGAGGGTACCTTTACTAGATATATGCTGAAGACAGTAGTTTAAAGGAGCCTTCGACAATCTCAAGTCAAAAAGCAACATATTCCAGTCGGGATAAATGTATCATCCAGATTATGAGATAGGGATGGCTCGATTCAATAGGCAGATTTGTCTCAGTTTGAGACTCTATAATTATATTCTTTGGAGATTCCAGTGTCATTTGTTGCAAAAAAATGGTGTCACCTATCTTTAGAAGATAAAAATATATACTTTTTGGGCCAAGCTTCGAGGTAGCTTTTTACTCATTTTGAGATGGATTTTCTCTGTACGTCACCTATGTTAGTAATAGTATGGCCGATCACGCCGGTGTGTAATGTGTCTTGTGATATGATATCATCATAGCTACAGTAGGCCGGACGCTTAATGTATCCCATCTCATTTCTTTTCATACGGCTTGTACTTGACTCGATGACTCGACGACTCGATGGCGCGATGACTCGAAGACCGCGAAAATTATCCACTGAAATTCAGCTGGTTACTTCTAAAAAGTGGAATGGTCGACGGCGGAAGCGGACCGACGTAATGTCGCCAGTCACCGTTGCTAAGAATCAGGGCCTAGTGTCATACTAAGTTCCCTACTCAACTCCATTCTATATCAGTAGGGCCAATGGTTGCATAAAACACTACTTTCTCTAGTAGGCCTGTATGCAACACTTCTAAACAACCGAACTTTGTGGCAGCCAACTAGGCAGTTAGTTGCATAATATCCACTAGTCATTGCTAGTAAGCTCCTAACTTAGTAGGCGTTTATGCAATTGGGCCCTGATTCTTAGCAACGTTGACTGGCGACATCAATCCATTCCACGTTTTAGAAGTAACCAGCTGAATTTCGTTGGATAATTTTGGCGGTCTTCGAGTCATCGCGCCATTGAGTCGTCGAGTCATCGAGTCAAGTAGAACAAGCCTTTTCGTACAGAGTTTGTCTTTAAAAAGACGACGGTGGCCTCTTTTGATCCACAACATAATTTAACTTTTGGAGCCATACTGATATGCATTAGGCGATGTTTACTGGACAAGGCTTGCTGTGGCGTACTCGTCGTATCCGTCAGACATAAAACCCACTGCCAGTTATTTTCAAATTTTCGGAAGCCAAATATTCTGAAATATCCAGTACGAGGTTCATTATGGAAAATGGAGGCCATTGAATGCGGTTGAAGAAAGAATAATTCGCAATCCGCGCAGAGGTTACATTATTCCAATGAATTTATCAAGGCAGGATGCGCGGCATGTCAAAATAACAGCAGGTGCGATTGTGAACATGTTGTCGTGTACGTCCGTTGGTCGTATAAAATAACGCCGTTTTGTTACGAAAGCCCAGAAGGCTTATTCAATCTTCAATCTTCAAGCGGGAACCAGAACTTCAGTCTTCAAGATTGAACTGACTCCGGCTTCAGTCTTCAAGTTTGAACCACTCGACCTCAATATTGAAGGCAGACAAATCATTCGAGTATGAGTTATATCAGCCTTCATACCTAAGAAATTGTAACATTCAGTGCACGGTGGGTGTAATACCGTTCAATTCCAACCATCTCCGCGGATTCTTTCCTTATCAAACAGTGTACAATATTAACTACTTCCACTCAAATATTCAAACTTGAACCTTCCGACTTCAAGCTTGAACCACGGATTTCAATCTTCAAGCTTGAACCCTGGCTTGACTCCAGTCTTCAAGCTTCAACCACGGACTTCAAGCTTGATGTATGGGTGTTCAAGATTGAAGTCCGAGTTCTATGGCAAGCCAACGGGAAAAAATGCCAGGACTCAAATTATCATGTCACATCCTGGCACACCAGGGGCATCGCGTGACTACACCTCCTGTTACATCACTCATACCCCTGGCGTCAATAGGAGCATTCCTATTTCACGGCTTGGTCCTAGTCGCGAGTGGCCAATCAAAATGCCCCTTTTATCAACTCGCGGCGTCGTCTGTCATTCTGGCTTCCAGGAATACAAATATGTTTTGAACATTTTAAGTACAGTTTTGTCCGTCATGTCAGAAATTTACTGGAAATCCAAGCATTTTGCGAGACATAAATCGGAAAACTTGACTCGATTCGATCCATTGCAGTGCACTGTGCAGCTGACATCGCAACTTGCAATCCAAGGCTCTTCTGCAACGCGCAATCTGATTGGCAAATATTTGGCACGTAAACTAAAGGGAACAGCCACCTTGAACAGTGTGTAGTGGCTATTAGGGGTAGAAGTCTGTAGTTCGACGGAATGACGCACTACCCCAGGTAGGCCTGGATGTCATGTCAGGACTTAAGGGAAAGCTGCTGTTGTACAATTTCATATTGCTTGGATCCAGAACCCTCTGAGAAAAGCTATAACGACACCCCAAGTTGACTGTTTTTATGGTCCAATGTGATCGCTGTGCTTTATAGAAACAGAAAATGAGCAAAGTCACAAGAAGTACAGGGTAATTACATAACGTAATCAAAAACAAAGAAATTAACCAGACATGAAAAACAGGTACAATTTTCGTGGAGAAGAAGAAGCGTGTAAATGACATATTCAGGGAGTGGCAACAATGTCACAAACCAATAGAACTTCAGTGTCTTGACCTGCACTTCATGTACATGTACATCATACACGCTCAGTATAGCTGAATCGGTTAATGTCGTCCTGGGTACACCTCATTATTACCCTGGGTATTCTGGGTAATCCTTTTTGTTACCCAGGACGATCCTGGGTACAAATAAGGTACCTTAACATTACCCAGTTTGAAATCCGTGCCATTTTCTGCCTGCGCCCGAGGTTGTGGTACGTTGGCAGGTGGAAAATGGCACGGATTTTAAAACTGGGTAATGTTAAGGTACCTTATTTGTACCCAGGACGATCCTGGGTAACAAAAAGGATTACCCAGGATTACCCTGGGTAATAATGAGGTCTACCCAGGACGACATTAACCGATTCAGCCTCAGTATACTGAAATAGTTACAGGAAGTAAACTCCACAAGTGTCATGGCTGCCCGGTCTCGGAAAATCTGGCAGCATTCATGGAATTCACCAGCTGGGGAAATAGGGCCGATCTAGCTGTCACCGATAAATCGGACGATCACCCACCGATCTGCAGTTCAGAAGCTAATTATCATAATATATTCACTGCTGCAGGTCATGGCAAGTGTCAATATTTAGCATTTTTAACTGTTTTAACTGTGCAAACTCATCTTGACTGTATCTAGCATTGTCTAAAATGGTTAGGGAGGTGGTGAAAAGCTGTCAGTTGCTGCTTCTTACCTCTCAAAATGCAAAAATCTGTCAAACACTTGATTTCAATGCAGTTTTTTTTGGCTAGTGGCGGCGCCTTGTGGGCACTATGTTAGTTAGGATACCCACGTGCGGTTTTTCGTATTTGCATGCGCAAATGCATTTTCTTAACAAACACAGCTTGATGGGATGATTTCTGGCAATCAGCAGGTGCACAAATCGGCAGATCTATAGCTGATCGGCAGTTCAGCTGGTGACAGCTAGATCGGCCCTATTTCCCCAGCTGTTCACATGCGGAGAACTCTTATCTTTTGAAAATATTGCTATCAAAAGGGGTGAACTCAGCAGAAAAAAACTTGAATTTTATGATACGCATGTTGTTTGATCTTCAAAATGTAACATTTCTTGGGAAAGTATTCCGACTATCTAGTCTTTTGTTTCAGGTTGGTAGCTAACTAGTGCCTTCAAAGACGAGTGTCATTCAATTCCTTTTGACTGATACGACCCTGTAGGTGCCTTCATTTTCGTCATATTTGTTGATATCCTTGCGTAACCATGGTGACCATACTTGTGAAGCATAATCGAGATGTGGTCGTACCAAGCTTTTATACAGGGGCAATATAATGGTTTTCGACTTGTACTTGAAAGTTCTTCTAATCATTCCCAGAAACTGGTTGGACTTCTTCACTGTTTCACTGTCAGATATGCGAGGCTGGATCCAGACTCCTCTGGAAAATCACCCCCAAGTCTTTCTCCTGTTCAACTTCCGTGATTTCCTCGCCGTTAATGTAGTACGTTTTACGTCGATTCTTATTTCCGTAGTGAATTACATTGCACTTCGGGATGTTAAATTTCATTTGCCAGTCATCGGACCATTTTGCTGCCTCATTTATATCTCCCTGCAACATATATGCATCCTGTGGCAGCGTTGATTTATTCCCCAGTTTTGTATCATCTGCAAATTTCAGTGCCATCGTTCTCATGTCAAAATCCATGTCATTTATATACTGTATCCGATGTGTTTAGTGGCCGCGGCCGGGAACATCGTCGTGCCTTGATTTTCTGATTACACACGTTCCCGGCAAGTTATAAAATCTAACAAAAGGGCCCGTAGTAGTGAATGATTCGCAATCCTACAAGGGTCATGTTCGACAACTAACTCGGGATGGGGATCGCGTTTCATTTATGGGAAACACGACATGGGACGTCAATCTCGTACCCAGAGTTCAGTGCCACAATAAACTCTGGAAAGGGCTAGACCGGTGCTACTTTTCCACAGTGCAAATGCATTGTTGGTGGCGGATGAATTTCTGACCGTTGCACAGCGAATTGTGTAGGGATTCGAAAGAGTTCGTTCTTTTTTCCACAATAAAACATCGAATACCCAACGGAATGTTAAAATAGTAGTAATTTTACAAATACTGGAACAAATTCTAATTTTCGGTATGATTATTTTATCAAATAATTTGTAAAATCGATGAGCACAAGAATCTTGTGCTGGGTCCAGCCCTTTTCAGAGGTCTTGGCCAAGGAATGATGGTGGCGACCTCTTCAGATTGATGGGACGTCTGACCAATGTGTGTAAAGCTAGGCTTTAAGGAGATTAATTCTGTAACGCCTATGCGTTCTACTTGGTGGCCGGGAACGTGTATAATTAGAAAATCGAGGCACGACGATCTTCCCGGCCGCGGCCACTAAACACATCGGATACAGTAAGTATATTGTGAACAAGACTGGGCCAAGTACGGACCCTTGAGGTACTCCGCTGCTAGCTTTCTGAGTTTCTGAATTTGTCCCCTTTATTACAACTTCCTGCTCCCGATTTTCCAGCCACTCCTCGATCCACTTCCTAATGTTACCGTACCAGTGATTCCATGACCTACCAGCTTATGAACCAGTCTGCAATGTGGAACCTTATCAAAGGCCTTGGCATAGTCGAAATATACGATATCCACAGAGTCCCCTATGTCGATATTAGAGGTAAAAAAATCGAGACATTCCAGAAGATTAGTCGTGCATGATTTCCCAGAAGTGAAGCCGTGCTGGGATTCTCTAATTAAGTTGTTCGATTCTAAATGCGTCATTACTGCTCCCTTGATCAATTTCTCCATGATTTTACACACATGACTCGTCAAACTTACTGGACGGTACTTTTCAGGTAGATCTTTCGCTCCTTTTTTGAAAATGGGGACAACTTTTGCCAACTTCCAGTCCTTGGGAATCTCACTATTACCCAAGCTCAACTGAAACATTCTTATAAGGGGGTCCACCAGCTTTTCGGCAGTTTCTCTCAAAATTCTGCTGGGGATACAATGCGGTCCAGCTGCTTTATCTGGTTTTGTCTCCTTAAGTACCTGCACTATCCTTAAATCCTGAAGAGAGTTGTCCCCCTGGTAAACTTTCCTGGCTTCAGGAATATCATCCATATTTTCCTTTGTAAAGACAGAGGCAAAATAGTCATTTAGCAAATTTGCTCTGCCTTCATCATCGGTGACTACGTTTCCCTCAATGTCCATCAATGCCCCCACCTTATCCCTTGTCTTTGATTTGCTTCTCACATAGTTAAAAAGCCTTTGGAGTCCGAGTTAATATTTTCCGCCAATTTTTTTAAAAGCGTCTCTTAGACCGTTTTGTTTGCTTGCTGGCCTTGTTTACCGTCTTCTTGTACTTCACGTAGTCTTCGTATTCCCTTGTTTCTGTATATTTCTTCCATCGCCTGTACTTTTTCGTTATGGCCTTCATTCCTTTAGCATCCATCCACAAGGGTTATCGTCCATTTCTCCCTGAAGTTTTTTTTCCATGGAATGTACTTCTTTTGTAACTCAATAATTTGACGTTTTATATGCTCCCAAAGGTTTATTGTGCTTGATGTATCCCACTGTACTGCTCTCAACTGCTCTTTGATGGCTTTGAAATTCGGCTTTTTTGAAGTCAGGTCTATAATCACTTTTCTCCTCCCTAATGGTCTCCTTATTGACTCTGAGTGAGAATGCGACGACCTGATGAACACTTTCCCCAAATCTATCACCAACCTCTACTCCATCCACCAAAGCTGGATCCGAAGTCAATACCAAGTCTAAAATTGAACCATGTATCGTCGTCGGTTCTCTCACATGTTGGGTCCAAAACATATCCTCAATGAGCTCACACAGTTTTATTCCCTTCGAATCTTTGGCTTCCATTATACCCCATGAAATGTTCCTGCGGTTGAAGTCACCAATCACTAACACTGGATCACCTTCAGCTTTTCGCAGTAGGCTGTACAGTTTATCACTGTCTTCACTCTTGTTACTTGTACTATCGTAACAGACTCCAATCGTCATATTGGTGGTTTTTGAAATGATAACATCACACCATACCGATTCAGTAACGTTATCCTTTCTTTCCACATACTTATAGCTATCATTAATATAGGCCTACAAAAACACCTCCCCCTATTCTATCTTGCCTATCCTTTCGTAATGGTATATGGAATCCAGGAAGTGCAATTTCCGAGTCAATTATATCCCCGTGAGTCCAAGATTCTGTTACACCAATTATATCCAACTTTTTTGTTTCTGCAGTAGTATTAGGGAATTGAGTGGATCTGGATGGATGGAAGATTCATCCCTATTCCATAAGGCAATTATTCACTTGAAATTTAGACATTGGAACAACAATTCACTCACATGAAATAAGATGTGCTTTGTTCCAATTCGCTTCATTTCCCTACTTTCCCAGGTACTAGTTTCATACGGATTCTAAGATCATAGAGTTACATGCTTGGCACATATGTACTATTCTCCTAATACTAAACTCGTGTGTGTACATATGTAACAGATGTTATTGATGAAAGGCAGTTATTCGACGTGGCGTGTTGTTGTCTATCGCCTATGTAACAGCTGTGTATGACTCATATAGGCGGGGATCATTATATCAATGCTCCAGAAGTGATAGGACGTGTTTCGACGTTATTCTTTACAAATTCAGGTTCAAACCTTTGTAAATTCGTATTTAGGTAAAGAATTGGTTACATTTCACAGGAAGTTGTAGGTAAGTATACTTTCCTTTTAAATTGCTGTGAAATATGGTGATGTATTACAAAGTTAGCTTAGGCGCCATTTTTATTGCCTAGAATTCCCAATGCTTGGTGTTGGGCGTGGAGTTGATATTAGGCTTAGAGTTGGTGTTGGGCCTAGAGTTAGGGTTAGAGTAGGGTTAGGGTTATGGTTATATAATAGGGTTATGGGGTTTAAATGAAAGTACAGTTAATTAGGAATCCATGCTTATCCTGCTTTCTGGTTTGTACTTTCAGGCGCTGCAAGTAACAGATGGTGGGTGCCACGTTGACTGGTTTGTGACGTCAAACTCATGAATATGGAACTGGCGTAATTTTTTGCAAGTGAATTTTACTGACACAGTTTCTGGTGTGACGAATGCTTCTTTGTGACGTCAAACTTATGAATATGGAACTGGCGTAATTTTTTGCAAGTGAATTTTGCTGTTACAGTTTCTGGTTTGTATTTTCCAGGTGCCGCAGGAATCAGAGATGGCAGTCGAAAGTCGAGGTTAATGTGATGGGTGGAAGAAAACAAGAGTACTAGAAGAAGTGATTGTACTCTCCATTTAACCTGTACATATATTTGGGGTGTTTAAATAAATTATTATTCAAAATTGATTGTTGCCTGTTCTCTTCATCTAGGCCTATATATCGAAGTGTTCAGGAGTGCCATCTATAATTCAACATAAGAACTAATAACATCAGAATCCTGAGCAGCGCCATCTGCCATTCAACATAAGAACTAATAATATCAGAAGACCTCAACAGTGACATCTACCATTCAACATAAGAACTAATAACATCAGAACCCTGAGCAGTGCCATCTATCATAAATTTATCTAACTAAATGAATACTTTGCTTAGAGAATTTTTCCTGTTTGAGCCACATAATGCGATTATTTCTGGCGTCACTAATTCAGGGAAAACACATTTCATTTTGGACATGATTGAGACGATTTATAAGGACTTTTTTGAGAACATAATCCTCTTTTGCCCAACCTTTGATTATAATCAGACATATAACCGGCAATGGCTCTTTAAGGACAGAAATTTCATTGTCATCGACCCAGCATTGGTAAAAACTAATCTCAACGCAGTTTTATGGTGTTGTATGGAGATTTTTAAAGGTACGAACACTCTCTTTATAATTGATGATTGCGCTAACTTGCAGGATAGTAAACGAAAGGCGACAGAGATATGTAATTTAGGGTTTTCTGGTAGGCATTATCAAATTTCAACCTGGATATTGATTCAGAAGTATAATTCAATTGTCAAGGACTTTAGAGAGAATATCAGATTACTGGTGCTTTTCTTTAACAAAGACGAGAACGCGATGAAGCAAGCTTTAGAAGAAAATGCTATTATACCTAAAGAGGTTAGAAATGAGGTGATTAAGGAATTAAAGGATAACAGAAGTGCAAAGCTGGTTCTAAGACTACAATTTCC
>NMRB01000600.1:85818-114918 GCA_002633025.1 Notospermus geniculatus
TTGAGCAAGCCCATTTTGATTATGTAATGACCTTGATGATCAGGTCAAGGTCAAACTTGATAATTTGGAACGTCTCTGTCTGTGGTAGCAGTAGAGGTTTGATAACACCCATATTTAGGTTATTTAGGATGCCAATTTCGATTATGTAATAACCCTGATGATCATAGGTCAAGGTCAAGGTCAGAGGTCAATGTCAAACTTCCCAAAGAACTGATAAACAATGAAACTCAATGAACAGAAAGTGGATAGTAAAACTTATAGTACAGCAGAGACCCCTATTATCGAGAGGCTGAAGTATATTCTGGATAGCCCCATTGAACCAAGTTAATTTGCCATCTAAAAATGATAACACTCAAACTGTCACACGTAGTGGTCCCACAGTTACTCCTCCAAGACAAAGTCCCCCAAGAAAGACTAGATCACCAAAACAGATAGCATGGAGTAAAGAATTAGGGAAAAGATCCCAAGAATTTAAAAAAAGAAAACAAGCTTCATTAAACAACAATAAAATCAGGGAGGAAGCAGTCAACCCCAGAGCAGCTGAAACTGAACCTGAACCTGAAGAAACCGAACCCGGAGCAGTCGAACCCCAACATCCACAGAATGGATATAACTGGTTAGTGGTTCCAGCAGTTTTACTTATTGGTGGGGTCATAGTTTGGTGTAAATGGGGGAAATACAAAGCTTTTAAGTGCTTACCAATACCCGAGAAGGCAACACCTGAGAAATCAATACCTGAGAATACTAACAAAATAGCTTTTATGGAATAAATAAATAGAAAGACGATGTCATCCAGGATGGAAGTTTACTGTGTTAAATGTAAGAAATTCACGGCAAATAAGGGTAAAGAAACTATTCACAAATTATCTGGGGGTAAGAAGTATTTATTAGTGAAATGTGCTAAATGTGGTAACAAAAAAGCAAAGTTTATTAAGTAAATAAATAATCATGGATCATGAGCAATATCTTAGAGATTTGTATTACAACCCTGAAAGTCCAGTTGCCTATACAAATATTTCTCAATTATGGAAGAAAGTAAAGGCTGATGGTAAACTTATTAAGTATAAAGAATTAAATGAGTNAATTTTACTGAAGAAGTATTTACAATTAAACAGATTATTTTTACTAAGCCAATTGTTTATCAACTTGAAGATTACCAGAATGAAATTATTGACGGTTATTTTTATGAAGAAGAATTGAGCTATGTTCCAAATCCAGAACAATTGGAATACAAGATTGAGAGAATTCTCAGGTATAAGACAGTTAGCGGGAAAAAGTACGGGTTAGTAAAGTGGAAAGGTTACAGTGATAAATTTAATGAATGGTTGCCAATTTCAGATATAAGCTCGATAGACTAACCCCTCAATTGAAAAAAATTTTATTACATAAATGGAGCTCAAAAGCTTTAAAGAAAAAGACATAAGTCAAAAGAGAGGAAGATTTAATCTGGGAAATTTAAAATTACCACCTGGGACCAGTAAAGACAAACTAGACGAAATACTTCCAAGTAGGCAAAAGAGAGAAAGAATTGATCTAGGAAATTTAAAACTACCACCTGGCTTCAGTAAAGACGAACTAGATGAAATAATGCATTTAACCCCCCAAAAATATACCTAAAAGTCACAACATAGATATAACAAACATCCCAGAATTGAGCGCTATACCTGTTAAGTCAGAAAAAGTGCATTGTGAAGTGTGTAATGTAGATATTACGTACACAAACCTTGCACGTCATAATAGAACTAAAAAACATCTTCAAAACTGGACTGCTCTAAATACAAAATCAGTAGAACTTGATCAACAAGGAAAAGAATTTCGCTTTAGAAAAGAAAATACAGAATATTGTGAGTATTGTAAAAAGCTAATAGAAAAACAAAACTGGGTTAACCATCTAAAAACAAAGACACATAAAAGTAATGTTCAAAGTCATATTAATCTTTATACACCAAAAATTCGAAGAGGTATTCTAAAAGCCCAAACAAGGCAAGAAACTAAAAGATTACTTGATGAAATGCCAAAATATTTCACAGAAGCAGAATTGAAACCTTCACCGCGGAAGACAGGACCATAAAAAAAGCCAAACCTATCACGTTTGGAGTTTGAAGAACCTATAGTATGGAGTACCTCAACCGAACTTCACCTTATCAAACAATTTGGAAGGGAAGGAAATTATGTGTCAATGCAATTAAGATATGATAAAGAGGCAGTAGATGTAAAAGAATACATTTATTCAATTACCTTTTAAAACTAATGCTGTGATAAATGTAAAAACTAATGATGAGAAATGTTTTTTATGGTCTTTATTAGCTGCTAAATATCCCCCTAAAAATAATGTAAGTGATATACATTCTTATAAAAAGTATGAGAGTAAAATTAAGATTGATAACTTCCCAGTTATGATAAAAGATATACCAAAGATTGAAAAAGAGAATAACTTAAAAATTAATGTTTTTGGGATAGACACTAAAAAACTTAATTCAACCAACATTTTAGATTACAGCCTTGAACCATTATATCTTTCAAAGAATTTCGATGATGATGATGTTATTGATATTTTACATTACCAATCTCATTATATGTTTTTAAAAGATATCAATCTATTTTTTAGAACAGATCAAAAACATCAAACACATCTATGTAGAAGATGTATGAATCCTTTTGAAAGAATTGAGACATTGATAGAGCATAAAAAGAAATGTGGCCAACATGATTATTGTGAAATAAAAATGCCAACTGAAAAATATTCTACTCTGAAGTTTAAAAATTATAATTTCAAGAATAAAGTACCTTTTGTTATTTACGCAGATTTTGAGAGTATTAATTGCGCAGCACCGGCAGAGCCGAACCAAGAACCCATCGGCCCCGTTGAATCACATAGTACTGACGAGTTAGAATTAAAGACTAAGAAGCTAAAAACACAAATTGCATCTGCAGTTGGGGCTTATATACATTCAGATTACCCAAATTTATATCTCAACAATTATTTATGGCATAGAGGGCCAGATGTTGTAGAAGTGTTCTGTAATTGGTTAATAAATGTGGAGAACCAGTTTAGTCAACTTTTAAAAACAAAGAAAGGAATGTTAATAACCCCAGAAATTGAAAAACTATTTCAAGAAACTAAAGATTGTTATTATTGTGGTAAACCTTTAGAAATTAACAGGGTTAGAGATCATGATCATTATACTGGGAAATACAGAGGGGCAGCTCATACTGAATGTAACTTAAAAGCAAGATATATTAACTTTGTACCCGTGTTTTTTCATAACTTATGTAATTATGATGCACATTTGTTTATCAAAACACTTACTAAGAAAACTGATAAGGAAATGAAGATAATAGCTAAAACAGCGGAATGTTATATTTCATTCCAGTTTGGTTGTTTGAGATTTTTAGACTCATATAGATTTTTACAAGGTAGTTTAGATAATTGCACGAAATCAATGGTTGACAATGATTTTAAAATAACAAGAAATTATTACCCAAACGAAGGTGATTTTAAATTATTAAGGAAAAAAGGATCTGTTCCATATTCATTTTATACATCCTTTGAAAGTTATAATGAAACAAAATTAACCCATGAAATGTTTGATGATGACCTTAAAAATGAAATGCAACCAGTATCAGTTTATCAAAGTGCTAAAGAAATACGGGATCACTTCAAAATTAGTAATCATGGTGAATTTATAGATTTATATTTAAAATCAGATGTATTATTATTAGCAGATTTATTTGAGAGATTCAGAGAAGTTAATTTAAAATACTTTGAAATTGATCCCTGTCATTGTTATTCTTGTCCCGGTTTAACTTGGCAAGCTGGTTTAAAATATACAGATATAAATTTAGACTTATTAACAGATTATGATACATTGTTATCATTTGAAAAAGCAATAAGAGGTGGTATATCTGGCATAATGGGAACAAGATATGTTAAAGCAGATGATAATCATAAACTACTATATGTTGACGCAAATAATTTATATGGTTGGGCAATGATGGAATTTTTACCTGAAAAGAATTTCAAAAAGATTATACCTAACTTTGAAATAACAAAAGAACATATACTAAACGTTCCTAAAGATGCACCAGTTGGATATTATTTTGAAGTAGATTTAGTATATCCTGAAAGTATAAAGTTTTAGTCTATCAATTTCCCATATTGCCCAGAATCATTATTTATACCAGATGACGAGTTAAGTGATTATCAGAAAAATGTATTACATAATGAAAAACGTCCAAAAGTAAATAAATTAATCTTAACTCAAAAAGATAAAAATAATTATATAGTACACTACCGACTATTACAGTTTTATTTACAACAAGGGATGATTTTAAAGAAAGTTCATTATGTCATACAATTTGAACAAAGACAATGGCTTTCATCATACATTGATCATAATACTAAACAAAGAATGCAAGCAACAACAGATTTTGAGAAAGACTACTTCAAATTGATGAATAATGCATTTTATGGTAAGACTTGTGAAAATATCAGAAATAGGAAAGATGTAGAATTAGTTAATGATAACGAGAGAGCTTTAAAACTTCAAACAAGTCCAAAGTTTGAATCAAAGATTATATTTGACGAAGATTTATGTGCTATCTTAATGCGTCAAACTTCAGTAAGATTTGATAAACCAATTTATATAGGTGCAACAGTTTTAGAATTATCAAAGTTGTTAATGTACAAATTCTACTATGAAACATTACAACCATATTTTGGTGAAAAGAACATAGAATTACTCTATCAAGATACCGATAGTTTCGTTCTAAAACTAAAGACTGATGATTTAATTAAAGACCTAAACAATTTAAAAGAGAACTTTGATTTCAGTAATTACCCAAAAGATAACCCATTATACGATACAAGTAAAAAGAAAGTTCCTGGTTATTTTAAAGATGAATTAGCTGGTGAAGAAATGACAGAATTTATAGCATTAAGAAGTAAAATGTATGCATACCGAACTAAAGGTGAAGACGCAGTCCACTCTGAGGCTAAGAAGTTAAAAGGAATAAGTAAGCATGTAGTGAAAAAACACATAACATTTGATGATTATTTTAGTTCACTGTTTGACAGGAAAAAGTTTAGTCATGATATGAGGACTTTGAGATCAGAAAAGCATAATATGTACGTAGAAGAGATAAATAAAAGAAGTTTAAATCCATTCGATGATAAAAGATATATTTTAGATGATGGCAAAACTACAGTACCATTTGGAACTTATTATGAAGCTTTTATAGATTATAGTGATCCTGAATCAGTTTAAACTTCATTTTAAAAAATTTTATTATATAAATGGGACTCAAAATAAGAAATGTAATTGCAACAATCTACCAAATCATCTCAGCTATTCATTCACTGTTAAATAATATAAATGATAACTTTGAAATTCATGAAGATATACCAGAAAATAATAATGTAGATATAGGGCGAAGCCGACGACATATGTCACCATACAATAATAATGTAGATAATAATAATAATGAAGATATAGCAGCCAATAACAATGAAGACCCAACAAATGAGGAACTTAGTTTACTATTACGTAATTTACTTACCCCAACACAAAATATACGCCCGACAGAAATTCAAATAGTTAATTCTATTGAACCTAGATCACGCTCTGTAGTTGATGACTTTATTTATGAGGATTCACTTTATGATATCAGGAATTTATTTGTAGAACCTGAAATAGATGATCTCTGTATTGTATGTTATAGTAATTTACCTAATATAACATTTTATCCTTGTAACCATGATAATTGTTGTAGTGGTTGTTATTTACAATTAAATGATAAATGCCCATATTGTAGAACAAATATAACTTCTACTGAGCCAGAGATAACTTTGACGAGATTAGAGAATCGGCGATTAACTAATACAGATGAATTTGAAGAAAATGAATGGGCTTAAGAATTATAAAATTTTTTACTATATAAATGGGAACAAACGCAAAGCGTGGTGAACAAAGTTCAATAACGATAGAAGGAAACATTGCATCCGGGAAAAGTACACTAATAAAATCATTAGAACAATATGTTGATATCACTGTAATACCAGAACCAATAGAAAGATGGGAAAATTGGAATGGTGTTAATATGTTAGAATTAATGTATAAAGAACCTAAGAAATACATGAAAGACTTTCAATTAATGACACAACAAACATTAATTGATAATCACAACGTAAAAACTAATAACTTAAAGATAATGGAAAGAAGTATTTACTCTTCACAATACATATTTACAGAAATGCAACATAATGATGGTATGTTAAGTGATAATGATTATAATTATATTACTGGGAAGTTTATAGATGCCGTGTCCCCACAAAACGAACTAAATATCCCTAAACCAAATTGTATAGTTTATTTAAGAACTAAACCAGAAGAGTGTTATAAGAGAATGTTAGAAAGATCAAGATCGGAGGAATCAAATGTTACTCTGGAATATCTAATTAAATTACATAATTACCATGAAGACTTATTTATTAATAATCAAACTAAGTTACCTTGTATTGTTATTACTTTAAATGGTGATGAAGATAAGGAACAAGTTAAAGAGAAGTTTATAAACTTCATAGGATCATCTAAAAAGTGCTCTAAATGTAAGATAAATAAACCTAAAAGTAGTTTTTATAAAAGCTCTAAATCAAATGATGGTTTACAAAGTTATTGTAAAGAATGTAAGAAAAATTATCAACGGCCTTACATGAATAAAAAATACAAAAACCCGATCTTTTACAAGACACAATTAATGAGGAATAGTTTAAAAAGAGGAAAGTCTAGTGAGCAGTCTAGGGAAATGAAGCGAATTGGAACAAAGCGCATCTTATTTCATGTGAGTGAATTGTTGTTCCAATGTCTAAATTTCAAGTGAATAATTGCCTTATGGAATAGGGATGAATCTTCCATCCATCCAGATCCACTCAATTCCCTAATACTTGCAGTTGCCTCGAATAAGTGCATTTTGTTGCAAACACTCTCACCTTAGCCAATAAACATTTTAACTTTGAAGAAGAATCAGCAACGTCCACATTGTCCTCTTTTTTTCTAAAATATGTACAATTCCCAGTGATTGGGCTATTTATACCACTATTTACAGTCTTATCTTCCTGCTTACTGTCTACTGTCGGCCAAGTCTCTTCCCCCAGTTTCCCACTGGGCGGTCGTGATGTTTCTCTTTCATGGCTGGTGGTAATTTTTTTTTGCCTCGGCTCAGGTGGTGATGATTGTTTCCTATCGTATCTCATTCCTGCTAATCCTGTTCTTGATGCCTGCTTAGTTACTACATGTATTCTGTTTCTCTTATTTCCAGCCCTATTTCTCCCCTCGCCTTGCGCTGATGTAATTCAAGTTTCAGACCTTTAAATTCCTCAATCTGATTCTTCGTACGGTCCTGGCTGACAGACATGTTTCCTAACACTGTGAGGTTGTACTTTCTCATCTTAATAAATGCCTCCAAGCATTCATTTTTATCTGCCCGTTAGTACGGTAGGGGTAATATTTTCTCGTCTGAGACGCATTCTGGCTTCCTTACATGTACGTCCTAAAGTAGTGGATGTAATGTCATTCTCTTGCATACATTTTCATGTCAGGAACCGCCGTAAACGTTACCGTAAAAAAGTATGCAAAGGGTAACATGAAAATGTATGCAAAGAGTGACATTACATCTACTATTAACGACATTTCACCTCTTTTGCAACCTACCTTTCGACGTCACGAGTTCCGAAAAGGACCCAACGTTTCAGTCGTAGTAGGTAAAGGTCTAAAGTCCGAAACGAAAAGGTAAAATTTTCGTCCATGACGCATGGAACGGCATCAATGATTGGTGAGTTTATAACATGTGACCAAGGCAAACGTTCATGTTACGTTCGGGTTATGAATAGGACGCGGAGCCAATTACAAGACATATTCTTCAAAGGAAAGTACTCTTATGCATTAAATAGCAATAAAAGCCACTCGTGGGAGAGTGACTTTCGTCGCCACAGCTACAGATCCACAAGTAATAGTGGGAGGAGTTACGCGGAATGTTATTCAACAGCCCGCCGTGATTAAATTGGTACCATTCCTAGCGGAGGATCGTGGTACCAATCTTCACCGTGATTTGATTGAAGCGATAGGTTATCCTTCCCATGAGTGTATTTGCAGAGTCGTGGACATGGTCATT
The DNA here is from genome assembly GCA_002633025.1 of Notospermus geniculatus. Classification (NCBI taxonomy): domain Eukaryota; kingdom Metazoa; phylum Nemertea; class Pilidiophora; order Heteronemertea; family Lineidae; genus Notospermus; species Notospermus geniculatus. The sequence continues at coordinate 93,988 of NMRB01000600.1, forward strand.
TGACAGTTTGTTAGACCAGTGCCGGTGTTACATCTGCCAGTGTTTCTGTGTGTCAGTGTGTCCCTTTATTGTTTTGGAAATACAGGCAGATAGATCGAACGTTTCGCTGTGTGTGCTCTATAATTGTCAAGTCGCAGCTTATTCCGTCAGACATGTGACCCGGCACAGCAAAACCAGTCGCATGTCGCTCTTACCTTGGCAGGATGAGACCAATTGTTTGTCAGTTTCAATATTGTCTGCCTATTTTGAAATCTGAAGCAATCTATTTCTTCCATTCTCTCCTGGTGTCATCTTAGTTCGTTGAGGCTCACCTTTTAAGCGACATGCGACTCGTTTTGATGTGCCGGGTCACCATGTGCCGGGTCACCATATGAAGGGAACATTCACAGATAGGGAACACTGAAAAACCTTACACCGGACCCAAGAGTCGCGATGTGCAATGCAATGCAGTGCGATGTTGTATAGGGAACTCCGTGCAATCCATAAGCGAATATTCTGCACGGGTATTCGCACGTGACGTCGTGTCCGAATCTGAAATTCGCGCCGGCTGTTGGTTGCGATTGTGAGGCGTTTTCTGTGCGATTGTGTTGTGAACATGGGGCGAAATATTCGCTGCGCGAATATCTTCAGCATCTCTCGATGCAGCAGCAGTGCACGCACGTTTTCATTATTGCTTTTGGGAAAAAAGAGAACCAATTCGTGAAGTTGGCGTCAGGCCAGATTGGTGTTCGCGGATATAAACATTAAAACTAGAAATTAGCTTTACAGCCAATTTGAAGACCGCCACTGGAAAGCAGAGGTTTCGACAGTCAGTTAATGAGAGGTATTGTTCTGGGTGGTTGCGATGAGCAATGTCAGAAGTGAGTAGTTATGTTGGAAGTGGCATCCATGTATGGTACTTGCAGGCTCTGGGCTGGTTGCTTGAAAAATCCTAAGTTGGGGAAAATAATCTTAACTAAAGATTTTGTTGAGAAACCAGGCGCTGGTGTGGAACCAGTCTGTCAGGACGTTGTACTAGTTCCGGTGGACATGGAATCTTGAGCGTGAGTTCGACATCAGGTCATCATAAACTTTTAACATACATTTAACATAGGCGTACAGAAGACGCGCATTGAATCGAAAGGAAAAAATGGCATGTTTTATTTTTGTCATTATCAAATTGTACAAAATACAGATCATCTAACTAATGTTCATGTTGTGACATAACCCTCGCTGCTCCTGATTCCATCATGACTGTTGTCGACTGCAGACATCTCTTGTAGTTTGTAGCCAACAACATCAAGTCCTATGGCAGTAGGTTGCACGATTAATCTTTTGGGTGCATTCTCTCTTTTGAAAACTTTGACTATTTTCATCTTCATGCTGAAAAGAGAAAAGGAAGATGTGCATGTCTTGGCAGTAGGCCTATCTACCATGCATACACATATGTAGGCCCCTATCGGTGGTAATTTTTAGCTTGGCCGTCAAGTGACTTGGTTTGACACAGGAAAAAGAGTCAGCTGTACAGCAGGCCTAGGCCTACCGGTACAATGAATGACTGTTATTAGCATACATGTATGCAAAGCAGTGCACTGCACGTAAGCTACATTATCATGTACACACGCAGCCAAGTAGACACTACACTACAGTAGCCTACACTGCAGACACTCTTCACTTCATGCACTCTTCACTTTGACTTTGATCACAGTGACAATCTTCTCAGGTCGTCTACACGATCAGTGATGATGCAGAGTATGTTGACCATCGCCAACGAATGTGCAATATGATACGATTAACGCATGCCAGGGGCTGTGAAATGTAGGCCTGTCTGATTCAGTGACATCCGTACATGTATGCATGCATTGGACTGGTGGTGAGGGTCAGACAGATCTGATTCTGACATGTCGATGTCTGATCGACGCCGACGGCAGAACACCAAAAATCTAACAGAAAATATACAAATAAACATCACTCCCTATGGTTAACATTGACGCCAAAGAAGTTAACTTCCGAATTAAACAGTATTAAACAAAATTTACCTTCACAGATGTCTTTATTCTGATGATTTCGAGAGCGTAGATGAGACGGGAAAGCACTGTTGGTTGAACGGACAGTAGCGCCGCAGGAGTGAAGCGGTAAAGATGGGTGGAACGTATTTTACTCGGGTATAGACTGGTACCCGGTCTTTCGACGTAGAACACATATCGCAGTTGCATCAAATCCTAGCGGTGGCTCATTGAACCAAGGTAACTCGGGTAATGGAACGATGATGATGCACTTGATTCTATATTGGACTGGCGGGGATTCCCACACCGACACCTGCGGGCTGTTTTTTGGCGATAAAGTCGAAAAATACCCATCAAACGATAACGGATTGAGCCAGTTAACGAACTTGAGCTGTATTTTAGATTGATATCGACATCCTGTAAGTCTCAAGCTCATATATCGCTTATTTCGTAAGTTATCGCTCGGAAACCAAATGTTGGTCACAGACATTCAGAGAAATGAGTAAAACCAATAAAGACCGCCACCTGTGAGGAGGTGGCGGTCTTAAATTAGTCCATAATCTTTGCACAAAAACATCGTTTTTTTCACCAAAATTCACAAGTAATTTTACTCTCATCAACAGATGAATACCTAATCTTTTATAAACAGGCCTTGATTCATGAAAAAACAATCAAATTGACTGATATGTTGATGGTTTTTATCAGGTTCCTCTCGTCGGTAAGATATCCATCCCATAATATGGCTTGTCGTATGCACAAGCGACACTGGCGGTCAATTGTTTGAACTACGAAATTTGCACACGGCAGGTTGATGAGTCGGCCTACTTCCCGACTTTCTTGACAATGTGTTCATGAATTAATCGAAATTTTATCCGAGGAAATAGACTTTGCATTCGTTTATTTACTGCAGGTGCCTCAAAGTTGCTAAACCAGCATGTACACTCATGGAAAAAAGTAAATGCACAGCAGTTTTTCTTGAATATCTCCGAACCAATGCAATGTAGGAAACTGAGCCTAACATATGTGATAGCAAATTTGGCTGGCTATCTGATAATATCAATGTTCAGAAAATCCGGTGAAATCCACTTTTGATAGAAGGAATTTTGTGAAGTCAGGTTTTTCGCTTAGAGCAGTGTGTTCCTTTGACCGAGAGCTTTCATGTCATATCTTAAATTTTAGGTTATTTTGATTAGAAAGGTAGTTTTAGGCTACTTTTATCTAAATTATTCTGCACATGCCAGACACACCTTTGACACATACCCTCGCTGTCATTGGTCTGTTGAATAGATTAGGATAAATGGTCATTCAATATTTTCTTGTGTGTTGACGTGTTCCTGTGGTAATAGGTCACTGCCACAACCTGACGAAAACAAACTGATTATTTCAAATTATCAATTTCGAGATATCAAAGTATCATGACATCTCCATCATCCCGACCCTTGAGTTAGAAAACATTCACATCATAGAAGTCCTGAAGTGAGGAACTATGAACTAGGACTTGAATCATGTCACTAGGTTTACTACATGTCAGCGTATGGGCGGTGACAACCAAAATGTAACAGAAAAAGCTAGTAGCACACATCACCACTTTTGTTGGTCGTACAGGCAATTTTCGTGCTCGGCAATTTTTGTGGCGGTTGCCGGTTTACAGCAGACGTCACGACTCAGTGGCCTCATCTCAGGCCCGTAGCAGCCCTCTGATGAGTGTGGGGTCCCTGGCAGGGTCGGATCGGAGGATTGACAGAAAGGTTGGATGCGTAGCTCGGCGGAGGCGGTCTGGACCGGAAAGTGAAGCCCAAAGGGGGGTGGGGTCTGGGGGTCCTCCCCCAGGAAAAATTGACAATTTCAGTGCTTTAGATGCATTTTCCTGGGATCTGAGAGCAAAAATATGGACATATAAAATGGACATTTGTGCCAAGGTATTTTTGGCAAAAAAAGTGGGGGGGGGGGNGCCGGTTTACAGCAGACGACACCACTCAGTGGCTTCATTTCATCTGCTGCCGATGGCCACGCATCACCACAACTGGCAACTACATGTACATGTACGAGCAATTTTCGTGGTGAGAAATCAAACCGGTTTGATTTTCGGCAACTTGTGGCAACTGTGGTCACCACACAATTTCCGTGGTGAGTGGTCGTTGCCGGCCCACAGCACACTTGGCCATATTCCTGGCGACCACGAAAATTGCTCGTAGTTGCCAGTTGTGGTGACACGTGGCCATCAGCAGCAACGAGACCACTGAGTGGTGACGTCTGCTATAAGCCGGCAGATTGTATTTTCACTTTCAGGAGTCATTGGCTGATATGGTTTCAAGCAGGTCTGTGTGATAATGACAACCGAGTTAGGCCTACATTGTAAAAATGCAATCTAGGGTTAACAAAACTGGTGATAGGAACTGTTTTCAGGACTTTCAATTACAATGAGGTGCCGGAACAGCTGCGCCACACAACGTTACTCCTGGGTACTACGATTCTTACGTTTAGGTTCAGGTTTACGTTTCGTTTTCGTCAGGTTGTGGCAGTGACCTAATAGGTAAAGGACTAAAGTCCGAAACGAAAACGTAAAATTTTCGTCCATGACTCATGGAACGCCATCAATGATTGGTGAGTTTATAGCATGTGACCAAGGCATACGTTCATGTTACGTTCGGGTCATGAATAGGAGGCGGGGCCAATTACAAGACGTATTCTTCAAAGAAAAGTACGCTTATGCATTGTGATAGCAGTAAAAGCCTGACCCATTCGCGGGAGAGTGATTTTCGCCGCCACACTACAGCGCCACAAGTACTACAAGTGGGAGGAGTTATTGCGGTTGGTATCATTCCTAGCTGAGGATCGTGGTACCAGTCGAGACCGTGGTTAGCCCTTTTTACACGGTGCTGGTTCGAGGAAACCAACCTCCACCCTCCTCGGGCGGGTTCGGTTCAGGATGGATTGATCGCTTTTACACGGTGCGGGTTACCGAACCTGCCTCGATCTAGTTCGAGGTCAGTTCGTTCAAATGCGTGCCACCAGATGGCGTGTATCAACATTTACAGTTATCGCAAGTAAGAAATATCCCCAAAATAATCACTTAAAATCGAAAAACTATGCTTCTAACAACATGAGCAATGCTTGAGAAATCTCGTGGGTGATTTCTTCACAGGTAACTTACAGCAATGCGCCAGTGATGCCATTCATATGTAGCGTGCTCAATCCCGCACGAGGCCGGTGGAGGTCGGTTCGCTTTTACACGAGAGAATAACCAGCCTGAACCTACCTCCACCTGCCTCCACCTTCCCGAGACTCACGCGGCGAACTGAACTGACCCGAGGAAGGTGGAGGTCAGTTGTTTCGCTTTTACACGGGGAAAAATAAACGAACCCTCCTCGATCTAGTCCCGATCCGGAACGCACCGGCACCGTGTAAAAAGGGCTATTGAAACGCTCATTAATCCTTCCTATGAGTGTAGGCCCTATTTTGCAGAGTGGCCATGGTCATTTGACAGTTTGTCAGGGCTTTGGGTTTGGTGCAGATTTCTTGACTCTTGCCCGGGCTTTGCTTTGTTGACACTTTGTCAGTGTGCGGCATGCGTGTGGGGGGAGGGGGCTGCGGCTGGGGGGGGGGGGGTTATTGCTCTACCTATTGGCTCTCATTATTGGCTCTTTAGATTATATTAGTTGGTGATTTGTATTGTAATGTGGGAGGAAACCGGAGTACTTTTTCAAAAAACAATGAGCTCTAACTTGGCTCATTGTTGGTTCTTTTAAGACAATACATGTATTGGGGATTTGTATGTAATGTCGGAGGAAACCAGATTGTCCTGAGAAAACCTGAGCTGTCAAAGACAGTCGCCCTCTCTATTAAAAGAGGAATGGGTTCGACTGGGAATCAATCACGGAACTTCACTGGCGACAGGCGCCGATGTTTGCAATCATCTCCTCTGACAGCAAGTCGATCTCCTCTCTGCTGGACTTCCTCAACGTACACATCAACTATATTGTACAAAAGTCAACACGATGTGTTACACTGATTACAATCGTCTTACAGTAAAACAAAATTGCACTGCGCACTGCGGCCCTGAGAAGGGATTATAATTATAATCGTTCTGCGAGTTGCCGCCTGACCTCAGCTACCTGTGACGCTCGCTACCAGTGGCGCTCGCCTCAAGCATGTCAAGGTGATTAGTCATGTCATACAACTAAATTCAGCTGTCAATGGGCGTGTTACACACATTGCTGATGAACCAATCACAGACAGGACGTAAGCAAAGTGGACCTAACCAGTGGCGCCACATATCAATACGTTTACTCCTCACCAATCACATCACCGGTTACAATGGTGAACGTATCCTTACGTTTTCGTTCGTTCACTTTAGTCCTTTACCTAATAGAACAAATCATGTTTAGGCCTAAATGAAACATAATGGTGACGGTTTCAATTCATTTTATTGCACTTCGTCTGTTTTTATCACACAGAATAGTAACCATATACCCAATGGAGTGTCACAAGTGGACCATGTTAAAAATTGACCATACGTGATAAATTGACCCTATGACCACCATAGTTCATAACAGGCCGGGAGGGCCGTTTCAAAGGTGTGCCTGGCACGTGCAGAATAATTAAAGGAGCACGGTATTAAAGGAGCCGGCGCCACTGTGCCACTCTCCAACGCAGGGACCAACGACGTATTGGCGAGTTGACCCGATTTCCTCCGTACATTTTGTAATGCATTTCTGTAGTTCGTAATACTGCCGCTAGGGGGCTCCCTCTACGTCGGCAGTCAAATAACGCATTTGAGAGCCAATACCGTGCTCCTTTAAGATAAAAGTGCCCTAAAACTACCTTCTAATCAAGAAAAACTTTTTTCCATGAGTGTACCTAGCAGAGTTTATAGCGCCCCGCACGTGGCATATATTCTAATTTGAGCTGTCAATCAAACTAGGCCGTGCCTCGTGCCAGCCGACTTTAAAATGGTGTCACGCTGATTGTTGATGTTCGTCGGCTTGTGAGTCTTGTGTAATCGATAAAATCTACGCAGCTCGATGCCAGGAAGATTTGAAATTCAGGTGAATAAAAGTTTACGTACTAACCAATCATGTCCTTACATGCCATGTGTGCCCCATATCGATAAATGAGTACATGAAGGGCCGTTTGTTGCGAGATGAAAACTTTTTTGCGCATCGGTTAAATGGCCAAAAACGAGGTCGTCAAGTATGGTGTGAAATGGCGCGTTGTATGATCATGGCTGCGAATTTGAGGCGGTTTCAAGGCGAATATTATGCGATTTGGGGGCGAATAATGACGTGGGTCACAAAATTCGCACCGCCAGACAGGGCTGTGCGAATATTTGCAGAGGGAGAATGAGGCGAATTTTGCCATTCGATTTTTATACAAATTCGCATGAAGGGGCTGTTCATTTTCGGAACAATTTTCCCAACTAATTTTGCATTATGTTGCAGTTGTTTGATTTTCATGATAACTTCAGGTTTAATATTTTACAATGTGAACTACATAATCATGAAAGAAAAATGCGACATTAGATACATTAATTAGGAAAACAAAGAGCATTTGCCAAATGCCCGAAATCAGCATGAAAACAGTGAAATTATTCCCCAGTAATTGCTGTACTGGGAGAGTAATGGTATTATTTACCATTCGTTGAAAAATCATTACTAAATATGTTGGTTTTGCTGAAATATTTGCAATAAATGTGTGATTTTCTTCATTGCTGGACCCCTATTTATGTGGGGGAGAACACAACAGCACATCTAGGCCTTTCAGATTTGAATGGAATGCTGGTAAAGATTATGGTCAATATCAGTGATGAGTGGTTTTTTGGTGTTGCGTAAGGCCATAAAAGGGAATACCGGTACTTGAATTTGACGTCCCACTGATCACATAAGCCTACCCACATGTCATGGTTGATTATGCATGTTGTAACTGATATTGACCATAATCTTTACCACAACATTCCATTCAAATCTGACAGGCCTAGATGTGCTGTTCCGTTCCCCACATAAATAGGGTGCAGAAATGAAGAAAATCACACATTTAATGCAAATATTTCAACAAAACCAATATGTTTAGTAATGATTTTATGATGAATGATAAATAATACCATTACTCTCCCACTACAACAAATATTAGGGAATAATTTCACTGTTTTCATGCTGATTTCGGACATTTTGCAAATGCCCTTTGTTTTCCTAATTAATGAAACTGATGCCACATATTCTTTCATGATCATGTAGTTCACATTATAAAATAATATACATCTGCTTTATGCATACCTATAACCCGTCTAATCTTAACATGCACAATGTTATTGCGAAGCATGTAGACTTTCTGAAACAGGACAAAAAACTCAAAGAAATGCTTGAGACCAATAAGATAATAAATGCCAACAGACAACCCCCAAGTTTGAAAAGAATTCTTACAAAAGCATCATTTAAAACATCTGATTCCAAACCAAAAGTGACCAAATGTGGGAAATCCAGGTGTAAATTATGTGATTACATTATCACTGGGGAAAGTTTCACATTTAACACAGGGGAAACATTTCACGTAAATGCTTCTATGAACTGTGATACTTTAAATGCCGTTTATGTAATTCGTTGCCAAGGTTGCAAACAAACGTATGTGGGAGAAACAACCAACATACGGAATCGGATGAATTTGCACATACAACATATACGGAACCCAGAATTAGGAATCCAGCATGTTTCTCGTCACTTAGATTCATGTGGGGGAGGCAAATTCAATTCTTTCCATTCTTTAAAATGAAAAGTGAGTCAATAACTCGAAGAAGGATTCAAGAAAATTACTTCATCAGCAAATTTAAAGCGGAACTAAACCGTTAATAGTATAATTATTTTGCGCAGGCTTGTCAGAGTGATTAAGGAATTTCTGCTTGGATCTTGCCTACCATTTAGAGCTTCGCTTCATTCGCTTCAATAATTAGCCCTTTTAAAATCAGGGCCTATTGTAATCCTGGTATTATTTCAACATTTTGCCTGAACCTGCTTTGCGACAGGTTATGTGTATATATATCTCATGTAAATAATATGTGTTCATTCCCACTGAAGATTTCCAAGAGGAATGAAAGCGCTATGGGACATTAAAATATATATAATGAGAATTTCAGCCTTAGTTACGTTTTTTCGAATATACATGTACATGTACCTGAAGTTATCATGAAAATCAAACAACTGTAACATAATGAAAAATTAGTTGGGAAAAATGTTCCGAAAAAGAACATGCCCTTTCGGACAGGTTAAATTCGCCCAGAATTCGCACCGCGCGAATGTGTGCGAAATTTGGACAAGGTCCCTAAGCTTATCAAAAGTGTATATTTTTATGATACAATCTGCTCTTTCCTTTGAACTGGATATTATTTTCTGATGGATGTAATTTTTCTATGGAAAGTACTATAAAAAATTAGACGGTTAAAGGCTACATGTAAAACAAAAAGATATGTAGAAAATAATTATTGATTGAAGGCATTAGGAGTTCACATCAACAGGTTTGTTTGTTTGAAATTATGTTTATTTGATGAACTAAATGATACATTAACAAGGGCCATCGCAGAGCATTATTGGCCCTTTAGATGAAAAACAAAATGAAGTTACACACAGATAGTCAGAACAGAATGACAATTGTAGAAAGGAAAACAAGGCAAACAATTAAATAAAAGAAACACATGGGAGGTAAATAGTTTGTGGCTCCGCTCAGGGAAACACTTATATATGTATGCACATATGTATACACTGTATACATATATGCACTATTAAAGGGAGACGTTCCCTGCTTCACCCGAGCGTACCACCTAAACACTGTTAAATTTGCATACCAACAAAGAGGGACGCGGCGCGCACGGACGGACGGATGCCTGGGGCAGACGCTCCTGACGATCAGGTGAAAAAGTTAGCAACGCTAAAGGGCTCCGCACACTGGCGACTAAAATGGGGGCGACTACCGATGCGACTACTACGTCGCCTGTCGTAATTACCTTTGAGGTCGACCAGTGATGTTATCCACAACATCACTGATCTTCCAAAGAAGCATTTGTCGCAAACAAGTCAACAAAAACTAAAAAAACTGAAAAATGTTCAGTCGCTTCTGTGGTCGCAAGGCCGGTCGCCTACAAAATCGCTCGAAAAAATCGCTAGTGTGCGGTGCCCTTTAAAGGAGGGTATTGTAATAGGTAGGACTATCCTAGATTTGCATTATTTTAATTAAAGGAGCACGGTATTGGATTTCGAATGGCCCACTTGGCTGCCGACGCAGAGGGGGCCACCCAGCGGCAGCAAGGCGAACTACAAAGCTACGATGCAAAGTGAACACAGTAGATCTGGTCACCTGCCAGATCGCAGTTAGTCCCTCGGATAGGATAGAGGCGCAGTGGCGCCGGCTGTCGGCAAAAAAAGAATGACAATACCGTGCTCCTGCTGTCGACTTCAGTGGGTGCCAGAGTTTTGAAGAGTTGCAGGTTCTGTCAGCATTTCACTTGGTTATTTTCAGGTGTGTCTAAGGCCAGCGAAGAGAGACAAGTGTGAAAAAACTGTCTTAGTTAGAGTAAAGTGAATCAGATATTTCATAACAATATATTTTTATGTACATCCTGCACCTTCCAATCCATAGAAACATACACTGATGAGTCACGTGTGTATACATTTTTGGGATATTCCTATGCTCCATGTAATGGAATAGGAAAGAATCCAAAAGGTAATTCAACTAACTCTCGGAATTTGTCGGTCTTCAGATGGCATGTTGGTTTACAAAGCTCCCGGTAATGAAATATCTGTGTGCTGATGTCAAACGAATCCTCTGCACTTTAGTGCAGAACAGGGTGGCAGGAGGAGCATGGTTAATTACATATCAGTAGAGGAATACTGATATTCCATATGACCATGCTCTTTCCCCAAGCCAAGTAGAATATCACAATGTGGACCTGCGAAAATCCGACTGCAAGAGGAGTCGCCAAGCTTCCCTGCATGTACAGTATCGAGGAAATCTCTCACGAAATATATAATGATGTGAACGTAACTAGCTTCGATAAGACTATATATGATCACATGTCGAATACGCCGTCCAGGGTGACATGTGCCTTCCTCTGTTTTGCCATTGACTCACTTGGGCTTATATTCTATGGTGATTCGGGGGTTTGTCTGTGTCACGTCACGAGACCGAGATGTCGGAAGAAGAAGTACATGGTTCTACCGAAGGGTGTCAGGCACATGGTGAGAAAGGTGTGTAGTGTTTTGACGTGTCTGCAAAATTGTTCCGCGGGAAGGAATGTTTTAATCCATTTCTCTAAGGGAGCTGTGACATTGGCGTTTGATAACCCGCAAGTTAATCGTTGTATCTTGGCTTTCCCGTGCTAATGTGCGCGCTGCTGCAACAGAATAACGATTGTAACACTTCCATATCGATGGCAATTGGAAACATGATGATGATCACTGTAGCCATCACAGACAGCGACAATGGTCAATCATCCGTTCTGCGGTTGTCTACACTAACTACACGTTGTCGTCAGTCGATAGTACTCACGAACAGAAGGAGAGATGATTGAATAACTAACTTTACTTAGTATCTCTTAGTACGTTGTTCTTGCAATGTTTTTTTTTTCTTCTTACAAACCGCAAAAATGGATAGGTACGTTTTCTAAATTGACAAGGCGTTTTCAAAAATGAAGATTAATCTCATTGAGGAGTCCAGGGGTTGAAGTTGCCAAAATCCCATTTTACCACTACTCAAATGGAATCCAAGCATGAGCTTCGAATATATACGACACCTTGATGGCCACATGACACCTGTGAAATGGGATGATTTATTTAGAAATGCCCTCGGCATATTTTCTTGGAAGAGCTCACGGGGATCGCAAGTGGAAGTGGAAGTGAAGGGCTTGTTGTACTTGACTCGATGACGCGAAGACTCGATGGCGCGATGACTCGATGACCGCCAAAATTATTCAATGAATTTCAGCTCGTTATTTCTAAGAAGTGGTATGGATCAACGGCGGAAGTGGACCGACGTAGTGTCCCCAGCTACCAAGAAGTGTACTGAGGTTGATATTCAGCGTAAATCATGAAATGAAGGGTAGCCTCGAACTAGGCCTATAGCTCCTAAGTCCTTGAGAATTTACTACGGGTCTTTTGAAAAGTTGTTGGAATTGGTCTTGTCTCCCTATTGCACACCCCGGAGGAGATATAGCGATAATTTTCAGCCCTTTTGAGCAATGATCCTACTGCATGTTCTATGTCGGAAGTTTCCCAATGTGTCAGAGCTGCCAGGCAAAAAGTAAATTCATGAAAATGACGAAATGCACCCGGGTTGTTCATGTACTTCATGACGTCATCAGTGTTTTGTGGTCACTTGCATCTTGGCAAGACGCACGTGACAATCTTGGACGAAAAGTTTCAGATCTTGGAACAAATTTTTACAATTCTTTGATATGTTTTATTATGTAATGAAAATTAAATTCTTGGACTGTGTTTCTTCAAAACACTTGAACGGAAAAAAAAGTTTTGAATGAATTCCGCTGCTTCACGCACAACCACAATCATGCATTCTAAACGCCAATGACGTCACGGCTTTAGTGTTATACTAAACATGGGAATAGGTATGTGGTTTAACGATGTCTAACGATGGTTATAAAAATATGCCAGAGGTGGCTTATTTCATCTTCCTAAAATGTTGCATCGTAACCCAGTGTTTTGAAGTGGAACTCGAATAAGGCATGCACCCATCAATATACAGGAAATTTAATTGGCCTTCTTCGCGCCTTCGAGTCGTCGCGCCATCGAGGCATCGAGTCAAGTACAACAAGCCGAAGTGAAGAAGGGTCGCTGCCGATCATTCAAAGTCACGAGAATCGATCTCGCTCATATATGATATCTATGACTTGAAACAAAGATACTCTAAATCCTCAGATTTATGGATACACACCGAATATTCAAGCCGACGGATAGACCACGCCCCCTCAATCACACTATAAAGGGTTACGTAGTTCTATTCAAAGGCATGGCCAATTGGCAAGTTCCGCGCACTACCACCGTGGCAGAATGACATCCGGCCGACTGCAGTATGGTCAATTTCAGATCTCCACGTTGGGTTACGATACGATCAGCTTGCGATCGATTCGAATGACGGGTTTTGTGACTTTTACACAGCGTGTTCCAGAAAAACAAACATTGTACAACGCTAGGAGTTTCGAAACGTTTCTCGATAAGATAGTTCTAGTGAATGAGTAGTAGGCTTCGACACATATTCGCACAGGGTGGTCCAAAGAATGAGGCAATTTTTTTTTCTTAAAAAGGGACTTTCGTATTTGTGTCCAACAAAACCAGTCGTTTGAGGCAATGGTAAAGGGACACCTGCTGAGAGTGGAAGAAATAAGACTTGGTAGGCCTAGCAATTTCGTCATGGATAGACTGCTCAACGACATACGAGTACCGGTACTTTTGCCGTGCATGTACATTTTCAGTGTAAAAGATAGTGTCAACGCTAGGGATCGTGTTATCGGAGCCAGTTCTTAACCTTCGTGAAAGCACTCTTACATGACAAGGCCATAGTAATAAGCGTTAACACTAACGTTAGTCTTTGGATTTCTTAAATTTGCATTCCGGAAACTGGCATTTATCCCAGAACTCGCCCTAAACATTCCACTCCAAATAAATCATTTTACCAATGTTGACATTTTTGGAGCCACCCTGTATAAAACCGCGGTCGCAATAGGCCTTATCACCCAGTGGGATCAATTTCAAATCCAGGCTACGTGTCGATTTCACGACCGGGCAAGCGAGAGAGCGAAGTTACTTCAGACATTCGCAGAGAACCCAACCTTAGCCATTCACGGTGAAGTCCCTTTGTGAAGACATGAAGATGGGGATTTGGCCTATTGCTTTAAGGCGTGCTGCCCCTTAGTGCTGGCGATTGATGCCTTATGCGAGGGTCCGTGGGTTCGATTCTGGAAGCAATGTCTTTTTCTGGAAGCAATGTCCTATTTCATATTTGTAAAGACATGCATATGAAATGATTGGGCGGTCACGCAAGGTTTTAATGAGGTGCACACTTGTACCCATAAATCTGAGGATTTAGAGTATATATGCGTGGTTTCATATTGCGACTGTCGTACTGGAGTCCGCCTACGTCAATCATCTTTTCTTATGCAGCGGTCAATAAAAAACCTCTACTCCCCCCCCCTTCGACACTATTTCGACGCATAGGAAGCAGTTGGGGTCATGAATTCGACATTTTTTCATCCCAGGACACAAACCAATCGACAGGATTCGTCACATTTTAGCTCACCTGGTGGCGCAGTGTCCGCCGTCCGTCGTCTTCGTTCGTCGTCGTCCATTAGCAGGCAGGTTTCGGCAGAATGTTCTAAACTGGTGTCAAAAATATATCCATACACGCGCAATATTATTGCACAATATGAGGCTCAAAATAGGCAATATTATTGTCAATCTTTCTTCTACCCATCATGCCAGAAGCACATACCCCTATTTTGGGCCCCATATTGTGCAATAATATTGATCGCGTATGGGCCGCTTTACACTTTGGCCCATTACACACAGCACCAACTAGAATGTTCAAACCACTGGACAGGTGTGACTATTTACCGAGCGTGAAATTGTGGAGACTATAACCAGACTGTATCAAACTATAACTCATGCTTTAACTTTTGTCTTTAACAATGACGACTAGACGCAATGGCCCGTATTTTAGAATGCTCCTCAACGTTAAGGAGTTCCCCAAGGCTATGTTCTCCTGTTGAGGATCCCTCAAGTTATTGCAGAACGTGCCTAAGTTTGACTGCAAAGGCCTCCTTAAAATCGCTTCCTCAAGCTGAAGGTGAACGTATTTTAGAATTCTCCTTTGGGAAAAGAACTCCTTAATTTAGGTGAGGATCTCCTTTATTCCAAAGGTTGGTCCGGACCTTCCTATAGCTGTTAAGGCGTCCTTATTCCGCTTTGAATGAGCGAACAGTCAAGATGAGCGATGACCTACACAGGTTTGGTGACATCAGGAGGCTTCAGGAACGGCTCAATCAGCCTCGGCGAATAAGAAGCAGGCATGTTCAATGCATTAAATGAGATGAAAATTTGAACGATGAAGAGTTTCGAAAATGATATCGGCTCACCCGAGGAGAGTTCACACAGCTCCTGGAGATTTTGCGCGACGACTTAGCAGAACCACTTGATAACCATGGAAACTCTGTTCCACCGAGCATCCAGCTGAAAGGAACGTTAAGGCCCAGTTGCACAAGCTGTGCTCAAAGTTCAGTTTGAGGTCGACCTCAGCTGAGTAGATGATATGCACGTTAACCACAATCAGATTGTATGTAATCAACTGAAATAGGAAATCCTTTCGTGAGGACGCCTTTAGTAACAAAGGAGCTCCTTTACGAAGGACATGGATAAGGTCGATTCTGGAATCGATTTTGTCTGAGGCGTCCTCAGTAAGGATTTCCTCTGACGAAAGGTGACCTCACGAAAGGGAGCCTCAGGCCTAAAATAAAGGAGCATTCTAATTTACGGGCCAATGTTCCCGGAACGCAGCTATGCTGCCACCTTGCAGAGCATTCAAGAACCTCGAGCGGAATGCCTGAGGGGTTAATGACGTTATTAATATTTCTACCACCGCCATTGACAAAATTGGCCACTGAGACAGGGATCAACGTCCCGCTAAAATCAAAGCCCAGTCGGTCTTATTGTTCAGCGAGGGATTAGATACCATGACCATTCGAATATAACCTTACATTAGCGGGCTTTGTTTGGCGGACTTGCATTCGTGTTGATTCCTCTCACACCTGTTTTACGTTTTCTGCTCTGCACATGCGTATCCTCCCCGTTGAGTGCGCCCGGGTAGGCTTGAACATACCGTAGAATCACCTTTCTCCGGTCACTTCATTATAAACTTCAACGTTCAATGGGAAACTGCACACCTTCGTCACCGCGGAGTCATCGTCACAGTGGCATGCCTTCACCTGGGACTACATGGCGAACTGTCACTGGCCGCTCACGAAAATGGGCATGAACAGACAATGAATAATTAGAGGCCTTGCATATCTGACACTGACCGGAGAAAGGTGATTCTACGGTACTCTAAGTCTAACCTCTTCGATGTAAAACCGGTTGTTAACTTGGTTTAAGACCGCCTCCAAGTATTATGCAGTGAGAAGGGAACATGCAATACTCTCTGATTGGCCGGATATTCTACTAGCCAAGTCATGAAGTGTTGCTTGCTCATTCAAGACCTATTGTGTGGGTTATGTAGCTTGCCAGTATGTAGGATCTCTTTTATAGGAAAACGGGGTTCATGGTGCAAGAAATTTGAAGAAACTGATCAAGGTTGTGACCTTGATGGCACATCTTGCGTCACCACTAGCTGTACAACAATGGGCTGCAGAACAAGGTGGTACGCATTACATCAGTAGTCCTCAACCCACAGAGTATTACATGATGAACTGAGGTTGTCACGACTTGGTGAATGCCCAGGACACAATACCCTCATAAAGATCATAAATATAGGGTGGTGCTAGGCCTTGCAGACAGGGTGCAGCTCATTTATTGGCCACTTCTGTTGAATAGCCCTGTGTCAGTCATGGCTGTCTGGAATATTTGGAACACCGGTTTTACATCGAAGAGGTTAGAGTATGAACCGCGAGTCGGAGCGTGTAGGCCTATCACACACACCCAAACCATGGAGCGGTATAGGCCTACCTCTCCATGGATTGGCTGTGTGTGCATTCGAGAACCCTGAGCAGTTGGTACCTCATATGCCAACCCACTGTTACCGACGCTATAATTAAATCCGCACACAGGCCTAGGCCTACTCACATCTCTAAGCCGCCCTAAACCTGAACCAACACTGACTGGTTCCGATTCCTCTGGATTGTAGAATGTTCTAACCAGGTTTGTAGATATTGACCATTTCATTCACTATTGCTTTGAAAACAGTTTGACGGGAATGCACCTTGTGCACTTATATGTTGAAAAAAAATGACCAAGGTGGTTATGAAACCCTCCCAATGTCATGGTGCCTTCTGAAATTCTTTTATCTCTGTTCTCGTGCAAGTTCAGCTGTTTTGGTCGCTCTAAAGGGTGGTCCAGAAAAATGTCCCCTAAAAAATATTGAGGAGACATTCTTCTGGAATTGAAGGGACACTTCAAGCAGAAAATTAAGTGGAAATTCAGAAAATTGTAAACATTTCATGGTTTACAATTATACATGTACAATACCATCGCAGTCACCCAGGGCTATTAAAATTAGTGCACTGCAGCACAATGCCTTGCCATGACCACACATTGCATAATTTTTAAATGCAAATATCAGTAGCCAAATTCAGTAATTAAATGTGGCCGGCTCATCTCTGCCACGATTCAATTCGCAGAATTCCGCGTGAGATAGTCGAAGTCCAAAATGTAAACAAAAATCACGTGTTTACTGTCTAAAAATAGACTATGTGCTGCCCTCCCACATTAGACGTAATAGCCATAGGTGTAGAAATAGCGTCGAATTCCTGACCGGGGTGGGGGGGGGGGGTACAGGGTTTTCATCGACTGCTGCATTACACGATTAGGCAACAATGGATTTATAAAGCCGTTATATAAAATGGGACTTTTTTTTATTTTCGGCGAGGAGTATGAGAGCGCTGGGTTTCATGACGGATTGTCTTAGGATTAAAATTTAAATCGACAGGAAAATATTCATATCATCTAGAACAGCTTTTTGAAAAGAAAATAAATGGTGATATAGCAGCTGCTCACTTTCTGAAATGTAACATAGATGCTTTACTTTTTTACTTTGATAGTCATAAATATTACATGGATGTACACACGATTCATGGTGAATTTGTTGCCACATTTGGCCGAGTGTGTCGGTCACCAACCAACAACTGTCGGAAACGACGTCATAGAATATATGCGGCCACATTCTTATATGTCGAAGATAATTTCACTCGTGGGGTCTTGACTGCATGTCGGCGGAATTTTGTCGCTGTGTATGAATTTATCAAAAGCAACTTAAGAATGAAACTGCGGTACCAAAGTACAATAGTTCATTGTCCAGCGGGTTCCATTTATAACACTTATTTGTCAAACAGAGACAGTTTTCTTGCAATCTTGACCAACGACAATTCGGGATATTCAAACATGTACTTGTATCAGTTACACACATCGCCGAATCGAACTGTAAACAAGAAATTACGCCTCAAACCACATTTCGTCAAAGGCTTTTTGGGGTATGATCCCATAATGCACCGCATTTTCGAGGGAGTGCGTGTCCAACGATATCATTATACGACACGAAGTGCGTACATTCTAATACCTTGTAATTCGCAATCAAGGAGGAAAATTCGTCGCGTTGTAATACGGGGGCATCAAGTAGTCCAGGATAAGCGTGACTACTTTATAAATGAATTTGGATACCTTTACAGTATCGAGTATGCTGATATATGGGTTAAACGTATTGTAACTGATATATTTGTTGGTGAAAACAAGTATCGAGGCCTCAGGTTACATCATCATTAGACAGAGATAGAACGGTCTATCATAAGCCCCGTTTAGACGTGGTCCTTTCAATCTGTGCCGTGCTCGGTTCGGACCGAGTCCACTTGATATGATACTTAAGAAGTAGATGACTTTCCTGTTTTGATTTCTTCAGCCTCAGTATCCGTGTCATTCATATTCTATTGCTCGGAATTTCCAGTTGATGCAATGTCCTCTTTTGTGTCGTCGGCGTCGCTTTGATGAAAGCAGCCGACATGATTCTGTCGGTCGTGACGTCACGACGACGGAGCGGCATGATTGGTCCTGTATGCATTTCGCAATGCATTCAAAATGAATCCGAATAGGGAATGAAATAAGGTTGTGACAAGCGAGCAATTTCTTGTCAAATATGAAACCTAGATGAAAATATAGAGAAACGAGTTATCGTACAGAAGCGCAAAAATCGTTTGTGTACATGAAACTCGTCCCCAGTGGGTTTACGTTCCTACAACACCATTGGAAAGGGCTGACGACTTCAGGAATACTGCGCATGCGCGATATGCTAATTTTGAGGCGAATCACACCGAAGCTGGCACCCGCGGTTTGATGTTCCCAACTAAACTATTCGTTTGAAATTGCTCTAATACTCAAACAACTTCGTGGTTTGGGTGTATTATATGGCTTTTTGGCATGCTACTTTTCAGTCATCGAAGCACGAAATATTTGAAACAAACATTTTGGCACGCTGCCAGCGGTTGACCAGAAATTTTGGTCATGTCGCAGCCCTTGCCAGAGATATCCTCGGATGAGGTAGATCTGGGTACGAGATTGTGTGTACATGTATGTGTTTATCGCCAACAAAAAAAAATTATTGTATTTTTGTCGCGAGTCAGTACATCAGTGGCCGGAGAATGGTGAAAAATGGTGTATATTGCAAACAAGACCACGTCCTGGGCGGCATGGAGAAAACGCGGAATTCCACGGAAATCCGCCAAGAATCCGAAACTGTAATTATAGCTTTTAACAATGGAATAAACTATGCACTGGCCTTAACACATGTAGGGTATAATAATAATGAAATAACAAGGCCAAGCAAAGCAGTTGGAATGCGGCCACAGCGGCATTGAAATGGTCAATAATTTCCGCAGAAAACTAAATAGTTATCTGAAACCGAACCGTAGGATTATCTTTCAATTTTGATTATGACCGCGAAGGTTGGAGGTCAAGGCCAAGCTTAAACATTCCTGATCATTGTGTACACACAGGCTGCGCGAGACTGCTTGCGTGAGACTGCTTTTGCACAGACCTGTGTAGCCGTGGAACGCATCACATCGGCCAGATTTGGCCGACGTGTACGTCCGCGACCTCATCACAGCGTAGGAATCTTTAACCGGAAAATAAATCCAAGTTATTGGCTTTGTTTATTGCAAATATATTTACAGATTTTTTGTGAATAATTGTATGGCAAGTAACAACTATCATAACAAGAAAAGGACATCGGAGCGATGTCAATGGTTTCCGATGAGAAGTTTACTACTCTAGAGCTAGTTAACTGTGACCTTGACCTCTGACCTTGAGAAGTATTGCGTAACTGGAACAGGGATCCTTGATTTAACTTTAGGAAGGAGATGGTTAATTCTGGCTTCTAATAAGTTTTCTCCTGAAATTCTGAGCTACACTTTAGAACTGTTTGACCTTGACCTTGACCTCTGGCCTTCAAGGTCATTGCGTAATCTGGAAGCTCATCCTTTATAACCTAGGTGTAGGTGAAGGTTTTAGGCTTCCACCATCACCAGGTTCTGACTCATGTTATTTGTGACAGTTGACTGTGACCTTGACCTCTGACCTTGAGAAGTATTGCGTAACTGGAACAGGATTCCTGATAAAACCTGTCGGGGATGGTTAATTCAGGCTTCTTAATCGTTTTCTCCTGAAATCCAGAGGATATTTGCACTTTAGAACTGTTTGACCCTGACCTTGACCTCTGACCTTCAAGGTCATTGTTTAATCTGAAAGCTCATCCTTGATAACCTAGGTGAGGTTAAAAAGGTTTTACGCATCTACCATCACCAGGTTCCGAGTTATCTCATATTATCAAATTTGAATATCAAATCTCACCATGATATCAGCGAATATCATGCGACCGAGCAGGTGCAAACTGAAAATTTAGTCAATTGCAATATTAAAACATCCGTGGATGAGCTATGATGTTGTGATACCAGTTTCAAGTCGTTTACTGTGGCAGATCTCCCGATATGTCAAAATATCAAATTTGATATATCAATATCATTATGATGCTGACACTGGAGGATAAATTCGTTGATGCCAGTATCTTGCCAAGGGTCATAAACATAGGGAAGGAACTTGTTACTAGTGCTCTACCTGGCGTCGGAGACAAGTTATTCAAGAAACAAAAGTGTGACAGACAAAATCTCAACTTTTGAAATATCATTTTCACCATGAACCAGGTA
>NMRB01000600.1:129260-156306 GCA_002633025.1 Notospermus geniculatus
CAACTAGTCAGATTTGCTCTTTGGAGTCAGTCAATCTGGACCCCCGGACAAACGTTAAAATGCAATTTTAGCCAAGTTTGGAAACAGGGAGATAGGGCCTAATCAACTTCCTCAGAGGAATTGCTCGCAATTTCCAGTTTTAAAATCAACGAGCTACTACGTTTAGGACTATTTGAGTCGTACCGGTAGGCAATGGTGGTGACTTAAGACGAAGAATTTCCAAGCCCAGGAATATAAAGTTTTTGACTTATTTTCTTCTTTACTAGGGCCTATACTCGAGAAAAAATGCGTTATTGTTCAGTCATCAAGACTCGTGCATTTATCTTTTAATGACATTTTATTCGATGCATAGTCTGCAGTTGAACTTTGTTTTGTCTTTACTTTGTTTTGTCTTTATGTCGCAGTTTTCCATTTTATCATTTCAAATTATGTACGTTGTATGGAAGGTCCAGTCCAGCGAATAACAATAACAAAAAACATTTGCTTTCATGTTGTTTCCAGGGGTAATAATCCGGGGGGGAATTGTCCTCGGGGGGCAATAGCCCGGGGGGGAATTGTCCGGGGGGGAATTGTCCTCGGGGGGCAATTGTCCAGGGGGCAATTGTCCCCGGGGGGCAATAGTCCAGGGGGGAATTGTCCTCGGGGGGCAATAGTCCAGGAGGGAATTGTCCTTGGGGGGCAATTGTCCAGGGGGCAATTGTCCTCGGGGGGCAATAGTCCAGGGGGCAATAGTCCGGGGGGCAATTGTCTGGGGGGGGGGGAATTGTCCTAGAACCCCCTATTACATAAACGTATCCGGTACGAAAACGCCGGTTAACAAAGGCTTCAAATGGATTCACGACCGTGAAACCATTACTAACCGGCGTTTTCGTATACCATATATTATACTGCTATGTAATAGGGGCCTAGGCATGTTTTTGCTACTTTTTTATTTGCATGATTTCATTCAAAATTTTTATATCACAGTGTTCTACTCATCGATGCCATTCATATATCCTATAATTTCAACTATTCTCTGTAGAAATGTGACTTTGGGGCACTTTTATCAAATATTTTTTCCCAAGCGCGCATCACCGTTGACACAGGCCTCTGCACTATTATGAGTTGTGGTGGCGAATGAATGCTAAGCGTCGTCATTTCTTGTTCACAATGAGTTAAGAAAACCCAGTCTTGGACGAAGGTCGTGTTTGTCATGCAGTGTCAATTTCCATAACAGGCTGCGTCAATTTATTGGATTCCTGTTAGTTGACCAATTCAAAACCTGCTGGCACCCTGTAAATCCCGCAAACTATTCAATTACTCCAGAGACAAATGACAAGAATGTGCCTTCATCGTAGGCAGGGATAAAGTTACCACTATAATTGATTCTGGTGAGCCGTTGAGGTAAAGGAGGTCATCCTATCACTATCAAGATAAGCAAGACCTACAAAAATAGAACGTCTGAGCTACTATGATCTGTTTCAATGTGACTTCTAATACTCACCTCAACCGTCATCTTTTCATTTGAAAAAAATGCCTCCAACAATCAACACAAAATGCTGGCTAAACAACATAACACATATACGGCTTACAGACTCAACTATACAGTTGCATATGTGTAGATTGTTGCTGTCCTACGTGATCTTTGGCATGTTTGGGCAAATGCTGGTACTAAGCATTGGAACAGATACTAAGATAATAATAACAAGTGCGAGCTGAAGTAGCAATTAGTGGGTGAGAAAAAATGATGGATTGCACGGGCATCGTTGACAAGTAAAAATAAACAGCAGCCTCGGCTGGAATGCAGCGAACAAGGCAAATTCTGTCATTTGTCCCTGGAGTACAATGGCCATTGATTTTTATCGACCAGTATGACCATTGTGTTGAAGGGTCTCTGCCAAAGGTGTTGCAAGCATGGGCAACATAATTTTGATAAAAGAGCCCCAAAAATCACACTTCTATTCACAATATTTAAAATTATGACATATTTTGAAAGGCCTCGATGAGTAGGACACAGTAATATAAAAATTTTGAATGAAATAATACAAATAAAAAGTAGCAAAAAACAAGCCTTTCCAAAATTCCTTCTGTCCAATGCGGCTTTCAGCGGAATTTTTCGGCGCTGATATCATTACATAGCCAGGACAAGTCACAGGGACTTAGGCATGCGTTGCAGGGGTAGTGGGAGTGTTACAGAGGTCCAAGGAACACACACCCCGGTAATAACACACCCCCGAGTAATGCTACGAAATACTGACGTATACCTAGTAGAAAAATAACAAGGGACACAACTTCACACAAGACCTCATTCGGACATTTTCACTTCAACGAGCTGCCGAGAAGCCAAATCTCAACCAGATTTCACAAAGAAGGTACCGCTTTGAAGCTGGGAATGTATATATTAATTCAAAATAAACCAAAATTAATTTCATATCTTGATAATGTTCATTGATTTGGGCACTCGAAAGTGCAAAAACCTTCCGATTTTTCCCTCTCCGGGAGAAGTCCGCCCGGGAAATCAGGCCTCGACGATCAACAAAAGTGGAGAGATCTGCACAACCACACCGCCGATTGGGAGGAAACGCATACCAATTTCAACAGAAGAAAGATTCAAAACTAACTTTCCACCACTTTTCAAAGAAAAAGTCGGCCAAAAGATGCTAAACAAGAAATCATTAACTGGCTGGTCACGCCAGCATCTTTTGGCCGACTTTTTCGTCGAAAAGTTGTCAAAATCTCAGTTGGAATACGATTAAAGCGATTCAAGTGGTGGTAAGTTAGTTTTGAATCTTTCTTCTGTTGAAATTGGTATGCGTTTCCTCCCAATCGGCGGTGTGGTTGTGCAGATCTCTCCACTTTTGTTGATCGTCGAGGCCTGATTTCCCGGGCGGTATTCTCCCGAAGAGGGAAAAATCGGGAGGTTTTTGCATTTTCGAGTGCCCAAATCAATGAACATTATCAAGATATGAAATTAATTTTGGTTTATTTTGAATTAATATATACATTCCCAGCTTCAAAGCGGTACCTTCTTTGTGAAATCTGGTTGAGATTTGGCTTCTCGGCAGCTCGTTGAAGTGAAAATGTCCAAATGGGGTCTTGTGCGAAGTTGTATCCCTTGTTATATTTCTACTAGGTATACGTCAGTATACCGTGGCATTACTCGGGGGGGGGGGGGTGTTATTACCGGGGTGTGTGTTCCTTGGACCTCTGTAACACTCCCACCACCGCATGCCTCAAGTCCCTGTGGGACAAGTTGCTACTATATATGTTGATAATTATACCAATTTTCTCTACCCCATTGGTTTGGATATATTACTGAAAAACTGCTGTCCATTTCTTTTTGGCCATGAGTGAACATGTACTTTCAACCCCTAGAACACACTTATTAATGCTCAGCAAGGTGAAATTAAAGCGCGTCCGGTATGTCTGATATCTACAATTTGATAAAAGCCTATCCCTTACGAGAAAAAAATCTTCAAGGTGTTAGTTACCTGTAGGAGACGGCTAAAACTCACGAAGCCACAAAGACATCAAACAGTAAACATCCGATTACAGTGCAATGTAGGACAAAATCACTAATGCAACACAACGAACACCAAACCAAGAGAAAACCGACAAATACTCCCAATACACCCATCACAATCTCTGCCTAGATCTACATCCTCGCGACAAATCGTTGGCGTAATCCGATACATAAGTCGTAATCCTAGCGACATAAAAAGTTCTGAACACGCCATGTTTGCTCTGTTGTTTCACCATCGATCCAAGGTACCGGTATCCGAGTTACATACGCTGTAGGGACGTATTCTAGAAGCTTCCTTAAGTCTAAGCTGTTTTTTGAAGGGCAGAATACAAAAGCTTAAAGTGGACCTTAGCGTAAAGGAGGGTTCTTGAATACGGGCCTATGCATTTCGTGTACTTCGTCCGTTGCACATCTCCTGGAGGCACGATTAGCTCACAGTTTGTTATCAGAGCTATGATTGGCCGCCAATCTCTCGGCGGCAGTGCGAGTAGAAGTGTAGGCAGAATCAAGGCAGGCAAGTGTGGATCGAGCGAGAGTAGGAATGATACGAACGCCTGTCGGGGCAAAATGAGCTTTTACAGCCATCGCTTTTTACGTAAGCCAATCAAAGCAACTAAATCTGTTTCCAATGTCACTCATGGATTCATTCAGATCTCTGTTGACGAAATCTCATCTGAAAAATACCTTACTTGTTTGTTCCATATATGATTTGGCGTCTTGCTGAGAGAATGTGAACGGGAACACAGCAAAATTTGCAAAGGCAGCAGGTACAAAACTTTGACGGAAGAATAATCTTGTTCTTTTCCTGAAGAAGGTTCTTTGCTGCCGCAAACTGATGTTACCCTCTATTCGGTCTCCATCAATGAATATATTTATTTTTCTCCTGACGAACTCAGTTGTAAACACGACAAAAAACCACTGTTGTGTTGGTGGTTGACCAGGCGACGTGAAGCAACATGATGCAGTATTATCACGAAAACAAGCTTGGAAGTATTGTGAGTGTTGGTTTACAAGAAAAGTAAGTGAATTTATGAGATTCGTAATCTTGATATACTGGATAACTCCGCGTTTTTTATGTCGCCGAATGTACATTACAACAGACATGTTTCGATGTCTTCTGAAGTCGATAACTGGTCGGTATTTGTAGGATGCCCTATTATCCCTCACCAACAGAACCGTTCCAAACACTGCTGACGGTTTATATCTTATCCGACCTATACCTGAACTAAGGTTTCGAACGGTGCAACAAATATACTTTTTAGCTCAGCTGACCAAATGTCAGCGGAGCTATTCATATGCATACTGAGTGGCGTCCGTCTGTGTGTGTGTGCGCGTGCGTGTGCGCGCGCGCGTGTGTGTGTAGTCTGTAAACTGGCACTTTCGCAACCGCAAGGCCAAGGGCCATGAAAGTTGGTGGAGTGTTAGTGTTGTATAGGGAATTCCATTGAGTTGGTAGGTGTAGCCCCCACAGAGAGACGGAAACCAGTCAGACCATGCTGGGGCGCCGTTTACAACCACGTCGTCGTCAAATATGATGAGTCTCTGTAAACTCGAATATATCCGAGAAATAAACGGAATACATCTTTGGTATCTTATTGTTTGCAATGGACTTCAACGATAGTTTAAACACAACATTAGGCCCCGGGGAGGACTAGAAACAGAACTAAACATTTTTGCGATTTGATGTACGTTATGCCCTCCAGGGGTATTTCGCGCAAAATGAAATATCTCAATATCTCAGCCCCTATGATAAATCTTTCGACCAAAAGTGATGGAATGGATAGGTTGATATTTTCAACATCAGTTTAAAGGGAAAATAATGTTAAATATGTCTAGCAGGGGGTGCTATTCAAGAAATCGAAAACATGGGTATTTGAATTTCCCGCACTTCAGAGTTCCAGATTATGCATGAGTGACTCTGTAACTGGTGTCCTGTCCAACCTATATACAGCCAGTGGTAACACTGAGACTGGACTGATACTATGCCAAACCTTAGCTGACAAAATTGCCACCATGCTTTTCATCACTTGATAAGTTCAACGTGATATTATAGTGTGCCTAATCTTTCATCAGGTAAGCAAACATACTTCAACTCATTCTTTTAAGTCTGGCAATAGTTTCAATGCCTGATTGGTAACTTAGATCATTCGAATACATGTACATGTAGTCTCGTGGAGCACGCACTGACACAAGATCAAATTAATATTTACAACTGATCAAATCAATATTCATGAATGAATAGCATGGACATGGTAGGCGTGGAAAAAAAGCCCTTGTTACACTACATAAAAAACCCGTGTCGAACCCGGGTTTTTTCTGTCCACACCTGTTAAAAACGCGGTGTAATAATCCCCTCCGAGCTCGAACGGGTTTTGGAGGGCTTAATTTAGGTCCCCGTCACAAAATTTGAGTAGTGTTGACGGGCACCGGGCCTCAGGAGGGATTTTTCAGAGCCGGGCTAGACCCGCGTGTCAAAAAAACCGGGTATTTCTATGTAGTGTAATCACGGCTATAGGCCCTTGCCGCTACCTCAGTAGGTTTGAATACTGAGCGGTATTGGTGGAACAATCCGGTATATACTCTGGTTTCGTGTTTTTAACACACCTTCATTACAAGGTGGTGAGACCGCCTCCACCGTAATATGCATTGAGTATGACAATAGGGCATGTCAACAAAAATTCGGCCGTCGACCATATTTCGGCCACCATTTTCGTACTGTGATTGACGCCAATCAATCAACCACAGCGCATTCTGACCGATAGCAAGGCAAAATACAGATGCCTACGGCTGTTTCTAAGGTCGTCTGTGATTGGTTCGTCTGCCGCACTCGTCGTGACGCGCCATTTTCAATTCGCGTCCCTAGCAACCGATTTACCGCGGATCGGATCGGCAAGTTCGCATGTGTTTTCTGGCCCGATTCCCAGTGCTATGAGAGACACCTGGTGGTCGGTGTTGACACTAATGAGCGTAAGTATCTCGGGACCGCAACTGATCATAAATTAGCGCAAAATATAATGAAATGGTCCATGGACCATGTGCTCACCCGTTTGGACATAATAGTGTAATGACAGAGAGAGGTATATCAGTTATATGAGCAATCTGGGTAAGTCATTCCCAAGTTGTAGGACTTCAATGATTTTCAGTTTATGCCACCTGGCGGCCATATTGGATGTCCAATCGGGCCAAAACTTCACATGCACATAAAGGTCATCTAGAGGGAGCCACATAGCACATTTGAGTGCTCTGGGTCAAGTCGTTCCTGAGTTATAGCACATTTGATGATTTTCGGGTTACGCCACCTGGCGGCCATATTGGAAGTTTAATCAGGCCGAAATTTGACGTGCTTGTAAAGGTCATCTAGAAGGAGGTAAATATCAAGTTTGATTGCTCTGGGTCACGTCGTTCCTGAGTTATAGCACATTTGATGATTTTCGGGTTACGCCACCTGGCGGCCATATTGGAACCTCAATCAGGCCGAAATTTGATGTGCTTGTAAAGGTCATCTAGAAGGAGGTACATATCAAATTTGATCGCTCTGGGTCAAGTCGTTCCTGAGTTATAGCACATTTGATGATTTTCGGGTTACGCCACCTGGCGGCCATATTGGAAGTTTAATCAGGCCGAAATTTGACGTGCTTGTAAAGGTCATCTAGAGGGAGGTAAATATCAAGTTTGAGCACTCTGGGTCAAGCCGTTCCTGAGTTATAGCACTTGGAAGATTTTCAGGTTACGCCACCTGGCGGCCATATTGGATGTCCGATCGGGCCGAAACTCGGTAATTTTGAAGGTACCCCTCTAATACACGTTTATGCAAGATATGAAGACGCTCGGTGAAATAATGAAGAACTGTGGCAGGTTCGTTACTTTTGTCGAACTTTGACCTCTGTGACCTTGAAAAGTAGGTCAAATCAAAAACCCGTTATATATGTTATGTATCCTAATATGATACACCTATGATAAAAATTTGGAGATGATCAAGTCATTAGTTCAGGAGTTATTGCACTTTTTGTGTTTTTGGTTTTGGCCACCTGGAGGCCAAGCCAAGAATCGAATCGGACCGAAACTTGGTGTCACAGGTCATCTGACCTTGGGGTATATATGTACCGAGTTTCAGATCAATAGCCCCAGCGGTTACAAAACGTGCCCTGCTAACGGACGACGGACGACGGACGACGACGACGGACGACGGACGCTGCACCATTGTAAGAGCTCACGGGTGAGCTAAAAAAATAATGATTAAAATCGTCTGCGAACGTAGACACGCTCATTCTTCCCAAGTTCGGCCATGTTTGGGCTGTTTTTGTTCCAAAATTCGGCCAGGCCGATATTTGGATGACAGCTGGCCGACTTTTGGATGAGGGCTTGTTTTCGCGCCATTTTCAGCGCCGTTTCTGTTGCCATGGTAATGGACATGGAATAATTGTTTATCTAGCCTAAAAATATTAGCCATTCCATTTAGTAAAACAACAGCTATTCAGTTAGGCTACAGATTGGCACATTCAGGCCTACCGCCGTGACGAAATCTAAGTGACAGGTGTACACTTTTTTCAAACATGTTACGGTAGGCCTAACAGAAATAGGCCTATCCGACACCAAAAATATTGCAATTGGAGAAGCAGGGCTATAAAACAGGCTGTTTTAATACTTGGAAGTTTAGTTTTTGCCGACTGTATGATCATGTTGAGATGAATAGGCTATACAAAGTTGCCTGGCGGGGTCTTGGATTAGGGTTGTTTCCTTCTATAATGGCTCCAAATGTTCCCGAATTTTGTCTCATGTCCCTCATGAATCTGAGCAATGAAAAATGTTGGTAGGCCTAGACCTTATAAATTCACTTTTTTCCTCCAGCCAGTGAAATTCCCAGGCAATCATAGGGGCCTACGAGGGCCTAATGACTGAGACAAATTTTCATTCATTCAGGATGGTGAAAAACAATGCAGCACCGGCAGCAAAGCCGGCAGCAAAGTATCAGCGATGGAGAGGGGAAAATGGAGAACAAATGGCACTTGCCATTGAGGCTGTTAGGCCGGGGGCTATGAGCCAGAGAAAAGCAGTCAAGGAGTTTGGGGTCCCCAGAGCAACCCTTCAGGATAGACTGTCCGGAAGAGTGGAGCATGGAGTTATTTCTGGGAGGCGGCCACAACTCTCCGAAACCCTTGAAAACAAGTTGGTGGATTTTGCAAAAAACCGGGCAGATATGGGATTCGGGTTTCCCAAGAGGAAGATGCTACGATTTGCAGGCGAACTCGCTCAAAAACATGAATGTCCGTTTAAGAAACAGGTGCCATCGGACAGGTGGTGGCAGGGACTGAAGAGACGACACAAGGATGTAACCTTGAGGCGTCCTGAAGGAACGGCGTCAGTGCGACATCAGTGTATGAATCCACTGAAGGTTGCCAAGTACTTCAGGGCTCTCAAGGCTATCCTGGAAGACAATCCCGAGCTTCTGCACCACCCCGAAAAAATTTGGAACATGGACGAAACAGGCTTCTCACTCGACCACCGCCCTGTGCGGGTAGTGGCAAGGTACACTTCGCATTCATGTGTCTTCTGATCAAACTTGTGCATAATCCGACTTTGTTATTGCTGAAGGAATTCAGGTTTCGAGTAAATCACAAGGGCTGCTCTACTTTTATTTCAGAAAAGGGAGTAAAAGTGTCCAGACCAGAACCTCTGGGAACAGGGAACTGATTACAAACATTGAATGTGCGAATGCAGCAGGGCAAAGCATCCGCCCAATTTATTATGTACATTGTAAAGGGCAAGACAAGGGCCACCCTCCACTCCATGGATACCAACAAAGCTGTTCAAGGGACAAATATCTCGGTGTCAGACAAAAAATGTAAGAATGTGCATCAAGGCCTAATAAATAAAAGTACAGCTCATGCGGGGGATTGACTTCTGAAACTGAAAGAAAACTAAAAGGCCAGTTACCGTTGTACCAAATGACCTTTGCGAGTTTGCTGATGCAGTTATGTAACAAGTGCAATTCAGTACACGTTATCAACCAACCTGGTACAGTGGAACCTCAGTAAAAAGGCCACCCTGAAGTGGTCTAGTTACTGAGGGTGAATTTGTTTCTATTTTACTTTTCAGGGTATCGCTGAACTTTGGTTCCGAAACCAATTCCTGAAGTCCATGGGTCCGGAGAGGCCGCAACTCCTAATTCTTGATGGGCATGGTTCCCACAATTTTTTGGAGTTCATCGAAATAGCAAGAGAGAACCAAATCATAATCATCGAGCTTCCAGAGCACACTTCCCATTGGCTCCAGCCACTTGATAGGTATAAATAGGTCCTCTACGTGATTTTAGCCAACTTAATGCTGGATACTTACATCTCAAACAAGTTGAACGTGGTTTGTAGGGAAAGTGACATAACTGTGGTTTCTTGGTGTGCCCAAGTCGTTTGATTGACAAGTGGTTGTAATAGGCAGACTATATGACAATTCAGAACTGTGTATGGTCCACTGAAGGCCAGGTGGAATGAAGTCTGTTCGGAATACATGAATGAAAACCCGGGCAGAGTTGTTTCGAAGAGTTGCTTTTTTGAACTTGCCACTCTAGCCAGGGGACGAGCTGTCACTCCATTAAATATTCAGAATGGGTTCCGGGTGACAGGTATCTTCCCATTTAATCCCCAGGCTGTGCCAAATGAAGCCTTCCTTCCGTCCACGGTCACATTCCAAGTCAGCCTGGAAACTCTGGATGCGACGCGCATGGTACATGTAGGTATCCCAACTTAGGCCTATTATGTAGGTTTTAACTTTTATGTGAAATGTTGAAATGAGTAAACTGTCAGTATCAATCTGTACATAAATGAGTAAACTGTCAGTATCAATCTATGTATATTGTATTGTAATCCAGCTGGTGTACTTTTGTTTTTGCGGATAAACAGCAAGTGGAAAACAACACAATGGAATCTGGCATCACTCATGTCGCTGCTCAGGTTGAAAATCAAAGTCAACAGGTTATCTTAGATGTAGGTACTCCGAAGTTTATTGATTCATGTTGCACCTTGTAAAATTAGGCATGTTAGGAATGTAGGCCACTCTGTAACCCGACAGTTTATATCCACCCATGAGGCCCGTGTATTTTATTTTCTTAGAGCGGTGAACCAACAGCCACCACAGCAGGAGACAAGGGTGACAGTGGTGATGATTCCATGCGTGTAATAGAAGAGATGTTGGGAATGGCAGCAAGAGATGACACTGAGAACTTGGTATGAAACATGACAAAAATATTATTGGCATGGTTCATACCAAGTTCTCAGTATCAAAAGTAACTTGATAGCACCATTTTTCCCGTACTTCTTATATTAATGCTTGTACCTTGTATGCACTGACACATTTCTCCATTCATTTCAGATTGAGCCTAGCCCTGTCGATGGGAAGGAGAGGCCATGTCCTGCTGGATTGGCTTTGGCCGCAGTTGAGGCGTCACTCACACCATCTGAACTACAGCTTTATCAGAGGCGCTTAGAAAATAACTATGACCTTCCTGATGCGCGGTACCAGACCTGGCGCAATTTGAAGATCAAATCCAGAGTTAACGGAACCAGGGTGGGGGTAGGGATCTTTAGAGGATTTGTTTCTGAATAGATGGTTGTTTTGTGCAACAATGAGTGATAAAGTTATAACTGAAACGGAAGGTAATAGGGCATGCCCCTGAAGAACTAGGCGGTGAACGTATAGGCCTAGGCCTATCTACAGTGACAGGCGAACGCCAACCGACTCTGCCGCCAAGGTGGAATGGTTGTGGTCAATGTGGATGGTAACTAAGTGGCAGAATGGGTGGTTGGTGAGAGGATGCATTGTCCTAGTATGGCCAATGCATCCTCTCACAGAGTGTTGGTGCCTGCCCCTCTGTTTGGAATAGGCCTAGAGCAACAGTGGCCCACGAAAAAAAACACACAACCGACTGGAAGCCGTAAAATAAGGGTATGTATCGGTAGGCCTAGGCCTAGTCCATGATGTTCTTCTCACACCGTAATCTTCTTTCCCTCTTCTTTTCACCCTCTGTTTGCAATACAGCAACATGTGGCCTACACAAAAACACACAGCCGACTGGAAGCCACACGCAGCGTAGGCCCTTGCGTCCCGAAAACAAAAGTAGGCCTACATTAAAAAACAAACAAAATCCCACTCGACATGCTCGACGTGACCTCTCCCACTCTCCAACACACACACTGCACTCTCCCACCCCAGAGGCCAACCATACGCAATGGGCATATAGATTTGTTCCAACTATGTCATCAAAATCTGAGCTGTTGAATCGCCTGATTTTTTGCATTCATTTCTGCACTGTACTTCCCCAAGCAACGTGTACATCATAAGCCGGCGGCTGAAACCCATGACGTCACGAAAACTTGTGCTGTTCAACCGCCTGACACAATGCACACTTCACTGCCGTACACGACGCAGACCAGTACAGCGCTTGCAACAGGCGGTGGCATATCGTTACGTCAACAATACTTGTGCATCTCCAAAAACTCCCAAATATCTTTAAATCCAACATCGCTTTCTCCACAGTAAGAGTCACTATCTACATCTTTCCTAATTATCTATTGATGGGCAGCCATTACAATGAGCAACTTCATCCCCTTGGTACCAAACGAACGCCTATGAGCTACAAACCCGAAAATCACCTACACTATAAAAATATCAGTAGCGATCCATAAAGGCCTTCGTCGTGTGCTGCCGCCGTCGGCGGGTTCCGGGATCATTGCGTCTAGGGAGGAGTCGGCAAAAAGCCTTGAGTCCGCAACTGATTCAATTTTTTTTCCATTTTTCAATGCATCATCACCACATGATGTGGATGCAGACGTCCTGCCATATCCGAAGGCCAACCACCCAGCAAAGGCGCAGGGGAAGAAGAAGGTGGACAAATACTTTGTAATCACCAGTGATGAGGCATATGCTTACAAGCTCGCAGCAGCCGAAAGAAAGGAGAAGTTGAGCGATATTAGAGACAGACAAGAAAAGAGGGCGGAAAAGAAAGCTGCAGCCGAAAAAAAGAAAGTAGAGAGTACCAAGGGTAAGGAGAAAAAGAAGAGGAAGAAGAAGAAGGATGAAGCTGAAGATGTAGATGAGATGGAATTGTGTCAGGTGTGCCTTGTCCCCTACATGAAAGGCGATGAAGAAACCAATCCATGGGTTATGTGTGATGACTGCATGAAATGGCAGCACATTAAATGCATACCAATTGGCCACAATGATGACATTAATGACAAGGACGACTGGTTCTGCCACAAGTGCCGTCCTGACGAAGAGTGAAGTAAATGGGCCAGAAAATGAATTGTGACTGCAAATAAAATAGTGAAAGAAGTGCAAAACCAAACTGATTTTGGAATGTTGTTTTGAATTTAACAGTTGCAAATAAATTATTTTGGGGATTTTCACAGGCTGTGCTATTTTCAACATCTCTTTCTCTGTCTCTTTCTCAGCAAGCAAATAGCCTTGAGGAACTCCTTTACATTAAGGAGCATTCTAAAATACGTGCCCATGTCACAAAGACAGGCCAATCTGAACGTTCCCGTGAGCGTGACTGAGATAGAAAAAAACAGGACCAAAACAGACCAGTCACTGAGTCAGCAGTTGGAGACATCCATTACCAGTTTTCTTCGCTGTCCCCGGGATCAGAGGCTAGTCCGCAGGCCGCTGTGTGACCCTATACCTCCCATAAAACCTAGTCCCTCAATCCAACACTGCTCTCGCGTCGGAATTTTCTCCCAAATCCAATCGCCCTCTCGAACGGTACACAGAGGAATACAATGTATATCACTGTGGGAAATGGTGGCAACCCACTCTGACAAGTTCACTTCTCTGCCGTCAACTTCCTGGTGGCGCTTAGAACGCCCCGGCGCATGCGCAGAGAGGTGAGAGGCGATAATATTTTATCAAAACATCTGCATTTTTAAGCGTTTTTTCCTCGAAAATCACCATTTTATATTGAAAACCTGACTGGCCGAAATTTTGTTGTGTGGAATTATCACATGGCCGATATTTGGGAGACCCCGGCCGAATTATGGACGTCGGTGGCCGAATTTCGGATGATTGCGTGGGATAAACCCCTTTGTCGGACGCGGGCGCTCCAGGCGATTTTAAAAATGGGGGAAATGCGAGATTTTTTCAATATTTATAAATTCGATTGTTCTTTTTCACGTGGTGGGTTATGGGAAGTGATTTTCAATTCAAGAAATTGCATAATTAAGCGCTAAAATCGGGTAAAAAAACATGGCCGAATTTTGGTTGACTTGCCCTAGGTTGTTTGGAGTAGAACGCCAAGGCTGAATTGGGCGGGGAGGATTGAATTTAGTTGACAACATGTTGTAACTGATCAGACGATGAATATCTTGTGGTTTGGCAGTTGAATAAAATTGATCACGTGGACTAGATAGCCTGAAAAGGCCTAGACGTCTCGAGCGGTGCAGACACCGTGCGGCCCAGCGATTGGTCATCCGTGGTGAATGAACTGAAAGTCCCTTTGTGTACCTATTGCGGGGGCGGTGCGTTCAGTGTCCGCCTTGAATATCTAAAGGTGTGTTAAAAACAAGAAACCAGGGCCCATATTCATAAAACCTTGCTAGGCTTTGTTCCTTGCTAAAATGCCCAGTTTGTACAGGCCTAAGTACACAAACAGCAACCAACTAAGCCAGCAGGGTTTTATGAATATGGGCCCAGAGTATTATCCTTGCGGCGTTCGGCCGACAGTAGGAGTTGTGGCACTGTACAGGATGGTTCATAAGCAGTGCTCCTTGGGATTACTCTTTTTTTTTATTTCCAATAAAAGGATCTGCCTTTTTTACAAACCCCTACATTTCCCGGCAGATAGGTTTACGGGGTTTTGTTCATATAGGATGACGCTGTATGACACACTGGAGATGCACTCAAAAACATCGCCCCCTACAACAAGAATTTGAACAGACCCAACTATTGAAAGAAAGAAAAAAAGTTTTTAAAGGTGGAAAAAGGGAAAAAAACGGAAAAAGCTAGAATGTAAATGTCTTTTAGATCAAGAAAGCAAGGAATTTAGATCAACATTTTCCCACATTTTTAAAAATATATTTGTTTTGTCATATAGCTGGTACCTCTTTTTCTCAATGTTAATTTTTTCTTTTAGGAAGTTGTTGAAGTGATTTTCATGTGGAATTTCTTCTTGAAATTTGCATTTGTATATATAGTATTTATAGCATAGGAGTATATAGTTTAAAGCATGATCTTCAATTTTGTTTCCCAAAATGATTGATGACTGTTCTTGTGGGAACTGTATTAATGTTGCATGGTTTATTTTCTGTTTGATAAAATCAAGGATTCTTTTCGAATACGTACAGTTGTAAAAAAGGGCTTACTGGAGTTTACGCAAAAACGCAATGACGAAAAAAACGCAAAAACCGAGGGAGTAATCATTATTTTCATTGCTATCTTTTCCTGTTCAACCAACGCACCAATTCCATGTAGACCGTCAGTTCTGCCGCGAAGACAAACAGCTGGGCCGCCCAATGCTGTAGCAACCTGTAGTCCTACATGTATTCGGCCCACAATAAACCTAGCTACACGTTATTTCCCCCAATTTTACCAAATGTCCCGAAATGCTAGAACAAATTCTGCATTCAGGTCAGCAAAGCGCACGCGGTCGGAACTTCATACCGAGGGACTTCACCATGGTCACAGTGTCAACGTAGTGCCAGCGGATAGGCCTACATCAGTGCACGTCACAGCGTCATGGGGTGACGTCATGATGATCGCACGTGCGTGCGTAAATACAGAAGTTCCTACTCCACGGCATGCATGGAATATAGCATTCACGCATGGAGACAGCCAGGTAGGCCCAAATTTTGATGTAGAAGCGCTGGGTTACACACTGATAGGCCTATGCTTTGTTATCACATTGCACCGGAAAGGTGGCCCGTTAAAAAGAGGTTAGGCCTACCATGGTCAAATAACCGCATGCAATCAACGCCGTGCAGAGTAGTACGCTCTACTGGTGGCTTCTGGAACCAAAATGGTTCAGCCGGCCTGGCATGCCTGGAGCATAAATGTACAACACTATGACTATCGGCCTGACCGACATAGACATTTTGCGATCAAACCTGGCTTGTCTAGCGTTCTATACCAAAAAATAATGGTCATCAGAGCTGTCTAGGATGTGATGAGTGTGTTCATCATATTACATTTCGAGTTCGAAAATGCGAATCGAGACTTTTTAATACGCGAAACTGAATAATGTTTACTCCCCATGCAACCTCGATTCGTGACATTTTCAACCCTATCCTGGCTGTGTAAATTCAGGTGGTGAGGTTTATTGCGTTTTTGCGTTTTGCGTTGCGTTTTTGCGTAAACTCCAGTAAGCCGTAAAAAGATGCGGGATTGTTTCAATTTCTCTTTTGCAAAAAGTACAGTCTGAGCTGTTCTTTATCTTTATTTTTTCCAGGAACTGATTAGTGGCAATTCTTCTATGTACAATCTTATATTGTAGTAATCTTAATTTTTGGTCTTTAGTGGTTTTTCCTATCAATGTGTAGATTTTTTCCCAGTGTAGATCTTCCGATAACTCTTGTTCCCATTTGGGATTACTCTTTGTTTTCGCGACGCAGCGGCCGAACCAGATTGTGTAATTGTGACGTCATGCCAGGTACACTAGCATCATGCCACTGCATAAAATGTACATGTTGCGTGACGTCACAAGACATGGCTTCTTCGAGGTCTGTCAAGTATCGTATCCATTGTGACTTTGAGTACGTTTTGTAGCTGAGAATGGTCAGCAGCCCTCGATTATTAAAGGCCTGGTACAGACGAACAGACATGACAAGGCGCGGGGAAATTTTTATTTCGTAATCCCAATGCATCGTTTTGCCGAGAATGTCTGAAAAAATAACGCAGGGGCTCTCTCATTCCATTGGAGTGGGTTAATTTTATAACTTGCCAATTTGTTATCAGCCGGCAAGGACATTACAGATCCAAAAACTAAAGTATCGTGAGAAAAATGTGGCTGAACGATGCTTTAGTAAATTGTGCATGCGTTTTTCGGGCGAAAACGCAAGTGGTTAAGGGGCCGAGGAAATAAGATGTTCTGCGGTATGGCTGGGATCATTTCACTATTACTGGGCAGATTTCAACCAAACTTGTTATGATAATAGTGGTGGGGTTAGGGGACCTTCTGGTACCACCCATCACTCTGTTATGTAATCCCTAGCAACAGCATAGCAACTGCATTGTTCAGTGGTACCCCTGGGATCATTTCAATATTACTGATTACAATTCAACCAAACCTTGTAGGATGGTAATGAGGAGGATAAGCTACACCATGGTACCACTAATTGCCCAATTATATCATCCCTAGCAACAGCATAGCAACTCCATTGTTCTGCGGTACCCCCTGGGATCATTTCAATATTGCTGCTTAGAATTCAACCAAACCTTGTAGGATGATAATGGGTAGGCTACGCTACATCATGGTACCACACATTACCCAATTATGTAATCCCTAGCAACAGCATAGGAACTCCATTGTTCTGCGGTACGCCTGGGATCATTTCAATATTACTGATTGGAATTCAACCAAACCTTGTAGGATTATAATGGGGATGATAAGCTACGCCATGGTACCAGTCATTTGCCAATTATGTAAACACTAGCAACAGCATAGCAACTCCATTGTTGTGTGGTGCCCCTGCGATCATTTCAATATTACTGATTAGAATTCAACCAAACCTTGTGGGATGATAATGGGGAGGATAAGCTACGCCATGGTAGCATTCATTACCCAATTATGTAATCCCTAGCAACAGCATAGCAACCCCTATTGTTCTGCGGTACGCCTGTGATCATTTCAATATTACTGGCTAGAATTTAACCAAACCTTGTAGGATGATAATGGGGATGATAAGCTACGCCATGGTACCATTACCCAATTATGTAATCCCTAGTAACAGCAGAGCAGCTCCTTTGTTCTTCTGTAGCCCTGGGATCAGTTCAATATTACTGATTAAAATACAACTATTTACCTTGTAGGATGATATGGTGGGCTAAATATTTGTGGTATCACTCATCACACTGTTATGTAATACCCTAGTAGAGCACTGTTCTGTTGTATGCTATGTTCCCCCATTTTGCTATTTGGACAAAGAAACCTGGTGTGATGACAACTTTAACGATAACCTACCTCTTTTCCATATCTATATTAATGCACCAGCAAGAGCACACTTTTTTCCTGTTTCAATTTTTCTATTCCTTGTTAGCCAGTAGCAATCCACCTAAACATGGTTGCTTTGGCATTCTAAATATTTCGTTCCCTTCCATCTCAATCAGCCACAACCCAGCTAATGAAGGGACCAGAGCTTCACATTCTGAAAGTTCTGTTCCATTCCATGTCCCATCTCCATTATCATCCTAGAAAGTTTGGTTGGATTCTAATCAGTAATATTGAAATGATCCCAGGGATACCGAACAACAATGGAGTTGCTACGCTGTTGCGAAGGATTAAAGAATTGGGTGATGAGTGGTACCATGATGTAGCTTAGCCTCCCCATTATCATCCTACAAGGTTTGGTTGAATTCCAATCAGTAATACTGAAATGATCCCAGGCGTACCGCAGAACAATGGAGTAGCTATGCTGTTGCTAGGGATTACATAATTGGCTAATGACTGGTACCATGGCGTAGCTTATCATCCCCATTATCATCCTACAAGATTTGGTTGAATTCTAATCAGTAATATTGAAATGATCCCAGGGATACCGCAGAACAATGGGGTTGCTATGCTGTTGCTAGGGATTTACATAATTGGGTAATGACTGGTACCATGGCGTAGCTTATCATCCCCATTATCATCCTGCAAGGTTTGGTTGAATTCTAATCAGTAATATTGAAATGATCCCAGGGGTACCACAGAACAATGGAGTTGCTATGCTGTTGCTAGGGATTATATAACAAGAGTGATGGGTGGTACCAGAAGGTCCCCTAGACCCACCACTATTATCATACCAAGTTTGGTTGAAATCTGCGCAGTAATAGTGAAATGATCCCAGCCATACCGCAGAACATCTTATTTCCTCGGCCCCTTTTCTGGGACGCTCTGTATGAACCAACCGCAGTTGAATGAAATTGACCACGTGGAGTAGATAGCCCGAAAAGGCCTAGACGTCTCGAGCGGTGCAGACACCGTGCGGCCCAGCGATTGGTCATCCGTGGTGAATGAACTGAAAGACCATTTGTGTACCTATTTCTGGTCTCTCCAACTGAAAAGTGCCTGAGGAAGGCCCCGATTGGGGTCGAAAATTCGTAAGTTTCTGGAAGTTGACTTCTTGATACATGTATTCATCATGTAGGGCTCACAATATCAATTGGGAAATACTGCTTTTTACTTGTGCGCCTTAAGTCATAATACTAGCATTCACGACTTTGAATTTAAAGTTAGACCGAGGTTCGGGGACAGTTTTCGGGCTGCAGCGTGTGCATACAAGTACAACTAATTACTCTCAAAATTAATATTGTCAGCTGAGCGCATGGCCAATGGACGACTTGTTTAACTAGAGCTGGCTGCTGCCAGCAGAGTGGGCTTTTAACCTGAGTTAGTAGTGGGGGTGTAGTTGAGATGGAGAGAAGAGGAGATACTGGCAGAACTAGAACTTGTCGGTCAATCTGAAGATATCCATGGATATTGCCATTGATACGCATTATTGGGAGATATGCTGCGAAGGTGGTTATTGCGAGTAAAGGAACATGGTACTGGATCTCAAATCATCCGAATGCTTGTTATTTGACTGCTGACGTTGAGTGGGCACACCTGGCAGCAGTAAGACAAACTATGCATGAAAATGCATTTCAAAATGTATGTAGTAAATCGGGTCAATTCGCCGACAACGCAGTTGAGTTAGTCCCTGCTGGGTTGGAGAGTGGCGCCAGCTGTCGAGAAAAAGTGGCAATACCGTGCTCCTTTTAATAGACAGTTAACAAGTTTAAACGTACAGAAACAGAAAGACCAATAGAAGATGCGCATTGAATTGAAAGCCAAAATGGCTTATTTTATTTTTGTCGTTACCAAATTGAACACAAATTTATGCTGGAAAGGGCCAATCAATGACTCAATGAGAACACCTGCTCGCCGCCTCCCGTGCTTGTGAACCCACCATTACATTACTGGTGCTGACTGCAAACAGGAACAATATTAATTTTTTTTGAGCCAACAGCATCAAGCCTTATTGCAGTAGGAACATGGATCTTTTGGGCATGTTGTGTGCATTCTCTTTGAGAACGTGGACTATTTTCATCTTCATCCTGAAAAGAGAAAAGGAGGATGGTTTTGAGCTCGTGACCTTGAAAAGTAGGTCAAATCAAAGACCCTTTATGTCATGTGTCCTCATTAGATGCACCTCCGAAAAAAATCTGGTGATGACCTGGTCCTTAGTTTAGGAATTATGCCTATAAACTTTGAATTTTCGTTTTGGGCCCCTGGTGGCCAAGCAAAGAATCGATTTGGACTGAAATTTGGTGTCACAGATCATCTGAGAGGGGCTCAAAATGTACCATGTTTCAGATCAATCGGCTCAGCACTTACGAACTGTGCCACCAAATGGCAAAATCTTCAACTTTGGCCCCTATCTATGACCCAAATAAGTCAAATCACAAATCCTTTTTTGGTGTATCCTCATTTGATACACTTATAGGCCCACGTATACATAACAACTAGAGCCATCATGTGATGGCGCAGATTCGTCTCCATTTGAAAGTTATGAAATGGCATGCACAGCGGCAAAATAGGTGGGGCTGAAGTGTAGGGAGTGTGGGACACTCCAAAAGTGCCAAAAAGTTGTAAAAGCTAAATCTCACCCCACCCTTGACATGAACATGATGAAAGGCCTCTCAAGTGAATTCAAATTTCCCGCCCACAGCACCATATTTAAGCAGGCAATTTTCTGACTGGCTGTCTCGATGTCCCAACTATCTTGATAACTTGGCCCCAAAATGGTTATCTAAGTAGGCCTATGCAATGAAATCAACAGAATATTGAACAAAAGACCCAATCTGAGCCTCTCACAGTGTCCATCATAGCTTATTTCTGCTCATTAGGCATGTTAGGGCAGACTAGCTGTCAAGAAACATCGTAGGTGACACACTCATGGAGATCGTCTGCATGGTTTTTGGCGCGAAGCCAGATCAAGTAGGGCTAAATATATCTTCGTAGAAATGACCAACACGGGCAAACTTTATGTCATTGGAAAGGCAATTTTATCAGGAATCCAACCAAACAGTTTTTGAGGCGATTTCATTCCATCCCAGAGAAATAAAACCAAAAGTTCACGACGTTGTTGATGAACATAGCAGTGCAGTGTTGAGCTGAACGCTGATAGGCCTACTATTAAGCCTAGTCCATATACTAAGACCCACAAGGCCATCGTTTTTTACTTAGAAATTTAGGCCTACACTTGAAATGCATCTGCGAATATGTACCTATTTTGATACGGTACTTAACAGTAGAAACATTCGCAAACTTACCGTTTTTGTCACGAAATGTCACAGCAGTATCCTCACACAGAACGTGCATACATTGTAATCAGCTGATGGCGATTAGCCAGCAACGTAAATAGGCCGACCCGGCCTGGATCAGCTTTCACAACGAAATCACAGTAACATCCTTCCATTGCATTTCATAAATCATATACGTCAACAACAATCAAAATCGTGAAAACTCATGTTTTTATTGTGCAGTTTTGCAGGAAGTTTGATGGATTACTCGAAGAATTATATTTGGTGCACACAAATGTAAGTGTGCTTCGGTTACTGCCACGGCCGTATCACTGTGTGAGAGTGAACTACTTTTTCAATTCTGTAACGGGATTTATTGGCGTTTTCCATTAGCGCGCATTGATACACATGGTTCTTCTTGTACTCTCCGTGGCAGATACGTCTAGGATGACACGAAGTGAACATAGATGAAGCTGGCCTTTGCCACTGGAGACTGGCTGCGCCTGTAGTGTTGGAGTGGTAGCTAGAAGTGGGCTAAAGCCCACTTAATAATGCAAGCGATAGTAAGGAGAAATCCTCTTCTGCTTGTCGCACGCGATCGACATGTGCAGCTTGCGACAGGACGGAAGGCAGGTTCGCCAGTTCACTATGCACATTCACCGATGACATCAAGTTCTACCCCAGATATAACGGAGCGCTGCTTGATGAAATCCCGACTGTGAACTAGAACTGTCCCACAAAATTTAATTTGTTTGCCAGAAACTGCTTTTTTATGTTGGCGTAAGATGGCGGTGTTCGAATGCTACATCTCAGACGACGAACAGGCGAACAATCGGTCGATAGGCCTACACGTCTACACGTCATCATGACGTTGTGTACAACGACGTCATGCCATGCATCAGGTCATGTTGCCACGCTCGACGTGACTGTTGAAATCTACCTCGGCCTATCTCTGAATGCTCCAAGTTATTAATTTGGCGTGGAGGCTGTTGTTACACTTGAAGGAATACGTTCTTCAAGAGCGGTCTCTGACTTGATGAATGGTATGCCTAGGTAATGATGTTGCTGCTCGTCAAACTTCTCAAGTGATGACAAAGACGGCGCCCATGTGTTGGCTCACTACGAACGTGGACTTGTATCAGAGTTCAAGGGAGTATCAGTCTGGTTGCCACTAACAATATGTAGGTTGGACAGGAGACCAGTATGGCATCGTGGGAGGCATGCTTTAAGGGGCATGTATAGAGGCCACTGAGTGAAGTACCACAAGTGGGACCCATCCAAAAAGTCCAATATCCGTGAGGTTGACAGTCAGAAGGGCATGGCCATCAGTGTCTATACATGCATGGCTCACTGTACACTGCACACACACACTAATTACACAAGCCCCATTGTCTTTACGAGACATTACATCACCTGAGCTTTGGTGCAATCAAACTCCAAGCCAGCACCGTTTCCGACTAATCAAGTAACGTAAAACGCAAAAGAATGACTATAGCTAGAAGCAACGAGCAATTAAAATGTTAACTTAATCACTAATCGTCCATAATCACCGCTGAAATTTGCAGTCCATTTGCAATTTCACAAACCATGGGAGCTGCCATATTGAGTTACTCGAACTACTTTCCACCTAGTCTCGCACAGCTACGCACTTAATGCGTTGCGCTTCCCACTACACATTTTCCAGTGAATTCGACAATTTTTTGCTGTTGTCACGTGAGTGGTTGAGTCTGTCACATTTGTGACGTCAGAAAAGTAGATAACCGAGGAATTTATGTAGTTCGGGCGCGACCCGACTGGACCGAGCTGAAATTCGAAAGTAGTTCGAGTATCTTAATATGGTAGCTCCCATGTTCTGTGAAATTGGAAATGGACTGCAAGTTTCACCGGTGATTATGGACGATTGGTGATAAAATCAACATTTTAATTGCTCGTTGCTTCTAGCTATAGTCATTCTTTAGCGTTTTACGTTACTTGATTAGTCGGAAACGGTGGTTGCTTGGAGTTTGATTGCACCAAAGCTCAGGTGATGTAATGTCTCGTAAAGACAATGGGGATTGTGTAATTAGTGTGTGTGTGCAGT
Source organism: Notospermus geniculatus (assembly GCA_002633025.1). Classification (NCBI taxonomy): domain Eukaryota; kingdom Metazoa; phylum Nemertea; class Pilidiophora; order Heteronemertea; family Lineidae; genus Notospermus; species Notospermus geniculatus. Next base: position 152,306 of record NMRB01000600.1, read on the forward strand.
GTACAGTGAACCATGCATGTATAGACACTGATGGCCATGCCCTTCTGGCTGTCAACCTCACGGATATTGAACTTTTTGGATGGGTCCCACTTGTGGTACTTCACTCAGTGGCCTCTATACATGCCCCTTAAACAGGGGAGTCTCCGATTCTATTTATAGACTACGGCCATTCCGATTTATTTTGCTGATTAAAAAGTTCATTATATCAGCCAAAATTGAATGAACGTGCACATTCAGGAACTTTTCATCGCGGGAGTACAATTAGATCTTTAGACTGTGCAAGTCAGATTTGATGTGCAAGCCCTAGTTTGATCGAAAACGTTGACGAAAGAAAAAGCGGTAGAGAAAAATTCCTGCGTACTGCGAAAACAATAGTGACCACACCACTGAGTGGTGGTGTTGTCCACTGAGTGGTGGTGTTGTCATAATTAGATAGAAATCTTGATTGCAGGTGGGAAGCTGTGCTTAGCAAAGTTCGAATAGGCAATCCATGAGAGAGAAAAAACATGGCCGGCCAGGTACTCAATACACCGCTTATTGAACCTCTTTGAGTAAATACTCTACCTGATAGTTTCATCGTCCCCATCAAACTTTGCAGAAAACAGTGCTGAAATACATACACGCATATCGAATAACTTGTACAGTGGAGGCACGGTTCTTTCACTTCTAAGGTTACACTTCAGGTTTGAAGTCACAGACAGAATGAAACCTAAAGGCCTGGGGAGTCTACACTGGCCATTTTCAACACAAACGGCCTGCCGTGTCACTTCGCGCCCGACCAGTGCAGTGACTATTGGTTGACTGTGCCCTTCCCTGAATGCATATTCACAGTGTCAAGAGACTAGGTCTGCATATAGGCACTGACCTCACAGAAGTGAAAGTACTGAGCATTAGGCTGGTTTCCATGACGCGCGGTTAGTGCGACGACTATGATTAGCTAACCGCATCGGTAAACGTCGGATAGTAAGGGCGGTTTCGAAGAAACGACGCACTTTCACGGTTACGTGTAGTGGATGGTGCGCGTTTTTTTTCAAATGCCGACTCCCTTGGATATGTTTCAAATCACAATTGACAACGAAGATTTAGAATTCCTTTACATCTTGATTCAAGAACAAACAGTCCCAATGGGTGTCACTTAAATGTGGCCATAGTGTGAACTTACCAAACTTACGGACGACCAGTGCTTGAATCGCCTTAAATTTCTTAAGAACGATAAACAACGACTGTCTAATCTACATGGACATCCTGAGAAATTAGTTGTCGTAGGCGAAGGGTCGGAATATGCATGAGTTTAGAAGCACTGTGTGAGCCTCTCCGCAAATTTGTTTGTTCCCAAATCATATGGCATACGGCATGGCAAATTCAAGGGCAAAATTAATGATCAAAATTCACTGAACAAATGAAGTCTCCAATATCAAGTGAATCAGCAGAATTAAATTATTTCGACAAAAACAAATGAAGTCTCCAATATCAAGTGAATCAGCAGAATTAAATTATTTCGACAAATACCAACAGCTCTTAATATTCCAAATTCCCTTTTGTGCTTTCGGCCTATATAGGAATCCGTTTCTCCCTTACGAGTAGCAGCGCTGCTATCCGTGCAGACGACACGATTACGACTAGCGCGATGGCGTAGTACGTCGAGTGCACAAGAAATTATGACGCCACGGCCACTATTCGTCGTCGTTGGACTAACCGTGTGTCATCGAAACCAGCCTAATAGGTTGTGTTACACGACTTCCCATGTCTGCATTGTTCGGTAGTACTGCGAGGTAGTCCATTTTCAAGTTTTTGTGTCGCAAGCCTGATGGGTCAGTGATTGTTACCTCAGTGCGCACAATGCACAGGCGAAAAACCAGTGGCAATTTCCCAAGTAACGAATCGTGAACTGTAGTTATTTCTATGAAGTGAATCCGATTTCGTGGTATATACACTGAAAAAATCCTAATCATGCTGAGTACTTTCGGGGTACTCGTTTTATCCCTGAGATGAGTAGAAAGGTAGTCATATTGAGTAGAAAGGTACTCATAGCGAGTAGAAAGGCACTCATAGCGAGTAGCAAGGAACTCCAAGTGCAGCTCCTTGGCCCGATGAGTACCCGATGAGTGCATTTCTACTCATCTCACGGACAAAATGACTGATGAGTAGTCCAAAGTACTTAACATGAGCGGGAATTTTTTTCCAGTGTACCACTCTGGAAAAAAATATTAGACGACTTCTGGTTGATTCACTCATTTTCCATTAAAATGGGTCCCACAAAGTCCCCGATCATTTTGTATGTGGTGATTGTATTGTGCTGGTTAAATGGGGCTATTCAGGGAAAACTACACATCCAGGCGGCTCTTCTGTACTTTAGGTTATAGTGTCACTGTTTGCAACAAAGCTGAGTATGGAAAGTGGACTGTTGAGAAACTCAAAAATGAGTTATCAAACAGAGGGGCATCACTTACAGGCAGAAAAAGTGATCTAATCATTTTCAGCCTCAGATGCCTCCATCATTGATGTATCATCGTATTCTATCAGACTTGATATTTCGTCCATCTCACTTTTATCTGATGGCACAAATCGGCTCCTATAACCGGTTAACACCTAGAGCAATAGTTCTACCCTTAGATTTTTACTGGATAAAGCATAATCATAAAACGCATAATCGTAAATGGCATAATCGGGAGTACCGATACTTATTATTTCCACGCCCACCATGATAGTGACCCGAATTCCTGGATTATTGTTGTTCCGCTACGTGGTTGGTTGTAAGAGTGACGCCAGCGCCTCTTATTCATCATGACTGCGCCCATAGTTTGCCACTTCGGTGATTGAAATCGAGACAGAAGCCGAGATTTATATAATTCATATAAGTGATAAGAGATTCAGTAAAATTCAACATGCACATGCATCATGTCGATGTCTAAACCAGTTAGCAGTTAGATCAGTTGATCGAACCTATGAACTAGGCCTGCGCCTAGGCCCAAGCCTAGCAGAAATTGAGCCATGCGGCCTACAGTGTTCTATCATGTTATTGCTAATATAATTGACATCGCCCAATATGATGCCTCGGGGTTTAACTGATCATTATTTTCTAAAAAGATATTTCCTTAACATCACCTACCGGTACCTGATACAAAATGCAGTGAGCAAACACGACACCCATGTAAACGATCGTCATCCTAAATCTTCGAATTGGAGGACCTGCAACCACCGCGCTCTTAATGACGGAAATTCGTCTTCATCTGAATTCTATGCCAGCTTTAAGCCATTACTATGGGCGGTTCACGGCGATCTCGCGTACACAGCAATGTATTGATTGATGCCGATCCGTCACGTGAAACATCCCGGCGTTCTGATTCGCAGAGGCGACCTCAAGCCTGCCGCACACGGGAGCTAACTGCTGAGCAAAAAGTTATTCGAGACCGTTTGCTCAGCAGGTAGCTCGCGTGTGCGCGTAATTTCGGTGAGTTTTTTGCCTCGCGAGGCAGAAAGCTCCCGTGTGCGGGTATTTTTCGGTGAGCTATCTGCTGAGCAAACGGTCTCGAATAACTTTTTGCTCAGCAGTTAGCTCCCGTGTGCGGCAGGCTTTACCCACCGCTCTTCTGTCTTTCAACCATCCTCGCCTGAAGAAAGGTGTTATGAATAGGAAATAATGCTCATCTTGGGACGCAAAAAATAGAATTAATTACGTCGTTTACTGTGTTCGAGGCAGGATTGACTGAACACGCGGGTTCCCTGTTACTAGACAACAGAGGTATTTTGGTCAGAATCCCAGGATGAAGGCCGTAGCCGCCTGAGAAACCCTCTTGAGTTGCAGAAGCTTGATGAAATTGCCGATTCAAATTGGAAACAAACGGAATTTCGTTACAAAATTAACATTTGCTCTCTGTCATCTAGTGCAGACGATAGTTTAGAACGTGTTGATGTAAAGATTGGCGTATTAGAGTTTGGATTTGTTGAGATAAATCACATCCCAGCTTCTCAGTTGAGCATGGAATGCGCCGGAATTCCGC
>NMRB01000600.1:156867-189798 GCA_002633025.1 Notospermus geniculatus
TTTTTCGACAGTTTTTTATCGACATTTATGAGAAAGACAGGTTTTCAGCATGTATTTAAAAATATTTTTATTGCATGTGGGTGTTAACTTAACACCACCGTACGGTGTTAGAAACATAACACCAAAAGTTGGTGTTGGGAGCTATTGGACACTCATAATCGGTGTTAAAGTTAACACCCATTTTCAGTGTTACCTTAACACTATATTTTTTACTGTGGAAAAGGACAGAAATGAGGTGGCGACAACTAAGTGTGTTCATGAAAAAGACACTAGGGGGCGCTGAGGTATGAAAAAATTGATTTTGATATAAGCGACGTTTACAATGCGTTTCTATGGCACGCCAAAGTGGAATTTATTCAACCCTGTGAAATACAAGATCAAGGTGATCAAGGGTGAATAGAAAGCAAAGACCTAACACCTCTGAAAACACAAACACCCCAGATGCTAGAAACAAAAGACCAAACGAGAAGCTGTTTGTTCCTTTTTAGCGTCCCCTTGGTCCTCGCAGACTGGCAGTTGAAGGTTATTTTAATAACCTTTAAATAACCTACCCTTTAAAAAGGCCGTATATCCCCGTCTAGACAAATTGTAACGAGGTCGAATTTGATTGGTTGTTGGTGCATGGAGATATCCCATCATGGCTCAGCACGAATTAGGATAACAGGGGGCGCTGTGGGGTGTCTCTAAACCAAAGACCGAAGACAGAAGATGGAAGACCCTGAACTATAAAACGAAGATCCCCACAACTTTAAAATGGAAGGCCCAACTATAAAACGAAGATCCCCACAACTATAAAAAGAAAAGAGGGGGGGGGCACGACCCAGCTATAAAATGATGGACTGTGTCAGTAACCAGTGAATAACCACAATGAAGGGTCCAAAATGGAAGAGTTACCCTCAGAGACTGAAAAGGGTCCAAACGGTTATTTTTGGTCGGATTTAAACGGGGTTGCTTTTAATCAACAGATCTCAGAAAATGTTAATACGAATCTGCTGTCAGATCTGGGCTATCTCTTACTTGAGGAAATTTACCTCTTTGGCGTGCCATAGAAACGCTTATATCAATAACAATTGCGCATACCTCAGCGCCACCTAGTGTCTTTTTCATGAACACAGTTAGTTGTCGCCACCTGGTGTCCTTTTCAAGTGTTCAAAAATATTTCATCAGACTTAAACTTAGTTGTCGCCATCTGGTGTCCTTTTCAAGTATACAAAAACATTTCACAACATGAACTTAGTTGTCGCCACCTGGTGTCCTTTTCAAGTATACAAAAATCTTTCATGACATAAACTTAGTTGTCGCCACTTGGTGTCCTTTTCAAGTACACAAAAATATATCACGAGTTAAACTTAGTTGTCGCCATCTGGTGTCCTTTTCAAGCATACAAAAATACTTCATCAGACTTACACTTAGTTGTTGTCACTTAGTGTCCTTTTCATGCACTTACAATTTAATTGCTTGAAGTAACTGTCTTTTTTGCTCAGTTACAGATGTCTTTCTCTTGTCTTATTATTTGCGGTAATAACCGCCTATACATTTCCCTTGGCCATTGGCAGCGTGTGACTTGCACCCGCTGACAACACAAGTTTGCACATATCAGGGTTTGGGGGAATTTTATGCGATAAAATACGATGAGACGCTCAGTCAGCGGTCGAACATGTCAAAACCAGCGTTCACTTCCGTGTTTACATTTGCCCACCATACAATGCGGATGCCTGAGTTTCCTATGAGTCGCTATTAAGCAACGCGGTGACGTGAAAACGATCAAAAATGTACAGGTCAGTATTTTTCATGACGCAACGTCCACAGTTTAAATGACGTCGCGACGGGTCGATCGACCGATCGCAAAGCCACGGTGGCTCTGCACGAACGTGCACCTGGAAACGAGGTTCTATCAAAATTTCGTTAAAATGAGTTAATGGCATATTCGAATTAAGCATGTCACAATGTACATTTTGTGAAGTTCACAGCGATTTCGAATCAACAGGTGTTGCAGAAGATCCCCCCCCCCCATAAGTCCGACATCCCACTATAGCCGACGTCCCATAAGTCCGACATCCCACAAGTCCGACATCTCACAAGTCCGCCGTCCCGCAACTCCGACATCTCATAAGTCCGAAGTACGGATTTATGGGATGTCGGACTTATGGTACTTCGGACTTATGATACCTTTCTCTGAACGTCGGACTTTTGATACCTTTCACTAAACGTCGGACTTGTGGGATGTCGGACTTGTGGTGCTTCGGAATTGTGGTACATTTTTAAAGTGATTTTTCCATTGTCGAACTTATGATACTTCGAACTTTTGGGATGTCGGACTTGTGAAGTGTCCGACTTATGGGGGGACACCGTTGCAGAATGGCTTACTGGATAAAGCATAATCATAAAAAGCATAATCGTAAATGGCATAATCGGGAGCACTCATTATTTCCACGCCCACAATGATAGTGGCCCGAATTCCAAGTTTCTTGTCGTTCCGCTACGTGGTTGGTTGTCAGAGTGACGCCACCACCTCTTACAACTCATCATGGCTGCGCCCATACTGCCATAGGTACAGTGTAGTATGGTAGCGGTGATTAGGTACGGTAGTAAGGTAGTAAGGTAGCGGTGATTGAAATCGAAACAGAAGCCGAATTTTTTTTAAATTCATAAGTGATAAGAAATTCAGTGAAATGCAACATGCACATGCATCCTGTCGATGTAAAATTGAATGAGTCATCGGGGGGATGGGGGGGGGGGGGTACGGTGTTCTATCATGGTATTGCTAATACCCCCGTCACACTAGAGGCGGAATGAGCAGGAATGCCGTCGGAACGACAATTCGTAGTTCATTCCTGGACAATCGAAGTGCATTCTAAAAATTCTGACTGGATTCTGGCTGCTTTCGTAATTGTTCCTGCCCATTCCTGTGGTCTGTCAGAATCTTTTGGACATGTTCAAAACTGTCGAGGTGCATTCCAAGTGGAGAAATATCGAACAGCATTTAAAGTGTATTTTATCTGCATTCTTACTGCGTTCTAAATCGTCCGACTGCGTTCTAAATAGTCCGACAGCCTTGCAACAGCATTTGAAACATTCCGATCGCATTTGAAGGAGAATCCAAAGGTCCACACCCTGCCAGTTGAGCTCAGACTCATGAAAATTTTAGATTCAGCAGCCTGTCGGGGACCATTCCTGCGGCATTCTAGATATACTCGGGAACTTCCTGTTACCGTACATTCGAAGTACATTCCAAGTGCATTTTTTGTATTCGAGAGGCATTCTCTGTGAATTCTTCGACATTCTAACCATATTCTGCAGCCATTCTGCGAGATTTTTGACCAAATTTGAGGTGAATTCGAAGTGTATTCCAAGTATTTGAAGTGCAATCTTTCAAAGCTTATTCTCTCCCGAATCGAGCTCGAATTTTGCAAATTTTCTCATTCCGGCTGGTTCTGCTTGATTCCTGCTGATTCGAACAAAGTGTGACAGGGGTACTGACATCGCCGAATATGATGCTTCGGGGTTTAGCTGAGCACTTCTACTGTATAAAGACATTTCCTTAACATTACGTACCTGATACAAAATGCAGTGAGCAAACGGTCGTCATCTTCGCCTTCGGGTTGGAGGGCCTGCAACCACCGCGCTCTTAATGACGGAAGTTCATCTGGAATCCCATGCCATTTCCATTGGCATCGAGTGACTTGCACCCGCTGACAACACAAGTTTGCACCATTTTATCAGGGTTTGGGGGAATTTTATGCAATAAAATACGATGCGACGCTCAGTCAGCTGTCAAACATGTCAAAACCAGCGTTCACTTCCGTGTTTACATTTTGAGTTTCCTATGATGTCGCTAAGCAACGCGGGGGACTTTTTCATGACGGAACGTCCACAGTTTTAAATGACGTCGCGACGGGTCGATCGATCGATCGCAGAGTCACCGCGTAGCATACTCACCGGTGGCCCTGCACCTGGAAACGAAGTTCCATCCAAATTTTGTTGAAACGAGTTAATGGCATATTCGAATTTAGTAGGTCACTAATGTACCGGTACAATTTGGGAAGTTCACATCGATTTCGAAGCGACAGGTGTTGCAGAATACGCCTTCGAAGTTTGACTGTGTAATGCATTTTCCATTAAACTAAAATCATTCTTTTGTTTTTTTCTCGAAATGGCCTCTGATCTGCAGATACTGAACACCAACTGTTATGGGGCCTTGCACAAGATGCGCTCCCTCTGCACGTGCCCTCTGCACCCCCTTCCCGTGTAAAAAGCCATGACATGCATGACACTTTTTGTACATCTCAACTGGGTATAACCAAGATACAGAATAGCTCAAAATTGACACACAAAATGATAATGAGCAAGAAGTCAATTTCTCCAGAATCCAGCAACCATCCGTGGGGCTTGGACACTATTCTTTCCTTAATTGCTCACTCATCCTGTCTACACAGGTTAGTTAGTTCCACAGTCGGGTTTCAGCTCAGTCTTTTCTGGAGTTTCAGATTGTAAAGTTCCACTTGAAAAAGACCCCGGTTGGGGTCGAAAATTTGTGAATTCTGGAGATTGACTTCTTGCTCATTATCAACTGGGTATAACTTTGGGTACTAGGTTTGAGATTATGTTATGCTTTTTATGATTATGATTTACCAAGTAAGCCTTGCAGAATACGCCTTCGAAGTTTGACTGTGTAATGCATTCTCCATTAAACTAAAATCGTTCGTTTGCTTTTTTCTCGAAAATGGCCTCTGAGCCTGAAGCTGGAACGGTTATTGTCGTCCTGGGTAAACCTTAATCTTACCCAGCACCAAACTGGGTAATCCTTTTTCTTACCCACCATCTTCCTGGGTAAACTTAAAGGAGCTGGACGTTCAAGCTGTAAACACTCACTCACTGGTTCTCTGTCCCACGCGACGCCTGCGGTGCTGCCACCTATTGTCGGTGATATGTTCTGACGTGAATATCGTGAGTGAGTTGCATCAGACCGGGAACCAGTCTAACGATCACGGGGCGCTACTGGTGCTGCCACCTGCACGAAGGAATAAAACTAGTTTGCCGACCATATTTGTAAACAAACCAGCTTGTTTACAACTTCGGCGTCTAACTCCTTTAAGGTACGCAAATCTTACCTAGTTTGAAATTGGCGCCACGTAGATACCATTGTTTTGGATTCTAATCACTTCACACAATGTCCACAGATCCCGCAGTCCAAGTCGTGGTCAGCTATACACATGCAGTACAGTACACCCGGAAGCAGGTACAGTCAACTCTCGTTATACCGCCCATCGTTGTACCGCCACAGACAATTGACTTTCTCGCTTGAAGGCATTTCAACATTGGCAGCAACAATACACTCGTTGTACCGCCACTGGCGGTATAACGAGAGTCGACTCTATCTACGTGGCGCCAATTTCAAACTGGGTAAGATTTGCGTACCTTAAGTTTATCCAGGAAGATGGTGGGTAAGAAAAAGGATTACCCAGGTTTGCCCAGGACGACAATAACGGTTTCAGCGATACGGAACACCAACTGTTATGGGGCCTTGCACAAGGTGCGCTCCCTCTGCACCTCGTTCCCATGTAAAAAAAACCATGACACTTTTTGTACATCAGGGACCTTATTCAAAAAGCCCCCGTAACTTTAAGGGTACGCAAATCCTTTGTCAGGCTGATAGTGAACAATAGCTTGTCCGCTAAAGGACAACAGTTTGCGCACTTCGGAAGTGTCCGTAAGTTACGGGAGCTTCGTGAATAAAGTCCCTGAACTGGGTATAATTTTAGGCACCAGGTTGGCGATTACATGTTATACTTTTTAACCAGGTTTTCGAAGAAAGTCCTGGTTATTAAATTACCGAAAGTGGCGGGCGGTCGGGCGTTTGGGCGTTTGGGCGTTCGGGCGGTCGGGCGTCCGGGCGGTCGTTTTCTCTTGTCCGACTGATAACTTAAAAACGACTTGAGATTTTCTTTTGAAATTTTTGGGACATGTTGCTTGTAAGTAGACGTTGTTTCCTTTCGATATTCAGCGTCATTCGATTCAAGGTTTGGCCAATAGGGGGCTAAATGTGAAAACAGAAAAAGTGCTATTTCTCCTGAACAAATGAACGGATCGTCACCAAATTTTTATCATAGGTATATCTAATGACGATACATAACATAATACCCGGGTTTTTCATTTGACCTACTTTTCAAGGTCACAGAGGTCAAAGTTCGACAAAAGTTACGAACTTGGCATGTGTCGTCGTTTTCTCACCTAGCCATTTCATACCTTGCATAAATGTGTACTAGAGGGATACCTTCTGAAATACGAAGTTTCGGCCCGATCGCACATCCAATATGGCCGCCAGGCAGCGTTACCCGAAAATCATCGAAGTCTTATAACATGGGAACGACTTCAGATTTTCTTGTGAAATTTTGTGGACATGTTGCTTGTGAGTAGACATTGTTTCCTTTCGATATTCAGCATCATTTGATTCAAGGTTTGGCCAATAGGGGGCTAAATGTGAAAACAGGAAAAGTGCTATTCACGCCGCCACTTCGAAAACCTGGTTATTCGCCACGCCCAGCGTGCGCCTTGTTATGATTATGCTTTATCCAGTAAGCCCTAGGAATCAAATGAGCTGATTAGTTTTGATCTGAGATGTTGGGGTCATGGTGATATCGACGTTCGATATCACAAAATTTGATATTTTGAGATAACTTGCCACATTGTCAACTGATCAACATGAAACAAGTCTTAGTTCATGCCTGCTTGTCCAATGACAGGACTATGTTAAAATTCTCAGCCTCACGTGTTTGGATGATTGAGATATCATGAGATTTCGAAATATATCAAACTTGATAATTTAAAATATCTCTGCGTGTGGCTGAGATAGAGAGCTGATATCACCCATCCTTAGGTAATTGAGGATGCCCATTTCGATTATGCAATGACCTTGATGATCAGGTCAAGGTCAAACTTGATAATTTGAAATATTTCTGTGTGTGGTAGCGGTTGTGGTTTGATAACACCCATATTTAGGTTATTGAGGATGCCAATTTCGATTATGCAATGACCTTTATGATCATAGGTCAAGGTCAAGGTCATTGGTCAAGATGAAACTTCCCCAAGAACTGATACACAATGTAATTCACTAAACAGGAAGTGGGTAGTATGCCCTATGTTACAGTAGAGACCCCTATTATCGACAGGCGGAAGTATAATCTGGATTGCCCCATTTCAATTATTTTTATTTTCCAAAATCGGAAAAACAAGTGCGGCGGATCCGTAAAACAAGAAATAAAATAAGTGCCGCCTTACGATTATGCAGAGTGGATTGACTAGGCCTTGGATAGACGGGCATGATCTTGAGTGCCTAATCGATCACCCCGTACTGTTCACTTTCATGAAAGCATTTGATGCACTGATGTACGACCAATGCTTCCTATTCAGGAATGATCAGAGCTGATCACCTCCACTCAATCAATTCAGAACAGGCCTGTCAATGTCACAATAGGCCTACCGGTACTATAGCGTCAGTTCAATTGAAATTTAAAGCAAATGGTCATTTGGCCTAATGTGTTTTTGAACCAACCAGAACGCAGCTTGTATTACAGACTATTAATGTACAGCCACATGACCAACATACAGTAGTGAAGTGGGCTGGTCTACCAACGTGATGTTACAAATCCGATTATACAGTATATTCGAACACATTGGGTGAGGTCAGAATTCTGTGTATGTTATGTGTTATGTGTCAGTGTTAAAGATCTGTTACTGAAACTGATCTTTAACATTTGCCACCTATTCTGACCTCGTGACAAACAGCCTGTAACATGGCTGTTAGTGTTACAGATCTGTTTAAATACATCTATTTTAACAGCTCATGTTACAGGACATGTTAAGTCTAACAGAACTGTTACAGTATGGTAGTGGTAGCCGTGTTGATCGTCAACAATATAGAAAGGAGGATGGTAACACCGATTTCTAAGATCAACTTTTTTAATTCTACATGTATGGTACATGGTCGACTCTAGCTTTCGACACTATACGGTGTCTTCCTCAGGAGTGAGGGAAAATATTAGAACACAAGTATAAGAGTCAAATCAAAATCCCAGAATAAACAACAACATAACAAGTAATTAAGACCGCAGAGAAAGGGGTGGGCAAGCAGAGAGGAGGCAGACAAAGAGAATTGCAGAAAAAACACGAGCTGAGAAGCTAGTAAAAGAAGGTCTAGAACAAGGGTCTAAGAAGGTGTGAGGAAAATAATTGGACAGAATTAGGAAAAGAGAGAATGTAAATACTGTAAAGGGTAGAGAAAGAAATCCAAATAAAAACAGCTAATGGAAACAGAAGTTTAAGATAAATAAAGATGGCAGGAAAGTAAATGGTCCATGCTAAGGGTTATAGGGTGAGCCAAAATGGAGATAAGTCTAAATATCCTACGGTAAATGGTACACCAAGTAGGTAACAGAGTACATGTAAAATTGAAACAATCACAACAGTGTGTAGTGAGAGAGGAAACCACTATCTCGATTCAACCCAGAATGGATACAGTCAAATAGCTTAATAAATTTCTGTTCACATATCCTCCTCTGTTTAGTGTCCGGGAGGGAACCTTGTAGAACAGTGACTTTCATGTTCTACAGAATGTCCATGTTGGCTACAGAATGTCCAATTGTTTTCCTCACACCTTCTTAGACCCTTGTTCTAGACCTTCTTTTACTAGCTTCTCAGCTCATGTTTTTTCTGCAATTCTCTTTGTCTGCCTCCTCTCTGCTTGCCCACCCCTTTCTCTGCGGTCTTAATTACTTGTTATGTTGTTGTTTATTCTGGGATTTTGATTTGACTCTTATACTTGTGTTCTAATATTTTCCCTCATTCCTGAGGAAGACACCGTATAGTATCGAAAGCTAGAGTCGACCATGTACCATACATGTAGAATTAAAAAGTTGATTTTAGAAATCGGTGCTACCATCCTCCTTTCTATATAGAACTGTTACAGGCATGTAACAGACGGTGTTAATTCAATCAAGGTGGACTGAAATCTGTTAAACCAGATTTCTTTATAACTTTGGTACCGTAATTCTTGATGAAATAAGCTGAGGTTTTTTACTAAATTGCTTCGAAGAGACCCCTCTTCATTTTGAACACACTGGTTAAAATGTGCAGAAATTCCCCTACATTTTAGAAATTTTAGCCACTTAGTGGTTAAGAATCTGTAACACCGTCAAGAGGTCAGGATTTCTCATGTTAGTGTTATGTTATTGTTACTGTCACGCTCCCTCGCTGGAGTTGCTCCCTCGACAGAACCACTATTCCCTCGTGAGAATTCCCTCGATGGAATCGACTCATTTTATCAATGGCTCTCAGATGGCGCTCGTGTTTCTACCTCGCTCGTGTTTTAAATGCATAAAGCAGCAGCAACACGTGTTACGCTTGCTGCTACCGGTACAGGTGTATAATGAAATCTAATGTTCCCGATAACAGAATGATGTCCGCTTCTTTTGTTCAGGGGACATCTCGTGACAGAAGTTCCTGTCTGTTAGTGTCCGCTTATTCCGTGAGAATCTTTTGTTGGGGGACATCTCATATCGGGGTACATTCTACTACACCAGTATATCAGTAGCCCTACCGCTATATTTCAGTCATTGAGTCAAGATGCTTCGAATCAGGTTAATGACGCTGTGTCTTGTTTGTGTGTGTTTTTTTTGCCTAGCGATGGCACTACAGAGAAATACAGTGAATTTTGGAGATTGACTTCTTGCTTATTATCATTTTGTGTGTCAGTTTTGTGCTATTCTGTATCTTGGCACTACAGAGAAAGATGATCAGGTTAATATCCTTAGTTATCAGGTTATTGTAGGCGCCTTACCCCCAAGTAAACATCTCCTTTCTGGATGGAGATGCCCCTGTTTTTTTTCATTGATAACTTTCATGCGTCTAGTGGCTATTGCATGTAGGCTCAACAAGTAGCCTAGTAGTAGGCGTACATGATAGCTCACTAAGCAGAAAAGTCCTCACGGGATGGAAAAAAACACGAGCTAGGTTGAAACACGAGCGCCATCTGAGAGCCATTGACGAAATGAGTCGATTCCATCGAGGAAATTCTCACGAGGGAATAGTGGTTCTGTCGAGGGAGCAACTCCAGCGAGGGAGCGCGACAGTTACAACCATGTTTTTTTCTGGAAAGGGGTGAAAACTTTGTCCAAGAGCCTGCCAAAAGTAATGAGCCTTCAGAGAGACACATAAGACTCACACAGGAGCAGCTGCTGGACGAGTTGGTTAACGATTTTCATCTTAACATGCTGGTAGCATCCTGTTAACAGGCTGCTAACCACAACCCCTTTTCAACAGTGTTGAAGGGGCTGTGGTAAATGTTGAAACTGACAGATCTGTAACACTAACACATAACGCATAACATACACGGAATTCTGACCTCACCCAATGTGGCATTAATTGGTGAATAAGTCTTTTTTGTGGGACGTACATGTATCTAAAGGGAAATGGGTGGAAATAATACAGGTGGTCTAATAATTTTTTCCAAAGCTGTATGTTTGTTGGACCTAAGCTGATTGAAATAATGCGTGTACGCCTGGGGCAAGCGGATTGTCCAGTCATTAAAGAAACCTATATTTTTTTTGCAATAAAACCTAGTTTTATGGCTAAAAATCTTAGTTTTTGTGGATAAAATATAGTTTTTGGACAAAAGCTACGTTTTCCTCGTAAAACCCCTAGTTTTTGCGAAAAACTTATATTTAAAACCAGGTTTTAATGCAAAACACCTAGGCCCATATTTTCAAAGCTGTTTTAACGCTAAAATGCATTTTAGTCCAGCACTTGCATGCTTATAGGCTTATAGGCTAAAATGCATTTTAGCGTTAAAACAGCTTTGAAAATATGGGCCCTAGTTTTTTTTCAATAAAACCAAGTTTTTTACACGAAAAATATAGTGTTTTTCGATTATCGGTGAGAAACTTAGATTTTTAAATGCAAAAAGCTAGTTTTTTTTATAAAATCAAGATTTTTTTGTTTAAAATCTTAGTTTGTCGGCAATAGCTGGAAAAATAGCCAATCAATTTCTGCTTAAAAAACCTGCTTTATAGAAAAAACCTTAGCTTTTCTTGAATAAAAACCATTACTTTTCAATAAAATATAAGTTTCCTGAATAACAGGACAAACGGCATACAAGAACCTGGTTTATCAAGAAACTTACATTTTTTACCTCGTCCCTATGTATACGATCTCGTTACCATAATGGGACAAGGATCACGATTGTTCCAAGACGTGTTTGTAGACTGTTGTTACATTAATGGTCACAACAACTCTTTTGCATACACTGCCTCTTGAAAGTATTTAAACACCCAATAATACCATACTAGAAAAGAGGGTGAAACTTCCATTTTATTGGCCGTAAGCTTCACTATCAGACTTTTACTACCAGATGTAGCAATCAGTGCTATGGTCAAAATCAAATTTGCAACAATAAAACCACATGAAAAATATCAAATCTCGATCAATTTTTGATATTTTCTTGATTTTTCAAATTTCATGATATTCATTTCTTCAAAAAGGAAATAATAGTTCATATGAAATTGCTTCTAAATGTATCAAATGGATAGTCATCAGAATTCAGGCCTTAGAATTTTAGTGATATTTTTGGGATATTTGACATCTCATGAATTTTTCACAATATTGGTACCTGTCATAATGTTCTGACCCTGAAGGCAATATTTTTGATGAGAGCACTCATCCAGCACACAGCATGGTTTTGGCCAGATATAATGATTGCCAAAATTTTGAAAAATTCACGAAAACTCCAAATCCTTAAACATCACTAAATTGTAAGGCCTCAATCTTGATGACGATTCGTTTGATATCCATTTAGAAGCAATTTAATATGAATTATTATTTCTTTTTTGAAGAAACGGTGTGAAAAAAAATATTTCCTAAATATCGTGAAATTTAAAAAAGCATACGTGGTACGGTTATTACTGAGTATTTTCGTCGCCATGGCCCACTGGTTTTGGCAACACCCTCATTTTCAGACCCCGCGACGCAAAAACTACCGCCGTTCAGGCAAAATTCTCTTCGTAGATTGGTAGATGGGACATAATGAATGAACTCAAGACCTGGTTGGCTGGATCTTTGCAGAAGTACATAAGTAATCGATGCATTCAGGTCAGCAACTCATCACAGCCCGTTGATTGGTCGGCTGCCTGTTTTCACATTAGCTGATGTGTGATCAGTGTGAACAGGCAAATCACGTTGCGCCGTAGGACCGTCAGATGGCGTGTCAAATTGTCCCAATTCGTAAAAGTACCATGAAATGCATTACTTGGAACAGTCGTGGGATAGCAACCTCGGGCCAGTGGGTCATGATGTATATGGTTGCACACACAGCACTAATGGGGAAAAGAGTTTGCCAACCTCGTACGGACGAAATCTGATTTGTCAGTGGGGTCGAGGTTTAAAAACGTAGGTTTCTATAAAAACTATGTTCGTATCAAAAATCTACTTTTTATAACTTGGTTTTATTTTTATAAAAAACTTAGCTTTTGTCAAAAATCCCATATTTTATGAATAAAAACCTTGTTTTTTACCATGCAACCCCCATTTTATCGACAAAATGAAAGTTTCCGCACTGAAATGCTCAGTTATTCCATTAAAGTAAGTTGATCAGTCAAAAAACCAAGTTTGTTAAGTTTCTTCTATAAAAAGCTGGTTTTATCACAAAAACTAGGTTTTGTAGGAGAAAAACTTAGTTTTTGTGTGAATAAATAGGTTTTTTGACAAAAAATTAACTTTTTAACCATAAAACTAGGTTTTATTACAAAAATATAGGTTTCTTTAATAACCAGACAATATTCGCTTGCCAAATACGCCATGCTGCATTTTCCTAGAGTTTAGCAGTTGTGCTATACAGGCGATCTCACCTCAGAAAGTGAATGTTAACAGTTAAAGATGAACTGACCCCTTCAAATATAATGACTATTTTTGCTGTTCCAAATGGGTTTGACACCACTCTATGACTGGCAAAAATTTGGTGAAAAAATCTCAGCTGATTTTCAAACTACACACAAAAATGTATTTCTCAGAATTCAAATTTCCCGCTCAATTAGTGATGTCACACTAGAACCATTTCTATAGTCATCCATTGTAAAATGTTCCAAATCTTTAGGAGGAAAAGTCCAAAGTAAACACTAACTGCCTCAGGAAGGGTATTATTATTCAACGAACTATCGAAATTGACTAAGATATCGAAATCTCTAACTATGGTATTTTAAATTATTTCTGAATTTTCACCTGAATTTCAGGTGTAAAGATCACCACATGGCTAACTTCTTGATTTTCAATCACGGCAACGTGGTTGACATTAGAAATATATTCTGTCCAGCTGTCTGAGATACAGATATAGCACATTTTGCAATGGTCACTATATTGTAATGGTTCTCTGAATGACATCACCTATTGAGCGGGAAATTTGAATTCGAAAATTACATTTTGGTGTTTATTTCGAATCAAACTGTTGTGAGTCCTGAAGTGATATCAAAAGGCATTTTGAGGTGTAGGTAGCCAAGTTTGGCTGGCAATGTGGTCAGTTCCCCTTTAAGATGGACCAATACGGCTCCTTAGTATGTAATTACCCTCAGTACGTTCCACTGCTGCATGAGCCTCTACAACCGTTACACTTGTGATCATTACACTCAGTAACACAAACAGTGACAATGTATATCGATGGTGACAACAAATCATCCTGAATAGTCAGCTGATACTCGAAAACTTCAAACTGTCATACTTGATTGCACCCGCTAGCGCTCCTTTTACTTTTATCTGACGTCGTAAAATGCCTTGTCATTTTTTTGTTTTATTCAAGGCCTTGCTCAGCAAGGTGTGGCTATTTTTTATGCCCAACGCTTTCTACTGCTGCTCAGAATTGCACAAGTATTAGTGACAAAGACGATTAATGATAGTGACAGGGCTACTGTGAGTTTTAACACTTTTCATTGAATCACACTCCTAAGATTTAAGTATTACTCCAAGCCAGTATCTCCAGAAATGCTTGCGAGGAAGAACAAGAAGAAGACAATTCAGTGCTTCACTTGATCCTTTAAGACCAGTTGATAGTACAATGACGCGACTCCTGAGAATCGAACCTTGATCTTTGGACCTGCCGGTCACGCGTCTGAGGCCCTAACCACTGTGCCGCCCTAGTGTCTTATTGCGATGGACTCACAATTCCGCACGGAGATGTGAAGCATGTGTTTCAACTATGTCACGACTTTCTGAAAAAAACAACAAAATTCTCAATGCTTCATAACCCTGTGACATCACCAGACACACAGCTGTATTTGTTCCATCTTGTAAGCTGCACGTCAGATATATATAATACATGACAAAAGGCAACTTACGTCAGCTCGCTACTTCATACCCGAATTTTATGAAGTCGTGTTGGTAGGAGTCATGATTATTTCCACCATATTTTTAATGATAGCAGAACTACGCTACTAATAAATCATGGCGGGCAGGTTAACATTGTGCGTTATAACACTTGCTCATAGACTGTTAACGAAAAGACGGGTTTTTTTTTAAATCGGTTTGTTTCGTTTCGAATGTCCTGGAACTTCTACAGTGTGGTGATATGACATGAAGTTGTGTCTCCTACCCTTTGACTGCCAACAATATGTGTCATTTGTGATACATCGATTATTTTGTGCAGCGGCGATGACGAGTCATGTGAAAGTTTTAGATAAATAGCGATGATACAACAAAGAGATCATGAATAATTACCACCACCTACGATTATGTGTGTCCAAATCTCGGTTGTTATATATCGGGTGGGCCAAAAAAAACGCATCGAACTTCAAATCTTGATTTCTCAACAACTGTCTGTTATAATTCAATGAAATTTGGTACCGTATAATATAAAGATGTTTTGTTTCACGTGTGAAATTTTTGCGTTGATACCTTTGGTATTAGCACCGTATCACTCAATTTAAAAATCATTGTAAAAATGTGTGATTCCGGAATCCAATAAGATAGGAAAAAACCCGTCCCGAACTTCAAATTTCAATTTCTCAATAACTATTCATTATAACCCAATGGAAATTCACTCAGTACTGTTCCGTGGCTATGCTTCTAAAATGTGAAAGTTTCAACACATTATCTTTGGTATTAAGATTGTGGTGCCAAATGTAAAAACCATAGTAATCATTCATCATATTTTAGGAGACAATGGTGAAACTTCGAAATGCTCGATTCCAATATGGCGTTATAGTAATGAGCGCCACAGGGTAGATATTAAAGTTATTGGTTTAATACTTTCACATATTAGTGGCAATATCATGGAGCAGTGTTAGGCAAAATTTCATTGAGTTGTAGTAAAGATTTTATGAGACATGAAAATTTAAAGTTTGGGAATTTTTCATCCAACCGTATTTTACCGGATTCCGGAATCGCATATTTTTTCAATGATTTTTAAATTGAGTGATACGGTCCAAATACCAAAGGTATCAATGCAAAAATTTTACACGTTCAACAAAACATCTTTAAATGATACGGTACCAAATTTCATTGAATTATAATGGAGAGTTGTCGAGAAATCAAGATTTGAAGTTCGATGCGTTTTTTTTTTGGCCCACCCGATATTTTGACTATGGTTGACCAGAAATAAAATAACATCAATTTGATGCCTATGTTGAGTGTCGGCGAGTAGACGACAAAGACGATAATTATGCTGTAGATGCGTAGATCTAGATCTAGACATGTAGCCTATCACGCCTACCGGTATATGTAACGCTACCATACTTGGTAATGGGGTCAGCTAAAAGTTCAGTATTGATGGTGAATTTATGCCATCGCCGCATTTCGGTTACCCGTTATGAGAATATTGTACCACCAAAGATTCCCTGTAGTTTGGGCGAGTCTCGGTAGCCCAATGTGTACAGCGTAGAGCTTGTGAATGGTTGTCGACATTCTTCCCGTTGATTCGAGCCCGATTGGAGGAAGAATTTTTTTCTCCCGATACAATGAACTAAAACTCAATTCTTTTCCAGGTTATTGCCTCAAAGACAAATGAAAAAGTTACGTGACCACTTCATAAAGAAGCGCCGAGAACAAAAAGGCAGAAGTGGGGATGGTGCGAAGCTTAAAGTGAAATGGCCATACTATGAAATGTTAACGTTCCTCAACGACTACACTTCTGAAAATAAGGAGTGAATAGGTTTCCCTATGACCATCGTACCATGTACTTTAGCATGATTGTATGTAGTAAAACAATTTGTTGGTAGGCCCCTGTTGCAACATTGGTACACTCGCTCGCCTACGGAAATTTCGTTGGGTTGTTACCCTCTATTAGCGAGGTTTCGCAAATCCGACGAAACACGAAATACGAAATACGAAATTGTACTTCATTTCCATGACGTAATGTATTTCAGAAGATGCTTGGTACTGCAAATATCCCTGCTGCCAGACCGTCTTTTAGCATGTCATGTACGACCGAGAGAGTAATATTGTACGTCTTGAATTTTTTAATTTCCACTTCGTATCTACGAAGTGGAAACGAAAGATAAATTTCGGAGTTTAATACACACCGTAACTCTATCGGTCTAACGTCATACGCTAAAAGACGCTCTTGCAGCAGGCGATAATTGTGGTACCAACCATCTCCTGAAATACAATACGTCATGGAAATGAAGACCAATTTCGTATTTCGTACTTCGTTTTTCGTCAGGTTTGCGAAAACTCACTATTAACTCGATAATCGTCACTTCAGGTATGTTATAATCTTTTTTCAGGACCGATTCGAATGTTGCAGACGCAGACGAAGCAGCTGGAGAAGGAAATGCTGAACAGGATTCGTTCGTGGACGACTTTGACACTCAGTAAGTCACTACGACATGATATTCATATTATTCATCGCATTCAGTTGTCATATCCTCTTCTCACGTATTCATTTTGCCACGGGCAGGATTCATCTTCATTGAAAAATTGCTTGTATTTATTTCTGATCGCAACAGCATCATTTCGTCCATGATAACCCTGATGTCGGAGGTCACGAAGACCTTCGGCGTTCGACACGTCTGGAGCATCCTGCAGCAGAGCGGTGATCATGGCAGGTGTACTGCTTCTCTGTAGTACGTTGTGTAATACGCAGGCAGCTTTAACGATGGCGTTGGCGTTTTTCGGCGACACTGCTATTTTCGTATGGAATACTCGCCAACGTGCCGCCAAGATACCAAACGCATTTTCAACAATGCGACGCGCTCTGCTTAGGCGATAGTTGAACACTTGCTTATCCCATGTATTTTTTCCTGCCTGGAAACGGCCGCAACAGATGCTGTAGTAAGGGGAAAGCTTCATCGCCAACTGCCACATAAGATACTTCACCGATGTGTCCAAATCCTGGGAAGTGATCGGCGGGTGGGAAGTTGAAAGTACCGTTGGTGAAACGTTTTCCGAGTGGACACCGAGAAAAGATACCACCGTCGTTGTTCCTTCCATACGATCCTGTATCTATGGCAATGAACTGTAGATTGGCGTCTACCAATGCCATAAGGACAATTGAACAAGTCCCTTTATAGTTATAAAACAAAGATCCTGATTTCCAGGGTTTCATCATAACGATGTGCTTTCCGTCGACAGCGCCTAGGCAGAAAGGGAACTGCCAATTTTGCCAGAAGTTGACCGATATCAGTTTCCAATCGTCGGCGGATTCTGGTGCTCTCATGTACAAAGGGCTCATTCGTTTCCATATCGCATCACAAACCTCCGGGATTATCTTAGAAATAGTCGTCACTCCAAGTCGAAACTGGAAAGCCAATGACGAGTAAGATTCCCCGGTGGCAAGGTACCTGAAAACGAAAGTAAATTAAACCAACGTCTGTATTTTTCTTTCAGTTCAACACTCGGGTCTCATGTGGCGTCGGATGATGATGACACTCTGTCTCAGCAAAGCCAGCGGGATAAGATGCCAGCACCGCCGGGGCAGCCGAAACCTAAAATGTATAAACCAAACCTAAAACGTAGGAGCAGTGCCGTTGATCCGTTGGACGAGGAGATAAAGCAACTCATCCGCCAGAGAAACCAAGAGCGGGAGGAAATTATGGGCATGTCAAAAATGGGGGCGAATGAACTGTTTTTCCAGAGTTGCGCGATACGTGCCAATAAGCTTTCACCTGCCATGCAGGCATTTGTGCAAATGCAGGTGTCGCAGATTTTGTTCCAGGCCGAAACGTCCCCCAGTGTCCCAGTGCAATCTCATGTACTTCCTCAGCCCATACCCAACTTCACCGGTGTGGCCAGTGCTAGAGCTCCCACTCAAAACTCCCAATATTCAGCAGCTGCTGGAGCCCCTACTGCAAACGTGGCGTACAATGTAACTGCTGCTGATAAAGCTATTAATGAAACTATCAGCAGGAGTTTTGGAGAACACAGCAGATACTCGTCACCAACTTCTATCAGCGAGTCATCAGATATTCTAACCTCTGCTACGAAATGTTTTTTTGCAGGTTACTAGTATACATAATACGGCAGTGCTTTTTGTTCTGATATCATATGAGCCTTATAAATTTTTGCTATATAAAAGCAAAGTCATTATGAAAATCAGAGATTATCATAACACTGTACTGTACGGATGTCAATCGCCAACATTTTGAGGACTCAACATTTGAAGGCAATAAGCTTGTGTAGAAAGAACACTGGTCCAGCTATTAAGTTTCTGTTTGAGATTATGTGTACACTTAAGTGAAGTCATTACTGTTTTTTAACGTTTATGTTTTAGATCTATGTTTTGTTGACATTTTATAGTGAACCTAAATAAACTCGACTTGTATTCTCTGCAGTTAAGCAAATTGAACGCCATTACTTTATTTCTTACCTGAGAGTAACTGCGAGTCTTTCTCGTGGTTTAACTGTCTCCCTTGAGTTGTACATTTTAATCAAATCCTGCTCAACGTGGTGGAGAATTTGCGCAAACTGGGACCTTATTCACAAAGCTTCCGTAACTTTAAAAGTCCGCAAATCCTTTGTCAGGCTGATAGTGAACAATAGGTTGTCCGCAAAAGGACAATGGTTTGCGCACTCCCGTAATTTACGGGAGCTTCGTGAATAAGGTCCCTGTTCCCTTGTTGTACGGAAATAACGGTAGAATTTATCCCCGTCCTGGAGAAGCTCTCCAACGAGATTGTGGTAGGCGCCTTGTGCCTTCCTCCTTTGGTTTATGGGATGTACCCACCATCGGTGCACTCTCTTCGCTCGGCGCTTCCGTCGTCGATTGTACAAAGCAAGGATTAGGATCTCCTTGTCAAGTACAGAAATATGTCTGCGAAGCGTGGAGAGGATAGACATTTCTCCGGTGTGGTGTGATAAGAAATGATGGGGATTGAAAGAGGCTCCACCGACCGAAGACCCGCGCGAAAACTCCCGCGTCTGTGCCCGTCTCGTGGAAACACAACACCCGCACCCGCACCCGCACCCGTAACCGCCTCCGCGCCCGCACACGTCTCGTGGAAAAGCAGCTGCTTTTCCACGAGACGTTTGCGGATGCGGTTTCGGTGGCGGGAGCGGGTGCGGGTGAAACAGCTAAAGGGAAACGCGTTGGATCGATTTATTTCTACCGGCGTCCGTTTTCTACGCCCACTATGATCAATTTCAATGTGTGTACACATTCACGCCTTGGAAACCTGCGATCAGTTTCATGCGCTTGACGGTCCGCGAGCAAGTATGAACCAGCCCTTAGGCTGCTTTTCCACGAGACGTTTGCGGACGCGGTTTCGGAGGCGGGAGCGGGTGCGGGTGAAACAGCTAATGGGAAATACGTTGGTTCGATTTTTTCCACCCGCTCCCGCCACCGAAACCGCGTCCGCAAACGTCTCGTGGAAAAGCAGCCTTAGAATCCATTCACGCGATTTTCTTGCCGCAGACGCTCGAAAGCATTGTGTGTTTCCGCCGCGTTGGTCCTGGACAAAGGATGCGACATCGCGCGGTACGAAAATCGCGTGAATGGATTCTTAGCCTAAAAATCCATTCGCGCGAATTTCTAGCGGTGCGACGCGGCAAGCATTGTTTGTTTCCGCGACATTGGTCATTGACAAAGGATGCGGCATCGCTCCGCTCGAAATTGGCGTGATTGGATTCTAAGGCTGCTTTTCCACGAGAGGTTTGCGGACGCGGTTTCGGTGGCGGCAGCGGGTGCGGGTGAAACAGCTAAAGGGAAATACGTTGGATCGATTTTTTTCCACCCGCGCCCGCCTCCAATTCCGCGCCCGCAAACGCCTCGTGGAAAAGCAGCTTCGAATGGCCGCGAACAGTGGAGACACCTTCCCGGGGATATCGGCGGTCAGTGGCCGCCGGCGTGCTGACCCGGATGAGGTCACCGGCCGGAAGCCAATAGGAGGGCAGGGAATATCCGCAAGTACTCACCAGGTGTAGCTACGTTCGCGGGTATTCGCGGTGACACCGCGAACACGGGTTATTCGCGCTGGGTCACCGCGAATAATCTGTGCACCGCGAACACGGGTTATTCGCGCTGGGTCACCGCGAATAACATGTGCTCGCGGTCCGGGATACATCGGCGATGCAATCGCAGGTAGTGTAGACTAGGCTTAAGTCCGAAGTTGAAGATAATGGGATGGGGGTATCTATGGTCAGGAACAGTAATGTTCAGGGACCTTATTCACAAAAATTCGTATATTTTTAGCTCACTGGGGTGAGCTATTACAATGGTGCAGCGTCCGTCGTCATCCGGCGTCCGTCGTCGTGTTCCGTTAGCAGGGCACGTTTCGTAACCGATGGAGCTATTGATATGAAACTTAGTACATATATACCCCTAGGTCAGATAACCCACGGCACCAAGTTTCGGTCCCATTCGACTCTCAGTTTGGCCACCAGGTGGCGGAAACCAAAAACACAAAAAGTGCAATAACTCCTGACCTAATGACTAGATCATCTCCAAATTTTTATCATAGGTGTAGCTAATAAGGATATATAACATACATAACGGGTTTTTTGATTTGACCTACTTTTCAAGGTCACAGAGGTCAAAGTTCGACAAAAGTGACGAACCTGCCACAGTTTGTCATTATTTCACCGAGCGACTTCATATCTTGCATAAACATGCACTGGAGGGGTACCTTAAAAAATACCAAGTTTCGGCCCGATTTGACATCCAGTATGGCCGCCAGGTGGCGTAACCTGAAAATCAAGTAAGTGCTATTACTCGGGAACGGCTTGACGCAGAGTTATCAAATTTGATATTTACCTCCATCTAGATGACCTTTACATGCATGCCAAATTTGAGCTGATTTGACTTCACATGCATGCCAAATTTGAGCTGATTTGACTTCAAACATGGCCACCAGGTGGCGTAACCCAAAAATCATCAAAGTGCTGTAAAGCCCCAGTCACATATCCACTCTGGGGCCCGTACGGCGAGTAAAAACAGACATTTTGGCCAATTTCTACGGTGCCCAGTTTGACCCAGCCTACTTTCCGCCTATCTATTGAGGCGATTTAACCCTTACGGTACTGACTGTCTGTGAAAAGTGTACATTTCGTAACATGAATTTCTGATGTCTCTACAAAAATGCGCCTAGCTCACACAATTCGCAACCAAAACTGGTGACAAGGCACTCATTCTGGAGGCAACTAAATGCGCCACGACCTCATGCAGGTTTGCTTCTTCCAAAATGTTTGTGAGAGAAGCAATTCATAGCCGAATATGCAAGTTGTCAGAAAATAGTCGCGTTCGGNCACTTTTTTGAAACTGTCAGTATGTGGATTCGCAATGAATTCTGGGTACTTTTTTCTCCCCTCGTGTACATTGCCATAAAAGCGCTTCGCGCGGCGGCTTCGCCGCCGCGCTGCGCGCTATTACTAGTATGTCCAACCCAGTGAGCACATGGTCCATGGACCATTTCATTTTAATTACGGTACCGTAAAGTACTATTTTACGGTACCGTAAATATCTATCAATTTGTATTCACAAACTTTCCGTACCGTAACTTACGGTAGCGTAAACTGAATAAAACCGCTCCGCAAAGTTCGATTTAACCTTCTTTTGTTGCGAATTTCAAGTCAATTTGGTTAACTTATTCCTCATCTAGTACTCGAGGCCGTTTGCTGCAAACTCGGACCATACTGACGTAATCTTTGCGGAGGGCTATTCGTTGATCAACTCCATGAATTATGCGGTAAAGATGTAAAGATGACCTGTGAATCCACCGAGTAATGGAGTAGGGTATGGGCGGTTACATCCGCAAAAAGTAGACCCGTTGACAAAACAGAGACGTAGGTTACAAAATCAGAGACGTGCTTTTAGAAAACAAAGATGTTCTTCAGCAAAACAAAGATGCTCATCAACAAAACAGAGACGTTTAGAAGTGATTTGGAGACGTTCACAAAGGAGACGTTGGGTGGCGATCGTGTCAGATAAAGGCGAATTAGAGGTCTTATATACCCCTTCTCCAGACAAATTTTAATGAGGTCGAATTTGGTTGGATGTTGGTGCATGGTGATGTCCCATCATGCCTCAGCAGGAATTAAGATAAGGGGGCGCTGGGATGGCTTTCGTGAAAATTGGTTTTACTGTAGTTGAGCCCATGGGTTAATATTTTTTTTATAAATACCTTCGCAGTGCATTAGTACTGGGATGTATCTAAAAAACGACTAGCGCAAAACTAAAACAATAGGTGGCGCTTTTGAGATATTATTGCTTTTACGTTTTTGGTCATAAGTTCTGAATTGGTTAACATATTAACCTAATTCTTGTACATTTATCATTTACACATGTCTGCGCATCCATAGGCTACATAATGCAATTTGCCACATTTAACCCCTTCCTGATTTTTTTCAGTAAAATAGAATGCTTGGACTTCCTAAGCCTTCCTGCCTGCAACTAGGGCCTAGTGGCGCCATCCTAACCTAGCGGAGATGACCATAATTCGGTCACGTGACCGACTTTTCTGACATGTGTAAATGATGAACGTACAAGACTTAGGTAAATATGTTAACCCATTCATAACTTATGACCAAAAACGTGGATTATCAACACCCATCTAGGCCCCGTTTATAATTTTTAGTACAAGAAAAATCCTAAGTGTACGACGGGCATAACATATTTATAAATTTATTCTCGTCAACTTCGCGGAGCGCTATTCTAAATTCGGTGTGCGTTTCGTCTGGTGTTGGATGTAATCTTTGGTTGCCACTTCTTCGTGGCTGCGAAACATTAAACATCGTAAAGCCCTTGCCAAACCAAAGTAGTTCTCGAAAAGCCCGGCCCCGCCCTAAAAAAATTGTAAAAGGGGCTAAAGCGTGCAACTTTCCTGCCGAGTTATGTCTAAAGTAGGGCGTCCATGAGCCCGTCCATGAAATGCGTAAAAAGATTGTAAAAAGTTGTCGCTAGTACCCCTCACCGTTCGCACACAGTTCAAGCCCCTTCGGCAACATTTTCAATAAGGTAGTGAGGTACATGTACTAGTTGGTATTGGAAGCTTATCGGTCTTGCTACACATGTATGCTAACCCCCCAGGACTTTTACCCCTACACCTCAAAATTTCAACCTGTGACTTGGAGATTAGATTTTAGTTATTTGCGCTAGAGACAAACATAAGTGTCCGGAGTGGGGGTGAATGTCCGGGGGGGGGGGTTAAAGGTCCAGGGGGTAAATGTCCTGATTCCCTTACTCCTCTAACAACCGGGGACCAATAATCATAGCGTTGCAGTGTTGACATGAGTTTTAAAAATACTTACGGGAGGTGTCAGACCTCCCGTATATGTTTACGCAGGCCGACGCTCCTTTATGTATAATAAGGTTTTGTGAATAAAGCGTAACCTCTGCGGGGATGTTTACGGCATCGTAACTCCTTACGATGGCTCTGTGAATAGGGCGTAAGCAATTTACGGGACACTTTGCGGAAATACGTAAAGATACGGTTCGTTTGCGAATACCACGTATCTGGTTAGGGAATGTTTACGGTACCGGTACCGTAAGTCCTTACGCAGGCTTTGTGAATAAGGTCCCTGGATCAATAAAAAGGACTTGTCAATGGACATACGTTCATGTTTGCCAGGGCATGACCACGGTGTACAATCAACCTTGCCGTACAGCTACGGGAGAAAGTTCCGGTCACATACGCTTGGCAAAGCTGAGATTCCAAATTACTATAACTACCACTGATAATGGCAAAATGACAGTCCTAGGTGAACGAATACACTATAAAAGGCATGCTGCCGTAATATCTCCTAGAAATTCGCAGGAGAACGCATGGAAAATCGGCAATTTTAAAATGAACTGTACGGCTGCGGGAGAATTAGACTTCTCCCGTAGCCGTACAGTTCATTTTAAAATTGCCGATTTTCCATGCGTTCTCCTGCAAATTTCAGGGGGATATTGCAGCAGCTAGGTTTTTTTAGTGTATTCATTCGCCTTGGGTTATCATTTTGCCCTTAGCGTGGTATTTATAGTGATTTTGGAATCTCAGCTTTCCCAAGCGTATGTGACCGGAACTTTCTCCCGTAGCTGTACGGCAAGGTTGATTGTACACCGTGATGACGTGACAATGGAAAACCTGTGGCGCAACGTGAGTTCAAGGTGATGTTCGTTGGTACATGCGGCCCTTAACTGAAGTTAGGTAATCGCTATGTAACCGGTCAAATACATGAAGAAAGGTCCCACAGAACCTACATTATGCATGCTCTCTTGTGTTAGCCCAAGATCACTGGTGGTGATTCGTGTACTGCGTATCTTCCGGGATAATAATGGTTTGGCCAATCTTTTGCCCCCACGTCGGTTGATTGCAGGAGTCCTCACTCAACTCCTTCCATACCTCCACCGACGTCAGGACAAAAGACTGGTCTCGTGTACGACCTCGACGAGTAACGCCTTGTTCACACTGCAGGCGCTACTCCACGCGGTGCGATGCGAAATTTTTCGCGCCTGGTTGTTCCCATTCCCGGTTCCCATTGTTAAGGGATGCAGTAAGAAGCGGTAGGACGCGACGGGCGATTTCCACCGCACCGACCGCTCCTGCAGTATTTTTCCGCGTCGAATCAGCTGCCGCGTGAGCTGATGATACTGGCATATTTGTCACAATTTGAATGATATGAATGATGTCATTTCTGCCAGTCATGACCAGCGCACGCAACCGCATCGCGCCGTGCTGCGCTATGTCAAAACTGACACCGCTTGGCGATTTTTTGAACGCATCGCACCGGCTCCCTTGTCAGTATAAAGGCCTGTATCCACTACAACGGTTTGCGGTGAGGTTTGCGGTGCGGGAGCGATTTTCACAGGCATTGGGACAATTAACACGCCATGTATTCAATCTGAACGTCAGAGAACGATTCGTGCCAACATCGTAACTCTGACGTATATCGGACAGCGCCATATTGCTCCGTGAACTACTTTGATGAAGATCGGTTCGACAAGACTGTTCAAACTATCTATTTGAATGATCTAAGTCACCAATTAGGCATTGTGAATGTTGCTACATATAGAAAAATGAGTTGAAGCATGTTACCTTACCTGATGAAGGGTTAGTCACGCTATAACAGCACGTTGAACTTCTCAAGTGGTGAAGCTATGGCGGCCATTGTTGTTTCGTGATCGAGGTGGGGAGGGAGAAACAGTCACATAATGCATACGAATTTTTCAATAAAAATCGTTGCAAAACGCACAGTTTAACCACTCAAACGTTTTTTGTATAAATATTTATTGCGAAATAACTCATTTTGTGCAAACACAACATCAGTTAAATAAAAAAATTATAAGGGAACTATTTCTAGTCTGCGCAATGCTACAACCGCATCACTTCTGACCTGATCACCGACCATATGGTGGTCGAACTTAATCCGCTATATACGGACGAGGTGCTTATAATGGCTGCCCGAAGGTTGCCGAAAGCTTCCGAGTCGAAGACGATTGGCCATGTTTTGTTAAACCATCGAAGGATTATCCAAAACCCTGTGAAAAAATCCCGGCGCGGCAAACCGCAGCGGTAACCCGGACTAGTGGATACAGGCCTTAAAGCTGAACTAGATCAACAAAAAGCCCCCATGCGACGAGCAAGAGAAATGCTAAAGCCCTGCAAACACCTCACACGAAGGCTCAGAACATGACAGACCCGACGATGCCAGGAGAGCGCCACCTTATTTGTCTTAGGGCAACAGAGCTGTCAAGAACTCCGGATACCTCCTACACAACTCAAAGAAAAAATATATAGTCAATTTAGACGGGATTCGAACCGTCCACTTTCTGATTCGTAATCCAACACTTTATCCACTCGGCAAAGGAGCCAGCCGACAAGAACATGATTTGTGTTTGTCATAGACGTAGGCCTTAGATTTACGTAATAATACTATGAACAAGAGAAAACACACGAAGCCTACCAACAATATCGCTGGCCGAATGGGGAAGACGGTGGAGCAAAGACAACAGGGCGCGGGTTCGATTCCCAGCTGGGTCGAACTTTTTTTCTCTTTCAAAAAAGTGTTCAGCAGGAGCTCACCAGAGGATGTTGACACCTTGACAGCTCGAAGACAAATAAGGTGGCGCCCTCCTGGCATCGTCGGGTCTATCATGTTCTGAGCCTTCGTGTGAGGTGTTTGCAGGGCGTTAGCATTTCTCTTGCTCGTCGCATGGGGGCTTTTTGTTGATCTAGTTCAGCTTTAAGGGCCAATATATTCATACTTGCTCGCGGATCGTCAAGCGCATGAAACTGATCGCAGGACTGGTTTCCAAGGATTGAATGTGCACACACATTGAAATTGATCATAGTCGGCGTAAAATCTGGACGAGTATGAACCAACCCTAATGAGTCACAACATTGAACTGGTGGAGATAGGGTGGCAAGCAACACTTCGAACTACCATAAAAGTACAGAGTGACCCAATCCAATCCAATTGCCTGATAATAATAAAATTTGAACAGAAGATCAACATTCACAGTGTCCAGCTTGTATTACATTGTTATTATTATTGATTTTATTAGTAACAGAAAAAATAACTTACAAATGTTTTCAAAAAACAGGGACAGGGCCGAAAGAGCATTACAGTCCCTGGCATGAGAATAGAAGTATACATTTTACAATGGCCGAGACCAGACAACATAATAACAGTACAGCAAACATACATGTATAAGATATGGGGAATAGGGTTGGTGGAGTGCCGGTAGTCAAAAACTGGAAACTACTTACGAAGGTAATACTAGAATTACATTGTTATGTCAGTTACCGGTAAGTCATGTCAGCCACCACCCCATTCAAATTAAGGTTATCACACGCGGTCATTCTTCGCTAGGCTTGGGATCGTGGGACAATAAAGTGGACAGTTTAATATTATTTCTGACATTACCCCACCGTATTATCTTTAACTTCGGTCATTTTTCCGAGTTGAGGAATGGGACAGGTAGTTAGGAATTTAGAGTATGTATTCGTACCCTTCAGAATAAAAATCGAGGTTTGTGACGTATACAGCCGACAAGATGTTACCAATAATGCACGAGTCTCTACATTTATTTCCTTTGGAAGAACAAGTGGTAATTACTTGATGTCCTAATAAACATTGTGATCCACGATCCGAGAGGAATACTTTGCACAAATATTGATGCATTGATTGTAATTCCTCATAAACGTTGAGATAAGAGACGTATTCGATCAATTCAGCATTTCACAATCACTTTTTACTGAGAAACAGCGATTTCACTGTCAGTCATCAAATAATCAATATGAAATAAAAGCGTTGTTTTTTTAGGTGAATTAGATTGGTACCACGATCATCCGCTAGTTGTGTTTGGGAGGATAGGTATCACCATAAAGGAATCAACCATAAAGGTTTAACTGCGAACGATGAGCTTACTGAGGGATACACTTCCTGTGTTGCCACCAGATGTCTCTCACTGCCTGAATTTTGGCTTTACGTAATAGGCACGAGCTTCAACTTTTTTTGTGGTGAAGAGGTACATGAACCTGCCAACATGATGCTTTGAATTCCATTTCTGACGATAACTGGGCTATTTTCAGCACAATTAGAGTTCCATGTACAAATGTACGTCAGCCTATTCAAATGTACACCGATGACCCTGAACACACATCGTTCGTGGGGTTCTCATTAATTCAGACATTTTGTATCATAAGATCAACTAGTCGGAATTCAACAAAATTAGCAGTGAATGTGCAGAAGGATCTTGCCTATCACATGGAAACGTCAGAATGCAAATCTGTTGGGTTTTAAAGGGATATTGTCCACATTTATAAAATGCTAAATTTGTCAGTTGAACCTTTATGGTTGATTCCTTTATGGTATCACCTAATAAATACCCGGATGGACACGCAGGATGATCCGGTACTTTTCTGCAATAGAATTCCTGGTGGTCGCGAGGCGATACATGGATTATATCACAAAAACAAAATATGGCACTCCACTGATTGATCATTGTGGAACAGTCGAAGGCCTATCGAGGCCTAAACCTACATGTAGCTATTCTTCACCACGAGTAGCCCATTTCTGGACGTTTTGGTACTCTTCCCTTGAGCGAGAGTGATGTCATTTTCATCGGTGATATTTCCTCATAAGTACATGTAGCAGACAATTAAAACGCAAACGTGTAATAGGCTGCGCCGATCCTCCTACATGTAAATCCACCTATACAGAGTAAGCCAAAAAAGCGAAACATGGGGAACCCAATTTTTGGTCTGGAGACCAGGCTGTATGATGTCCATTTCAAACCCAGTAACAAGATGACATTGTAAATGTCGTATGGTTCTCGATTAGGTACTTTTACATGAACGGTACATTGACAGAGATGAAGATACTCACCCGATACTGCTTGTGTTAAGCGTTTAATATCGTCTATTATCAGTCAGGTCGAACCGCCCGATCTGGATATTATCATAGAATATCTCAATCAGGATATATAGACTGCTTGATTTATCATATCCAGATCGGGTTATTAAGCGAGAATATCCTGAATGGTATATGATATCCCGTTCGGGTATCTGAAAATAATGGAAAATGATTGGNAAAAGACCAAGCAGGTTATAAATACCTCCTGTAATTAGGAAGTAATCGACCTCAAAAGAAAAAGTGTTACAACCAGCCCCGGTCTCCCCTACCCTCTCACCTGTTGGCTGTGAACAAGTTGATGAGCTTTCCTACAAACATTGTCCCTCCTAGGACGGCCATCTTGGGACCAATGTCCAACCCCGTCACCCTGATATCGAATCCCGTCATCAGGACGATTTGTGAGAAGCTGGAAACAGACAAAATGCCTTTGTAAAGAGATAAGAGCGGTACAAGATTGGAAGCTGGCAGTGACGAGCTTAGGTAGACTTGCGGTAGGCCAAGTTTGTCTATGTGTCATTTGGAATGAGTAGGTGAGGGGTAGCCTAAGTGGTCCTACCTGATAAAAAACAACGAAAGTGTCCTCATAGCATATTTTTTCGAAGCAAACAGGTCAAGATATGTAAAAAGGTCATGGCCTTTCCTCTCTGCTTTGTTCAGCTCGGCGATCCGCGTGAGATAGTTCAAGTTCGGTACCGACGACCGGTTATACTGCGCAATCTTCTTGATGATGACTTCCGCTTCCGGTACGCGGTCTTTCTGGAGCAGCCATCTTGCGCTCTCTGGTAGGAATCTGTACGAAAAAAAAGTTTTCAGGGAGGAAGCGTTTTTAAGTATGTAAACATTAGATGCATTTTAATAGATAACCTTGTTTTCAATAAAGTAAAAAATGGAAAATTATGAGTAGATTGAACGGCATCTTATTCCAAGCCATGAAAGTAGCCGATCGATTGGACATCGTAAACTAGCAACTACTTGTGTGTAGGTTTACCAGAAAAGAACGATTTTACGAGGCTCCATGGATCTAGGTTAATTGATTACGTAACCTAATTCATTTAGTTTCTGAATTGAAATTACACTCCATCCGATACTTTGGGGCGAACGACAGATGCTGTCTACCGCTGGTGTGAAAGGAATTGTTGTCCTAGAAATGCAAGTCCTAGTTACAATAGCCTGCTATCTATATTGTAAGGTTATACATGTATTTGAATTGTCGTGTTTGCTATATATCCTAATCCCTCGCTAAACGATAAAACTAGACTTAGATTCCGAGTAGACTTGGATTCTTGTCACACGTTTTACTTTCTTATTGACTGTACGCCGGTCGGATAGAGTACCGAATCTCAATCCTCTGGTATGCTCCAGCGAGAGAGAAGCTTACATATAGATGACAGGTACGAAAGGTACCCCCAGCAGTCCCGTGACGAACGCCCTCAATCTCCAGTCCTCGATGACGAAGACGAACAGCGCAAAGAGGAAGAGAGACAGTGATATGCCAAACTTCTGAGCAGCTAGGACGCGGCCTTTTGGTCCCATGAACTCTACAGAGATCACGCTGTTGGAGGCCGTGCATGCACCTGGAACAAAATAAGAGGTGGGGCTGGAGTTTGTTGGATCATGGATCTTCCGAGGCCACCGCGAGTTGCCGACATTTGTTGAGGTTCATCCGCTACCCTCCAGTGGCAAAAGGAGTGTCTCCACTTTGGATCAGTGAGAACATGTTTGATTGGAGTATCAGCCTACTGTGTACATCTAAGTACACTCAGGCATACAGTACTGCTGTTACTTCAGCCAGCATACCCCCACTGAGCCCACTCACCAGCACAAATCCCTGCTCCTATCCTAAAAGCCAGGTACATGATCCAAGTCGTTGATAACCCAGTCAAAGCTTGCAGCACCATCAGTAACGACCAAAAAATCAGCGTCATCTTTCGGCGGCCGTAGACATCAGCCAGTTGTCCATTGATGACGGAGCCGCCTAGTGCGCCAGCGAAGAACAAGACGATGGTCAGTCTCACGAGATGTCCTTGCTCGCAAATGAGATTCCACTACAAAACAAGGAACACATTAGCCCTTGATTGGAATTCTCCGAACCTCTTCCGGAAGTATCCGAAGATAGCCGATGGCTGCTTCCGTACAGGGTCAGCCATCGGCAATCTTCGGAAACTTTCGGAATACATGCAGCTCAGTTGGAAGAGGTGATTGCACTCTTAAACCTGCCTTTTTTCGTCTAGTTTTTTCTGGGTGTTCCATTTCATATTACGCGGGACACTGAAAGGATCAATTTTTGATAAGAAAATGTGATGACTGCAGTCTAGATTTCAGCGTGCCTTGCATACAAAACTGCAGCATCGCATTGACACACATGTATTGCACACAATTAGGCCTATACTTACTTCTGTTGCAATTGTCCTTGTCTTACTAAGAAAGGTAAGATTCGTGCAGTCATCTCCAGCGGTGGGACACCAGTCCAACCTCCCCAACTTGTTCCCTGTCCCATTATAGTTCCTGATATCGCCGGTAGGGGTGCCACAGGACCATGTCCAACCAGAAATGGCGCCTTCGGTAAGGACTGTAAAAAGGCTCAATCCGATTGAGCATTCTATGATAGAAGTCAAAACGATAATCAAAACCTGATATAATCCACAGTGTCCTGTAGATTCAAACACGTACTCAAAGGTCAATAGGAACCGGAAGAAGGCCAGCGATCCACGGCGGCTGTCTGGCTCCTGCAGCTGGATGGAGCCACGCGGAGCTGGGTCCGCCATTTTGAATTATGGTGACAACTCCACTACAACATTAAACTCCCTTTTTGACGATTAAGGCGGGGAAATTTCGGGCAGATTTTTATGTAGACCGTGAAGTTGACTTAGTACTCATCATCGTTGAAAAGCTGTGAAAGTATCGAGGCATTTCAGGTGAAAATAACCGTCACAATAGCCTACTAGTCCACCGAGAGTATGAATCGAAACACAACTGTAGATTGTGATCGTCTGTCATCCGCGTCAGCCGGCAATTAATAACAACGATAACGTCAAGACATGACCTTGACCTCTGGAAACATGGTGTATCCTTTTCCCAACGTATCTAAGACCATATGCCACTCAGAATACATGAATTCGCTGACACGCCCATGATTTTTCTCCTTTCAGAAACAAGCTGGC
Source organism: Notospermus geniculatus (assembly GCA_002633025.1). NCBI lineage: Eukaryota > Metazoa > Nemertea > Pilidiophora > Heteronemertea > Lineidae > Notospermus > Notospermus geniculatus. The sequence continues at coordinate 188,832 of NMRB01000600.1, forward strand.
TGCGAGTCCCACTACCAGGTCATATCAACTGAGAACACTGCCACAGATCTGAGTGACCATACACTGGATCATGCCCGACCTCAGGTAAAGTGATTTTTTTCTTCTGTGATGATATATGGCGCGGCAGACATGAACACCGGGCGAGATCACAGGGCAGTCGTGATCATCGGCCTGTTTACATTAATTTTATCTATCGATTAACAATATTCTGGACTCAGTGCCCCATAAAGGTGTCAAATAAGTTTAAATCTAGTCTAACCTAATGTATACATAATCAAAACCAATATAATAGGCCTAGATTGATAATTAATAATAATAATAATAATTTTATTATATTAAAGTGCTAAAGAATGTTAAGACATTTTCTAAGCACTGTACAGATAAGAGTCAAAATGATTAAAACAATATAAGTAAGGAAGAAGATAAAACATTAACTAAAATAATTGGTAAAAAGAGTTGTCTTGAGAGATCTCTTAAAAACATTTGTGTTGTCAAGAGCGCGCATATGAGCAGGGAGGGAATTCCACAGTCTGGCAGCCAGAACACTCAGGCTCCGGTCACCGTAACTCCCATTGGCTCGTGGGATTGAAAGGAGCCACGGATCATCTGAAGACCGAAGCCTGCGCCCCGGCGTACGCAGACTGAGGAGTTCCCCCAAGTACCCAGGACTGTCCACCTGATGCAAAACCTTATGTGTTATCAGGAGGACACGGTACTCAATGCGCGCTCTAACAGGCAGCCAGTGCAGATCTCGCAAGATTGGAGTGATGTGATCTCTTTTCCTAGTCCTGGTAAGGAGCCTAGCAGCACAGTTTTGAGCTTTTTGCAGTCTGCCTAGCTCCACATCAGGTAAGCCCATGAGCAAGGATCCGTGGAAGTCTAGACGGGACGTGACAAGTGCGTTAATCACCCTGGCGCAGGTAACATCGTCCAGGCTTCTACGAATCCTGGCAAGCTGGTGGATCTG
>NMRB01000600.1:201240-211378 GCA_002633025.1 Notospermus geniculatus
CTCGGCAATTTTCATGGATGATTTCACACTGTAATCAAAAATTAACAAAGTTGTTTTCTATTTTCTGCATGGTTTGCAGGTTAGATCAGTTACGCTAAAGCGACTGGGTTACAAAGAACCTTCGCCGACCGCAAGGCCCGTGAGTGACATGAAGGAGGAGACAGACGCATGGAGGAAACATTTACGCAGAAAGCATTATCTCGACGACCCATACACTGACAGACCCCATGTATCTGTTGAAGATAGGCCTACTCCCCTTGATGCTTCTCTAAGAAAAATAACAAAAATAGGCATGGAGAATCAGTTAAAATACTTGGAGGCAAATTCAGCGGATTCTACGCCATCCACAACGCTCCAGCTTGTCTGTGTGACGGCAAGTGAACGGGCAAAACAGGACGACATTAGGAGCAAAAGCAAGGACCTTATCGCAGCAATGACTTTTGAACTGTTACAGCAAGCCGGAGATGACCGCCTCACTGCACACTATGCGGACATTTTTAATAGAAGTATAAGAAAGAAGACCAAAGATATTTACATAGAGTTTTATGAAGAGGTTCAGACAGTAGTTGAGGAACTTTCTGCAACTGAAGATGCCCCCGACATGTCTGAGGACAGAGATCGCTTGGAGGACCTATAGGCCCTCCAAGCGATCTCTGTCGGGGTCATCATCAGTTGCAGAAAGTTTCTTAACTATTCATCGTATCCGTGACGTCGTATCCAGGCCTACATGACGTTGACAACGTTGTGACGTTGCGTCTTTTTGCCCACCAGCTCCTTCAGCAAAGCAATGAATTTTGCCCACCACCCTTGCGTCATTTGCCCACCACCCTTGCGACGTCAGCAATGGCGGACACTGTCGGAGTTACGTCATGGATACGATGAATATACATATCGTAAACAATGATTCTCACCAATGTCATGTGACTTACACTTTTTTGCATTGTTTTTACTCGCTTACTGAAGGCGTTATTCCTGGCCAAGCCATTGTCGATGTAACCCTTCTTGTATTGACCCACGTGATGCTTTTTGTAAGAGGGTAGCATGCCTTTTCTTAAATTGGGGTTTCGTGGCCTGGACGGCCCTGGAATACTCTCTGTCTGAAAGGATAGAAGAGGATAACTATGACATTGCCGCTGAGGAACTGTTTCACCAGGTTCGTTGGGGTGGGAGAGCTGAAGGGGTGTAAAATTAAACTAAGTCAAATTCACAAATACAGTACCGGGGTACATGGTAAAAATCGGAACACCACCGGATCATGTTACTTACAATGGATGTTGCCTCACTGCCCTCAGCACAGCCTGTGTTAAGGAGCACGTTTAGGTCGGTACATGTTGTACCACTGAAAGGGCCATTGTTGGTAGGCCTACTGTCTCCAATCACCTCGATATGGTCCCCCTGCAAAGTGCAAGAAGAGCAAAGACCTTGTTGAAAAGGACAGCACAAGCCATTACTCACCATTGCAAACAAGATGATTGTAATTAGCTTACAACTGACAAGGGAAAGTATGTGTCACTTTGGACATGTTGGACGTAGGAGTAAGCGTGGTCGCTGGCGCCGGGTTCACTCATACCGGTATGTTGTTCCACAAATGCCATTATGGCATCGGTCAAATCATCGGGCCCACCACTCCACAGCACCACGCCCTCCGCGTCGTCATCGGCATTCATTTCTGCACTGGAAATAAGATTTTTTTCTTAACTGTCATGTCTGTATCAAGTCATTCTCTCATTTTTCATGTCTTGCCCCCTCCCCCCCCGAACGCAACCAGGGAAAAATGATGCAAGCACCAGCAAACTGACTGATGGTGACCAAGTGCAGAGTATTCAGCGTTGAAAGCCCTCTGCAAGCCCCCAACCCCACCCGGCCTCCAATTTCATGATTTTATAATGTATAACACCACTAGCCATTTATTCCTCATCCTAACCTTCCCCTCCACTTACCGGCATTAGGCCTAACCAAAATCACGGCATGAACATTTATTTAGGCCTATACTGACCCTTTTGGTTGTGTACCTAGGCCCTATGCCTAATTTGCCAGCAATTGACGACACCTTAACAGGCCTGCATTGAACTACATGTAGGCCTACACACAAGATGGCCTCGAGGCGAGGCTATGACTTTGCAGGGCGTGCCTTTAGGCCTGTTGGCGCCAACATTGTTCCTTCAGGACATGATAAATAGCAGACGATCTATTTGCATTTGTATTTGGCGCCAACATCACTCTCCCATGACGATACACGATTGGCTATGACTTATTAGGGATTGTTATGCTAATGAACTCACCTCAACTCCACACTCGGCTTTTGATGCCTTGCCAAGGGAAATCGGAACGGTGAAATCGCGAATCCAGCGGTAAAACGCGAGATTTTTGCTTCTTCTATCATTTCCACCAATAAAAAATCACCGAAGAAATGATTTAGGGGTACGACAAAGCCAATAAAAACCGAAGACACAAAATTATTTGGCGATATCCCGATCGGGATATTCGCGATAACCCGTTTGAGGTATAGTATCCCGATCGGTATCCATGTCGACAATACGGGTTATCATATCCAGATCGGGCGGTTCGACCTGACTGATTATGTTAGTGATGTTAACGCTCAGTACCGATCCGCGATATTTATACTATATATCTAGTAGGTTAACACCAGCGCTGTATACCGTATCGTTAATGCATTGTCCTCTTTTGGCGGACACATACATCTGTGGTTCTCGTGGCCATCGAGTATATTAACATTTCGTGCTGTTCGCCGAGTCATTTTTACGCCCTCTTTTGGCCAGACGAAGATCTAGGCATACCAATGCGATGCGCCCAGCGGCTAGTGCCCGGGGGCTAGCCTTCCAGTGTACCGGTAGGCCTACCGGTAACGTTTCAAAAGTCTTACATACGGTACTCTCAGCTGTTAACATTCCCTTCATATCAATTGCCCAGGTACCGGTACGGAATAAGCGGCTACTAACGCAAGGTTCATTGGCGCACGCGGTCCGTTTTCAGTCCGTTTGCCCCTATTTTTGCGGATAGGACAACACAAAAGTCAATATGATCGATTTTTTACGAACCTGAGTCGGACAAAATCCGTGTGCCAATGAACCCTGCATAGGACGGGAAACAGAAGGGAACGCGTTGATCAAATGGGTCGGATCCAGGGTTGACAAAAAGGGGGGCGTCGTAGCGCTACGGAGGTCTTAAGCACCAAGAGCGCGAAGCGCAAACGGGGGGCCCAGAAAAATTTGCAAATTTAGGCCCATGTGCTGCATTTCCTGGCATCTGAGAGCAAAATACTCCAATTTTTCTGTGATTGAGTTTTTCTTGCTAACAAAATCACTGCTCTGCCAAAAATGGGGGGGGGAGGGGCGTACGCCCCCACGCCCCCCCCCCCCCCGATCCGGCCCTGGATTAAGGCACATTTTAGGCAGTGATAACACCGAGGATGGACAACGTTACAATGTCGAAACAAAATGGCCGACCAGCCTTCATTTCACCACTTGAGAAGTTCAACCTGCTGCTATAGCGTGAGTGACCCTTCATCAGGTAAGGTAACATGCTTCAACTCATTTTTCTATGTGTAGCAACACNATGCAATTTTAGCCAAGTTTGGAAACAGGGAGATAGGGCCTAATCAACTTCCTCAGAGGAATTGCTCGCAATTTCCAGTTTTAAAATCAACGAGCTACTACGTTTAGGACTATTTGAGTCGTACCGGTAGGCAATGGTGGTGACTTAAGACGAAGAATTTCCAAGCCCAGGAATATAAAGTTTTTGACTTATTTTCTTCTTTACTAGGGCCTATACTCGAGAAAAAATGCGTTATTGTTCAGTCATCAAGACTCGTGCATTTATCTTTTAATGACATTTTATTCGATGCATAGTCTGCAGTTGAACTTTGTTTTGTCTTTACTTTGTTTTGTCTTTATGTCGCAGTTTTCCATTTTATCATTTCAAATTATGTACGTTGTATGGAAGGTCCAGTCCAGCGAATAACAATAACAAAAAACATTTGCTTTCATGTTGTTTCCAGGGGTAATAATCCGGGGGGGAATTGTCCTCGGGGGGCAATAGCCCGGGGGGGAATTGTCCGGGGGGGAATTGTCCTCGGGGGGCAATTGTCCAGGGGGCAATTGTCCCCGGGGGGCAATAGTCCAGGGGGGCAATTGTCTGGGGGGGAATTGTCCTAGAACCGAGCCTTCTTTGACATAACCACATATTCACAATTCATATATTTTGCATTATGACTTTATTCTGTTCATAAGGTCAGGCGTTTTATCTAAATGTTTCCCCACGCAGCGGGAACCACGTGGCTGGCCAGCCGTCGTTACGAACTTCATCATACGCATGCGCACAACAGGCTACTTACGCATGCGTCGTAATTCAGTGTAATTACACAGTATTGTTTCGAAGTCTTTGTGTCGATACTTATGTTACAAGTTATAGCCTATCCATTCTTCCTCGAATTTTGTGGCAGGTATGTACATGTATGACTGACAAATGCTTAGTATTATTTGTCGCAGAATCCATGACCTTTGAATTTACCGACATTGTGGGCCTAGCCTAGGGTACGCTAGGCCTAATATCGCACCACAGCACCATGCATGAGCACAGTCATGACAGTGCTTTTTATGGTTCCCGATCAATCAGATCGGGAACCATATTGTTTTTGGTCATGGTGTGTGTGTGCGTGTGTGTGTGTGCGTGTGTAGGTGTGGTTGTTTTGGCTACAAATGTAGGACATCTGCCGCATTAGACACCATTAATTTGAGGACTTCAGGTCCTCGCCCACCAATAGACACGGGTCCTCGAAATGCGAACCTTCCAACGTCGTCAAATCATCGCTTGGGATGCTTNACTACTGGCGAGAACGTGCGACTTTCTGACTCAAGGGGATGCCTAAAACATAACCGTGCAATCATAATGGGCCACGGTCCCCACATGCATATTATTTACACGCATTTGGTCTGTCTGTCTGTCTGTCTGTCTGTGTGTGCGCGCGTGTGTGGTTGTTTTGGCTACAAATGTAGGACATTCTGCCACATTAGACACCAACAGTTTGAGGACTTCAGGTCCTCGCCCACCAATAGACACGGGTCCTCGAACTGCGAACCTTCCAACGTCCTCAAATCATCGCTTGGGATGCTTTGCATTAATTTGAGCAGGGTCCTACTTTTGGATGTTTCAAGTTGGTCTACGGATTCCGGCCTTTTCTCCTTCATTACGAGGACGTGTCTATTTACTCTGAGATACACAGTCATGAGGTGGTGTCCCCCTCTAGTGTCGGTAATGTGTTCGGCGTTCTGATTGGACTGTTTCCCATGAGCGAGTAGTAACAAGCCATGCTATTGGTTTGGGGCAAGGGTACGCGCGGGATCGACCAACACCCATCCATAACAGCTCAAAACATACGTCCTCGGTATGGGTGATGACAGACTGGTCCTCATGTTGCCCCATTGGTGACTTTTTGTCCGAGTCCTAACTTTGGAGGAAAAAAGCCGACTCTTAAAATCAAAGATAGATTATATCCAAAATGTTATTTATTTATTAAGTGCCTACATAAATGGAAAGGTAAGGTTCAATGCCCCAAGATCTGGGTGGAAAGTGATGTCCTCGGTATGGATGTTTCAGTACAGGTCCTTACGATACACCAGATGCGACTATGTGTGGGTGTGCCTGCCCATCAACATGTGTTTGTGCGCTAGTGACACCTGTCGAGCTGGTACTTAACTAAACGTCAGAGGACTCTCTCTCTCTGTCTCTGTCTCTCTCTCTCTCTCTCTGTCTCTTGAATCTTTTGTGGAGCCGTTGTTCGCTGGCGTGTTCGTGTACGGTGTAGATGTATGTATGGCCATAGGGAGATGCAATCATCACCGATCTTCATATGCATATTAAGACGCTTCATTCCAATCATATGTACAAATTTTAAAAAAAATAGGCCTTTGATTGCAACATACCCGAAAATCTGTGTCGATGGACACCAGCAGAAGGCCGATCGGAGTGTGACACCAGATCCTTCAATAAAATACTGTGATTCCCGAAATAAGTCAAATTAGCATTGGTTTGCGTTGCTGGCTTCAAATAATTACAATATACCTAGTATTTGACGTGTGGTCACTTACTTAGTCAGTGTGGCCCAATGAACGAAGAATATGAATTATAGTATGTACTATTTTACAATGCATGGAATTCGGCTGCGGAAGAATACATGACTGTGCATGGAATTCGGCTGCGGATGAATACATCACTCTCCGCATCAATGAATATGAGTAGGATTAGAACGACACTTTATTTGCTTCCAGGCGAGAGGGATCCCGACTACTCTTCGGCAACGGCAAGGAACTTGTGGAGTACTAGGAACGGAGAGAACATGAAGCTCTCCTCAACAATGTCATGGCTTGGAAGCAGACTCGCGAGCGAGAACCAATAAGAGAGTTTCAACTTCTGATTTGGATGGAAGCCTAGCACCCGGTTTTATTTGGATCAGTGTTTAGTTCTGAAAGACCTCTTCACCCATATTGTAATTTGAGCCATCACACTTGTTACAATGAAAGGTGTCGCAAACCGCTCGACAGAGAGGCATCGTGAAAACAGAAACGGACTCAAGAAGGGCATTTTTGGTGAGTAAGCCATTTTTATCTCACCTGTGAGCTTTTATCGTCCTGCGGTGTCCGTCGTCCGCCGTCGTCGTCGTCGCCCATTAGCAGGGCACGTTTTGTAACCGCTGGAGCTATTGATCTGAAACTTAGTATATACAGTAAGCTCGAGTTTAAACCACCGGTTCATTATGTTCATAAGCACACCCACAATCAAAATGGGAGTGAATAAAACAAAACAAGTATTATGCTGAATGGCTGGAATCGGTGTCTCAAGGCCTAGACTGGCCTGTATTTGAACGCAACTGATTAGTTCCATTTCGATTGGGTGTGCTTATGAACATAATGAACCGGTGGTTTAAACTCGAGCTTACTGTATATACCCCTAGGTCAGATGACCTATGACACCAAGTTTCGGTCCGATTCGATTCTTGGCTTGGCCTCCAGGCGGCCAAAACCAAAAACACAAAAAGTACAATAACTCCTGAACTAATTTCTGGATCGTCTCAAAAATTTTATCATAGGCGTATCTTATTAGGATACATAACATATATAACGGGTTTTTGATTTGACCTACTTTTCAAGGTCACAGAGGTCAAAGTTCGACAAAAGTAACGAACCTGCCACAGTTCTTCATTATTTCACCGAACGTCTTCATATCTTGCATTAAAATGTATTAGAGAGGTTCATTCAAAAACACTGAGTTTCGAACCGATCGGACTTCTAATATGGCCGCCAGTTGGCGCACCCTGAAAATCATCCAAGTGCTATAACTCAGGAACGGCTTGACCCAGAGTGCTCAAACTTGATATTTACTTCCCTCTAGGTAACCTTTACAAGCACGTCAAATTTCAGCCTGATTAAACTTCCAATATGGCAGCCAGGTGGCGTAACCCGAAAATCATCAAATGTGCTATAACTCAGGAACGACTTGACCCAGAGTGCTCAAACTTGATATTTACCTCTCTGTAGGTGACCTATACAAGCACATCAAATTTTGGCCTGACTAACCTTTCAATATGGCCGCCAGGTGGCGTAACTCGAATATCATCAAATGTGCTATAACTCAGGAACGACTTGACCCAGAGCACTCAAATGTGCTATGTGACTCCCTCTATATGACCTTTATGTGCATGTGAAGTTTTGGCCCGATCGGACGTCCAATGATGGCCACCAGGTGTCGTAACCCAACAGTCATTGTACTTGGGAATAACTTGACCCAGATTGCTCATAACTGACATGTACCTCTCTCTGTCATTACACTATTACATGTATGTCCAAACGGGTGAGCACCATTTCATTATGTTCATGGTTAGTTACTTTTCTGGCGATGATGACATGGTTGTTGAATCCATTTTTTTAGCTCAGTTGACCAAAGGTCAGCGGAGCATATGTACAGACGGTCACAGTTGGTTTCACTTCCCACCACGCTCTTGAACAGTAAAGATCTCAGTGCACAGCTGCCAAATGAGAAAAACGAAAAAAATAATCTGTGATGGCACCGAGATTCGAACCCACAACCCTCCCATTGATTCGCCAACCTATTTCTGTACGCGCCACGAAGACTGCTTGCTTGCATGAGGACAATTCCGATCGCTTTATTTCCTCATGGAGATCTTCAAAACCACAGGGCCTTTATTGTAGATCGGCGTCACTGTATGCACACAGTGCTCCTTAACTTTCAGAAAGGTTAAAAAAATTGCATTGAAATGAAACCTGCGCCATATTGTAGCCAATATCGTGTAGTTTCCATAACTGAAAGAATTTTAAAAATCGGTTGGGAAAATTTTGAGAAAAGTGAGTTTTTGTATTTGTGTACATTTCCCTGTACATTTGTACATGTGCAATGTACAGGAAAGAATGGAAAACACCTGACGCTTTGTCTATTAATATCTTAATGATGACAAAATCAATTACGATCGGAATGGAATATGTGGTAACCACTATGTAGCCAAGGTTGTAGACAAAATTTAGTTGCGTAATCAGTTACCGTTTCTGAGTAATAGATGTCAATAATGGGACAATTTTTACCATTTGAGGTAAAAGGGTGGGGCAATGCCACCTATTACTCAACAAGCACTGCTGATTACGCAACCAAATTTTGTCTTCCACCTTGGCTACGTAGTGGTTACCACATATTCCATTCCGATCGCAATTGATTTTGTCATCTTTAAGATATCAGTAGACAAAGCTTCAGGTGTTTTCTATTCTTTCCTGTACATTGCACATGTACAAATGTACAGGGAAATGTACACAAATACAAAAACTCACTTTTCTCAAAATTTTCCCAACAGAATTTTAAAATTCTTTCAGTTATGGAAACTACACGTTATTGGCTACAATATGACACAGGTTTCATTTCAATGCAATTTTTTTAACCTTTCTGAAAGTTAAGGAGCACTGTGTGCAAGCAGTCACATTGTGGCGCAAATAGAAAGAGGTTGGCGAATCGGTGATAGGGTTCTCGGATCGAATCTCGGTACCATAACAGATTATTTTTCGTTTTTTTTCTCATTTGGCAGCTGTGCTGCTGAGATCTTTCCTCATCAGGAGCGTGGTGGCAAGTGAAACCAACTGTGACCGTCCGAGAGGGTGTATCGTTTTCAGAGGTAGTTTGGAAGTGCCTTGTGGCTGTTCGTAATTTCTACCTCTGCCGCTTGGGGTTTACATCTGTTAGGTTCAGCTTTGATGTACATCATGTAGCCTACTTGTAGCCTACAGGTACAGCTTTGGGCCAAGGAACGACCCCTGGGGGACCACAAAGAGTAGCGGAAACCAATCTGAGATGACTGTAACACATTGATAGAGGTTCTCTAGATAAGAGCTAAACCACTTTAGTGCTGCTGTGTCTGTGATCCCATAGGTTTGTTCTAGTCGATTGAGTAATGCTCGATAATGTATCCATATTTGCATCCTCCGTTTGCCACCCACATAGATGATATAACCTCCATTAAACGCTGTACGTTTTGATTTCTAGTCTTCATGGTTTGCCATAACCTTCGTGTTTGGCAACATCTACTATTTATTTGCTGGAATAACCCCCATAGAAGTGTAAGCCCCTACTCGTTCTCTAGTTACCGAATCGCACTATCGTCCACGGCACGCTCTTGGCAAATCTTCAAATCCAACTAGAAATCGCCCGGTATTTGATAGCAAAATTGGACATTCGAGCCATAAGTTTTATCCTCCAACTGTAGTGAGGCGATCTAGATCATTGCAGGAGATCAGTTCAAACCTATACTTCGTACGTTTAAGTTGCCTACCAAATACATGTATGACTACCTTATCTCCATGGTTAAAATACGTCTCGCCAGAATTCTACGTGAGATAGGGAGCCAGTCCAAAATGTAAATAAAGAACATGTGCTCACCGTGCTAAAAGTAGATGATACCGATGTAATGTTTTTCACTGCCCCCGTTTGCCAATGCCCCCCAAACAAAAGATTGACGGAATAAGTGGCAACGTGACAATGAGGGACGCACTGATCAACATGTATTTCTGTATTTGAGTGCCCGCCGAACAATACAGCGGGCATTGTCATACGGGGGGGGGGGGGC
>NMRB01000600.1:223743-247586 GCA_002633025.1 Notospermus geniculatus
ATTTTCATTCCATCTTGTAGCTCAGGTCATGAAACCTGGGGGTAGGACACATTTCCAGGTCTGTAGCTCTTACAGGAACAAAGTTACAGCTGTGACAGACTGAACAGACAGACAGACAGACACACACACACAGACAGACAGACAGACAGACAGACAGACAGACACCACGACCAAACACTATATGGTTTCCGATCTTGAGATCGGAAACCATAATTACATGAATCATGCTAATGAAGCATGGTCATGGGGGAGGAGGCATGAAACAAAACACTTCAGATCTTCCACAATGGACCAAATGACAATAACTAAACAACAGTATTGGAAATCACTTACCTGTTCGAGACTACGGGATTCCCCAAGAGGTGGGGATTTCCCCAATAGCTCAAAATAAAATGTGTAGATCAGCAAAGGATATCCCTCTCAAAATCACCTTTCGACATCTGATTTCTTTAATTTCACCAGCTAAAAAACCTTCCTTGATGTAGACTCGTCACATTCTGGGCACATGTTGCGTTGGGCAAATGGCCAATCTCTAGAAGGAGTTCATCGTAGGTTTGGACTTTCTCCTTATTGTATACATGGTATAGATAGAAGAAGAAGATTGTATGTATACATGTAGATGAGCATGATGAGTGGCCTGTGACCAGAGGTGTTTCCAATCAGGGCTATTATCACCTTTTCATTCATTGATTCACTAGCCTGGTGGCACCTAGTGTGAAAGGAAATGACTAGCAAAGATTATGCAATCCCACCCCCTTGGATGGTCAATAAAGCCCTATTCCCTGTCTATTGAACTCGTCATCATAAGGTCAAGTCAGAAATGGATAAGACTGGGTTACTAGAGTGTTTTTCTATTCATTTTTGTTATGGACATTCCAACCATTACTCATATCCCCTCTTACAGGCGCAGAACTGGACTTTTTGATTTTTCACCTTCCAGCCCCTTTCACATTTTCCATTAGCTATTAAGTCGACCACCTCAACCCCGACCGCGACCACCTAAATAGCGGGTCCCAAGCTTCATTTCAACCCCTCTAAATCGACCACGACCACAGAAGTAGATCGAACGTGGGCTTTTTTTAAATGCATGTTCATGTAGGCCTACATGGATTACCTCAGTCAGAATATTGAGATGGTCAGAATGGCATTTATGGCCACAACACCATAACCAAGCCAAACAAAGCTTCCAAGATGTCATATTTTGTAAAGTTCTTCATTTTTTTATAATGGCTGGGGGGTTATTCACTAAGCCCACGCTAATTTTTGCGTTGCGTGGAGTTAGCGTAGCGTTTGCGTGGACTTTGCGGGATCGCTAACTTGGCGTAGCGTGGTATTCACAAAACCCCCCGCAAACTCCACGCTTAACACAACGCTATTACCGGACACGCAAACTGACATAATTGACCATTACAGAGGTTGCACAGTTTTCCGACTCGACTCCGGCTTCAACTACCAGAATGAATTGCAGTCCGCTGTAGACATCCTTGATAAAAACGCTTTGATAGACGTTTGAAAATCGTAAAATGCCATAACTTTGTGGCAGAATAATTTCGACTCGTAATCGGAAGTACTTGTAAATCGCAAATATTATAGTCGTGTTTCGTGTTTCAACCCATCCCCGAACTTCAAATTTCTATTTCTCAATAACTGTTCATTATAACCCACTGAAAATTTATTCAATACTGTTCCACGGCAATGCTTCTAACAATGAAAGTTTCAACTCAATAGCTTTGATATTAAGACTATGGTATCAAAAATAAAAACCATAGTAATCGTTGATCATATTTTAAGACACCATTGGTGAAACATCGAAACGAAACGCTAGATTCCAATATTGGTTTTAGTAATGAGCGCCACGGCGAAGACACCAACACTTTTGGGTGATACTTTCACATATTAGAGGCAATATTGAGTTATAGTAAAGCGCTTTTGAGAAATTGAAATTTAAATTCGCGATGTTTTTATTCGCCCGTTTCTTATCGGATTCCGGAATCGCATTTTTTTACCATAATTTTTGAATTGACTGATACGGTCCTAATACCAAAGGTATCAATAAAAATCTTTCACACGTTAAACAAAACATCTTTAAAAGATACGGTACCAAATTTCATTGAATTATAATGATCAGTTGTTGAGAAATCAAGATTTGAAGTGCGGCACGGTTTTTGGGGGGGCCCAGATATCGGTAGATAGAATTTCTATCTCGGAATATCCTATTTTGACGGATTTGTCGGCGAGTATCTTCCTCTCCAGCGAGTTAACAAAGCCATTTTTATAAAGCGACAGGCTTGCGTGGCGTTTGCGGGACCTTTTTAGGAGACGCTAAATATTCTCATTAGCGTGCTGAATTGCGCACTCTTGCTAACTAGCGTGGCCTTTGTGAAACAAGCAGAATAGCGTGCGTTTGGTTTGCGTGCGCTTAGCGGGCCCGCAAACGTCTGCGTGGCTTTAGTGAATAACCCCCCTGGTGACTACGTTTCGCCAAACACAGCAATTTGGATGATCCCTGGCCATAATTCAACTTGTAATCATCATAATCAAAGTCCTTTGATCACATGCTTTAGCAATCAAAGTGGGCATTTTAGTTAAACTGGGCAATGTTGGTTATTGTCTGTGTACCGGCTAATTAGTGGTCACCTTAGTTGCTAAATCATGTGATCAAAGAGCCCTGAACATCCTCACTAAATATCAAATTTAGTCCGTTCACTTAGAGGCATATATGGTATAAGCATCCAAATTAATCTACAGTTGACGTAGTTTGTCAGTCTGGTGATACTATTCTGCATGACCCCCCCCCCCACCGGATCTCAACCTGGCTAAAGCGACCGCCCCTCTAAATGGACCACTTGGCTCCGGTCATGGGTGGTCGATTTATAGAGGGGTTCCACTGTATTTCATCAAATTCACACCCTACGTCATTACTTTTGAGAACTTTCAGGGTGAAGTATTGTAGAAAGCTATCCAGTAGATATATTGCACTGGAATTGGGCGAAGATCACTCTGGACATCACAAAGCAAATTGCGTTCAAAAGATGCGTTCTCTGCTATGGGTGGACAGGACCATGAGACAAGCTTCGCTGGCAAAGCCAAGTGAAGCTAAAAAGTCGCACGTTTTAGGGCTAGTTCATACTTGCTCCGAGACCGTCAAGCGCATGAAACTGATCGCAAGTTTCCAAGGCGTGAATTTGCACACACATTGAAATTGATCATAGTCGGCGTCAAATCAGGACGGAATATGAACAGCCCTTAGGTCTCGGGCCACTTGTGCGTTTTGCGCTGCGTGATGCGTCAAATCTTTTGTTAGGAAGCAGAACGGCGGAAAATAACAAAGGATTTGACGCATCACGCAGCGCAAAACGCATAAGTGGCCCGAGACCTAAAGGTCGGGGTCCACTTGTGCGTTTCGCGCTGCGTGATGCGTCAAATCTTTTGTTATTTTCCGCCGTTCTGCTTCCTAACAAAAGATTTGGCGTATCACGCAGCGCAAAACGCACAAGTGGCCCGAGACCTTTAGGGCTTAAGCCGGTGACAGACTGGTGCGTACGCGGCGCGTCCTGCAGGCGTTCCACCAATCAGATTCTTCGGTCGGTGTTTCGGTCTGTGTTACCGCCTCCCTGATTGGTTGAACGCCTCCCGACGCGCTGCTTAGGCGCCAGTCTGTCACCGCCTTAATTCATACTCGCTCGCGGACCGTCAAGCACATGAAACTGATCGCAGGTTTCCACGACGTGAATGTGCACGCACACTGAAATTGATCATAGTCGGCTTAAAATCCGGACGGAGTATGAACCACCCCTCAGAGAAGCGTGCGTTTACCTAATCGAAAGTCAACAGAGAGGTTAAGGTCTTGAACGCGATGGGTTAGTCAGGTGGCTGCATACTGACGTCACTCGCGTTCTTGTTTGTCGTTCGCGTTCACGATCTTAACCTGTCTAATACCCTGAACCAGAACGCCATCCCAGGCCTGAAAGAGCTGTATTTTGAAATTTGCAGAATGTGATGACGTAATACTCATTAGGCTTGCGGAGGGTAGTTTGGTTCCCGAACTCACCGCTAGGCGCAGAAGAGTTCGGTATCGGCCTCGTTTGACCTTGACCTCACACACAGAATTCTGTGTGTGAGGTCAAGGTCAAACGAGGCCGATACCGAACCCTTTGGGCCCTAGCGGTGGGTTCGGGAACCAAACTAGCGGAGGGGCACTCTTTTCCGTCCTGACAAACTTTATTTTTGTACCGAAAATGCAGTGCAAAATCTGCTAAATGTGTAGTATGAAAAATAACTTGTCGTAAAGTTTTGGTGTATCGTTTGATTTCGAAACCTCCCTAAAATGTACGTTATTTATTTTAACGTCCGTGCAGTGCCCGATAACGCAAACAAAAATACGTCAGGCGGACAAAAGCGTCTACGATGAATGCAAGCAAAAATTGCACGGGCGTACACAAAAGACGTCGTGCCGAAGCTTCTGAAGTCCTGCCACAATGTTTTCTGCCTCGTAAAATCCTTTACCTTGTTTATTTAAATTCCCATTTAGCAATGAATAAATAATGACTTGAATCAGTGTAACGAGAATGAATGAAGTTTTATTCTCAGACAAAACATTACACGAGATGCAATACATGTATAAAGAAAATAATTTTACAATAGAAAGTCAAGAGCACATGGACCTGATAATGAACGACAAAGTCATGCATTGTTTACTGAAAAAATCAGTGCCAGTCGGTACAACAAAAGTGACAGGAGTACTTGTACATCAAAATCGCAGTTGTACGGTCACATACTTTGGCATGCACTGATTGCCGTTGTCCAGCTTCTCATGTTGGTGATGATCGGCATTGCTGACCACAGAGCAGGCTGTTGGTATCTTCGAATCGAAGTTTTGACCCTGACACCACTGACATGATAATGTTGGCGGAGCTGCATCCCAGAGGGGCCAAGTCAGGTGTCTGTGACTGCGATTTTGGTGTAAACATGTATACATGTATGGTGATGCATTTCTAATGCTTCAGTAGGCCTACTGCTAAAATCATACAACGCAGGGATCTGGCGGTCGTAAAGGAAGTGGCGGGTTCTGACTGAATATTAGTGAGGTTTCGCAAGCACCCGGTTGGGCCCTACGACGACGTTTATCTATTGTGTGGGTATACCCAAACAATACATAAACGTTGTCGTATGGCCTAACCGGGCGCCTGCGAAACCTCACTTAGGATTACCAAAAACTGGTACGATGGTAGTCTTGTTGTCTCTCACTATAAACGTCCTAGCTTCAGGGTTCCTGCACCTTTTCCTGAGTAAAATTCCATGATCTTTCAATGACTTTCCAAGGCAAAATTCCCAGACATGTTTTGGTGAAACATCATCGCGTTGTCCACCGCACCCCAAAAAAGTGAGTGTAATGCAACATATATTTTCCAATTGCAATTGACTTACCGTGGTAGCATAGATTGTTCATAGGTGGCGACGCTGTGCCCACAAGAATGTTCAGTTGATGCAGGAAGCACGGGAAGCATGCACGCTGCCGTCAGGCGGGCGCCTGAGGCCAGGAGTCGGGGAAGTTTTTTAGCTACTGGCGCAGAAATAAGATCAGTTTTTTATACACACAAAGTCAAAATTCCATGGTTTTCACAGATTTTATAAGCTAATCACATAATTTTATGACTTTCCAGACATGACTTTCCAGACATGACATGTCTAAGCCCGGTGGTCGAGTGGTTAGCGCGCTTGACTACCAAACTGTGCAATGGGTCGGCGCGAGTTCGACTCCGGGCGAAGGCATATAATTGTGAAACAAAATTGTGAAACAAATTGAGGGTCCGTCGGATGGGACTAAAAGCCGTGGTCCCTTGTACCTGAGTGTCTATGCCAGGGCAAGTAAAAGACCCCACACAGGTGGACAGTAGCCTGTCGTGGACTCCATACCTCCGGCAAAAACCCAACAGGGTTACGACGCCGGTAATGATATGTATGATATGTATGACAATGGTTTTCAAGACGCGCAGGAACCCTGTAGATGTTTCTTTCATTCAAAAGGTGATCTAAAATTCCCCGTTAACATTTTGCCAGTACTACATAAACATGCGGAAGTCCCTGCCGGACGATTGGTGACAAATGAAGAATATTTGAAATGAATTAACTGTGAACTAAAGAAGAAGAAGTCTGAACCAGCCCTTCTCTCTGCGATACTTTTCATCAAATTCTAGTAGACTAGCAACTACCCGTGGCAATCGGCGATTGTGAGTTTGTCCGAGGTTGGAATGCACGGCCTGGCTTGATTGGTCCACCAAAGAGGTGCGGTGCGAGAATTTAGCATGTGGTTTGATGTACGTAGAGAACTTGGTTGTGGTTACAATTTTCCTTTTTAACGGTGTTGTTCGAATGCTTTCTAAAGTCATCTACATGTAAGCGCCACCCAGTGGAATGCGGAAGTCAGGAAATGAGACAGGAATCTGCGGTATTCAATTATGCATTCGACCTGTCCTGCGTAACCGGTGACGATGCGTTGCACACTATTGGGCACCACTGAAGTCTGTTTGTATAGAGGTTTTTCACGTGATGTCACACATAATTAACTTACCATTTGACCATCAGTGGGGAATGGGGTTTACTGAAAGAAATCAGATTTTAACTGGAATATTTTCCAAACTACCTTTCTTATCACTTCAGTTTCTTAGGATATGATTTGTCAAATAAAATCACATGTTATACAGCAGTCTGTTTTTACAATGGCCAAGCACATGGCTAATTGTGTATTAAAGCGAATGGCTCGCGGGGTTTGTTGTGGCGCCATGACAGTTAGTCATCGATATCAAGCACCATTTTGAGAAAAAGGCAAAAGAAGGATTTTAGTTTAATGGGAAATGCATTAGACAGCCTAACTTCGGAGGCGCATTGTGCAAAATCTGCTGCTTCAAAATCAATGGGAATAGTACAAAATGTACATCTTGACCTACTGATAATTTGAAAACGTCATTAACCCATTTTAACAAATTTTTAATGGAACCTCGTCCCCAGTGTTTATATTCGCATATTTGCACAGGTGTTGCATATGGCTGGAGCACGGCTTTGCCTGGAGGCTAGATTCACTCTCTATGGAAGGTACCACCAAAAATGTAAGCAAACCCCGCGAGCCATTCGCTTTAAAAATTCGCTCATTTGGAATTGAGTTGTGACGCCGGTGAAGAACCTCTACAGGGTGGGCCAAAAAAGCGCAACATGGGGTGCGCAATTTTGGCCTGGAGACCAGGTTGTATGATGTCCATTTCAAACCCAGTAATAACCTGTTAACAAGTAGGTCAGGGTAGGATTAGTCATCAATAGGCCTGGGCCTTCCAAGAGACCGAGTGTCCTTTTCAAACTTTTACCAAGCTTATTTTGGATGATGCAATGAATGACAACTGCCCTGTTACATGTAGGTAAATACTGTGGTAGCCCTATTTTATTTGTGGTCACTTGTGGGCAAAGTAAGATTTGACTGATTGGCACTCATGCATTCACAGATAAAAGGTTAACAAGCCGGGTGGCGACAGGGGTTCGCTATGTCGAATAAGCATGGTTGGGGAGAAGGCAGGAATTAAGGAATGGTGGAGGAAGTGATGACTGTATGACTGGATAGGCCCAATACATGTTTTACATGCATTCCCATGCGAAATATAAACGCAAGATCATTAAAATACACGATGAAAAAACCAGAAAGGTAAAAGAAGAAACAAAAAAAAATAATTAGTCAAGGCAAAGAAAATTCACACGCTCCGGGTATCGAACCCGAGACCTTCTGTTTTGAGGGCAGGCGGCTTTGCCACTCGGCCATGGCGACTATGCACTCTGCGTGGCACTGATATGCATGTATGTATTGTTTGGATAATGTCAGGCGGCGCTGGAAATTTTCGTGTTCGTGTTCAAATTTCGGCAAAAGATGCGCCCCAACCTCCCCAACGTCAATGTAGATAATGTATCAAACGAAGAAACACTTTTTGTAGCAAAGACTGACGAAAACATTGCGATTGTAGGCCTATAAAGTACGGGATAAATCGGTACATTACGAACTACATCGCACATGCATATTAGCCTAAGAAATAGTTCCTCCGCGATGATCAGGTCACGGAATCGCAAGGATAATGACTTCTCAACTCCTGACCGGTAACTGCTTTAAAATCGTGTCTAATCGTGCGCATTACATAAAATAGCTCCCAATAGCTATTGACAACATTGTCCATGTACATATTTACATTTGTTAGTACAGTTTACAAAGGTTTTAAACACCACTTTATCTACCGCCCAGACCCCCGTCTGACCTCCCCAAGAAAATGTCTAAAAATAGATTTAGAAANTGGTGACATTATGAAAAGTTCTGATGATAATATAACAAATCCTGGTGACATTATGATTTGCTGGCGGGGTATTTTCAAATTCTGACACCCTATTATATTGAGTGCTGATGTGATAATTAAAGTTCTGACATTTATTCCGCTTTGGCTTGCCATAGTCACCAGACGCAATATGACGTTCAAACACCGCAAAATAAGGCCGTAAACGTCAAGTAAAGCTTGATTACGTCATACAAATGCCTTGGAAAACTGGTGTGAAAATAGGGGTCCATATGGCCGCAGCTAGCGCTCCAAGCGGCTCCATAGCGAACCAATAGCGAACCGTCCGAGTGACGTCGGACCTGTCAATTTCACTGTGTTTGTCCGACCCTGCTTTTGTCTTGTCTCACCTTCAACAATGTGGTCACTCAGTAAAGACTAGCCGTTATCTAATATTTGTCAGACCATCGCTGGTAAAAATAACTGGGCGGAGTGCTATTGATTCATGACAGATTTTGAACTTGAAATAGGCATGTATCGGCCACAACTGGGCCAGTACCCGTATTCCATTTTTGAATGAAATATCATACCCTGTAATAGGGATTATTGGGCTCATAATGGCCTGGTCACTTTCTAGTAAAACCTGGTACCCCTTGGAGATTTAAAAGGTGAATGTTGCGCTTTTTTTGCCCACCCTGTATAGTCTGATCGCGTTGTCGATCGGTCATTCAAGAGTTGCGTGTGATTAAAGATCCGTGGATTAATCCAACTAAAATAGGCCTATTGCCTAATTTCCGCATTCCATTAGGTCGCGCTTAGATGTTGCCGGACTTTACATCAGCCTACACTGAAAAACTTCGCTTCGTTGTGTAGACTAATGTATGATTGGTCATTATTGTGACGGTGTAGTGTAAATGAATGTACCCGTAAACCAGTGCCCGGGTTACAAAAGGTTCTATTGTATCCTGAATATTGGTTTCTCTACTCGTGCGGCTTATTCCGTCAAACACAATAGGGTAGGGCACTGAGTTATGGGGGGCACTGAATTACGTTACAACGGCCCTCGACCGTCATGTTCCAAAAGCCCGCCTGTTTAAGTTTGATGACGTCATGCAGTCGAGACTCATCGTAGAATCGGTCATGGCGCCAGTGTAGCAATTCACGTTTCATGTCATGTCTGTAGAAAATACCACCAAATCCATGGAAATTCTGCTTCTTTCCAAATAAACTTTACTTGTTTGTTTTAATGAAGACTCCTTCCTTGTTAGATCACGGTTTTGGTTTGCCGAGCTAGCAGGGTCGTAACAAATTGGGGGGTCGACCGGGAGGAGTCTATTCTGTCAATGTCGATTGGCGCCCTGATCGATTCGCCCCACGTGCTGTGTGTACATTTATGCATTGGGCGAACACGCCGTTGTATACAGCACGTGGTTCTGATGTGTATAATTGCACTACCTTGTGTACAAGTGTAGGCCTAGCTAAGGCAGCCTATTTGTGTGTGTTGAGCAAAGGTTCAGCATGTGTTGTGTGAGGCGACTAGCCCACAAATTTATGAATTTATGTTGAGTCATTCCACTCAAGTGGTAAATCGTGCCAGAATAAGGCATTAACATTTTGGTGAGGTACTTGCCAGGATTTTGGTTGTTATTGACATCAAGGTATTTTTGTTCACCAACTGGTATTAGTGTAGCTAACTGGTTGAGTTATACCTGTGGTGTATTTGTCCTGAATGTAGCCTTGCTGTCTGTATGCTAAGGCATTTTGGTTAGGTACTTGCCGGGATTTTGGTTGACATTGAGGTATTTTTGTTTACCAACTGGTAGGCCTATATACATGCAGTGTAACTGGTTGAGTTACACCTTTGATGTGTTTGTCCTGGATGTAGCCTTCCTTGTTGGAGAATGTTAATTTTATGACGTCATGAATAAATTACGCTCGCTAAAACCAAGCTTTTAATGTCCTGTCGTTTTGTCAGCTCTCCGACTTTTATGCCGAAAACTTGCAACTATGAAAGGGGATACGAAGTCCAGATTCCCCAACATGGTGCCGAAACCCGGGAAGAGTGGATTAGTGTTGTAAGATTGTCAGCAAGGAGTGACTTTGATGAGAGTTTTGTGAACTTTGATTTGTTATTTTCGCTGGCCTACCAAGATGGCGGCTCAGTGCAGAGTTCTGTGCAGTGCCATGTGCAATGGCTGTGCAATTAGCTAGTGTATCTAAGCATGCGAGTAGTGTGTAGAACTGAGATACGTGAGACAAGATGGCTGACTCTAAGAAACTTGAAAGTTCGAGGGCAGGACTGAGGAGTTGGGTGTCTCGTGAGGCAAACCAACTTGATGAGTTATTGCAGAGAAAGACTCTGTCAGTTACTCTTTTGAAGTTGAAGTTGGCAGAATTTGATAAACGTTTAGACGCTTTGGATGATATCCAAGCCCGGATTGAAGTGGAGATAAGTGATTCGAGTTTGCAGAAGGCAGATATTGATGCTGCTTGTGACTTTAGAAATAGGGCATTGGAGGCGAAGATAGCTGCAATGGAGAAACTTGTAGAATTGGAGAAGAGTAGTGGTGCTTCTGTTGGTTCTGGTGTCCGATCCGTTACGACAGATAAACCGCAATCTCAGACAAAGCTTCCAAAGTTGGAAATTCAGAAATTTGCTGGTGACATTACAACTTGGCAATCAGTCTGGGATCAGTTTGAGTCTATCGTGCACGTAACTGATATTCCTATTATCAATAAGTTTAGTTACCTTCGCTCTTCATTGGAGGGCGACGCCCTGGAGACTGTGAAGGGTCTCTCTGTGACTGAGGCCAACTACGAGATTGCCCGTCAATGTCTAAAGGATAGGTATGCGAAACCAGAACGGACGGTCTTTCTCCATATTCAGTCGCTGCTGCAACTGTCTGTGCCTGGTTCTGCGCAAAGCATTTCAGCATTGTGGAAGTTGAGAGACGAGATCAATGTTCATGTTCGTTGCCTGAATGCTCTTGGTGTTACGAGCAATCAGTACGGTATTATTCTCACCCCACTCATACTCTCTAGACTGCCTCATGATATTCGACTCGAGTGGGCCAGGCAGGGCAAGGACAAGGAAAGAGACTTGGATTTTTTGCTGTCATTTTTCACTACGGAGATTGAGAGTCGGGAACGTTCGGAAGGCTTTCGTCATGTTTCACACCAACGTTCGAAACCTGCCGCCCCTGAAGAGAAGAAGCCTGCTGAGCAACGAAGTACTGCTGTGGCTTTGTCTGTTTCGTCCTCTTCGCAAACCTGTAACTTTTGTGGTCGACCTCACCCGTCCCATAGATGTTTCGATGTTTTGAGAATGTCAGTGAACAAACGAAAGGGGAAATTCAGATCCGCCGGAGTCTGTTTTCGCTGCATTTCTAAATCTCATCGTGCCTCTGGTTGTAGTGCTAAATGTAGCAGGTGTTCGGGGAAACATCATGAACTCTTATGTAAGTCTGATTCTAAGCCTAACGTTGAAAACCGTTCAAGGGCTGACGTCGAAGCTAGTAACGGACAAGGAGGTGTCGATGTACCTCAGAAGTCTGAGGCCACGGAGGAGAAATCGCCTGGATCTTCTAAATCTGCCAAGGCTGGTTCCCTGGTTGCTGCATGTGTTTCGGGACAAACGGTCCATACGGTACTACAGACAGCTCGAGTCACTGTTCGTGGAGAGAAGTGTTCTACTACTGCCACGATTTTATTTGACACTGGATCAGATAACACGTTTGTTTCGAGCTCCTTGGTACGAAAGATCTGTCCGCAGTGGCTGACCTCTAAGAATTTGAGTTACTCTGCCTTTGGCGGAGAGAAATCTGCCGCTAGTTCTCATAGTGTTTACACGTTTGGTGTTCTTGATCGAGACGGAGGCGAGAATGCGCTCAAGGCTATCGAAGTGCCGTCAATATGTGCTCCAATTCAGAAGCCGTTCATTCCTGTGGAGTTTTTTCAGTCATTTTGTAGTGACCTTGACATTGTGGACTCGCCGCAGGGAGAGGTGAAAGTGGATATTCTTGTTGGACTTGACCAGTATTGGGATTTCGTAGGAGGTGGCATCAAACGATTGCCCTTGCATGGTCTTGTCTTGCAGGACACAGTATTTGGCTGGATGATGTCTGGCTCGTGGTGTGGAGAACCCAAGGATTCTCCTGCTGCCAGTCATACTTTGTCTGTTCATCAGCTAGTCTGTCTCTCTGATATGCCAGAGACCACTATTCAGAACTTCTGGGATCTAGAGGCTATTGGGGTCTCTTGTCAGAATGAAAGTCTCTGTGAGGATTCTGTGTTGGACAGATTCAAAAGCTCTGTGAGGTTTGTTGATGGCAGATACGAAGTACAACTGCCATGGAAGGAAAACGTCGCAGAGTTGGGTTTGTTGAGTAACAGAAGACTCGCGGAGCAAAGACTTAAGAGTCTTACACGGAAACTGGCAAGAGACCCTAGGCTGGAGTCACGGTATAAGCAGGTTTTCCAGGAGATGCTGTCTGAGGGCATTATCAGAGAGATAGGCCAGACTGAATCTGATGGTGATTCAGAGTCATCAGCAATTTATAACATGCCACATCGACCTGTGGTGAGAGAGTCACGAGTTACAACAAAAGTGAGACCTGTTTTTGATGCCTCCGCTAAGGGTGCAAACGGCGTTTCTCTTAATTATTGCCTAGAGGCTGGTCCCTCTCTCATACCCAGTCTAGTCGACATTCTGATTCGGTTCAGAAGATGGCACGTTGGTATTACATCTGACATTACGAAGGCTTTTCTACAGATAAAGGTTTGTAGAAAGGATGAAGATGCACTTCGATTCTTGTGGAATGACGAGGGGGTTGTCAAAAGTTTTGCCTTTCAACGTGTTCCCTTTGGATGTACTTGTAGCCCATTCTTGCTGAACGCGACAGTGAAACATCACTTGTCTAAGTATCCTGAGTCTAGAGTTGTGACTGAGTTAAAGGACAATCTCTTTGTTGATGATTGGTTATCAGGGTGCGACTCTGAGAGTGAAGCTTGTGAATTGTTTCAGGGAGGCTGTCTGGTTATGAGAGAGGGAGGCTTCATCTTTGCTAAGAGCAATTCAAACAGTGAGGAGGTGACGCAAATGTTCTTTCGTGAATATGGTTCCAAACATGCGGAAACTGAGCCTGTGAAAATCTTGGGTCTTTCATGGCTGAAGAGCCTCGACTGCTTTGCATTTGAGGGAGTAGACGTACCTAGTGATCTTATTACTACAAAGCGTGTAGTGCTGAGTATCATGGCGAGGCGGTTTGACCCCTTGGGACTCCTCAACCCTTACATCATGTATGTCAAGATCTTACTTCAGGACATTTGGTTGTTAAACTTGTCGTGGGATGAAGAAGCACCGGAGGCTATTCATCGTAGGTTTCTGGCATGGGTGAGGGGACTTGAATATGTACGTCAATGGAGGGTCCCTCGGTGTCACACATCCTTGCCATGGTCCAGTCTTGCTCCTGAACAGATGGAACTGTTCTGTTTTGGTGATGCCTCAGAGAGAGGTTACGGGGCTGTGATATATCTTCGTGTTGACAAGGGTGATGGTACTTATGATGTGAGTCCTGTTGCCTCGAGGTCAAGAGTGGCACCATTAAAAAAGGTGTCTTTGCCAAGGTTGGAACTACATGTGTACTTGCGGCATTGTTGACTGCTCGGTTGTTGGATGTTGTGAGAAGGGCTTTGAAATTGCCTCGCATTGCTTACAGTTGCTGGACTGACTCCACTGTAGCCTTAGGTTGGATCAGGGGTTGTCCTTCCAAGTGGAAGACCTTTGTTGCCAACCGGGTCAGTGAAATCCAACAGTTGACGGATCAATCACATTGGTCTCATTGTCCTGGCAGGGGAAACCCTGCTGATTTTATCAGTAGGGGGGTCCTTGCTGAGGACCTAGTGTCATCAGGACAATGGTTGCATGGTCCCTCTTGGATGTACGAGCCGGTCCAGCCTGTGAGTAATGACGGGGCACCCGTCAAATTAGTTGAGCAGTTTCTTCTGTCTGAGAAGGTCTCTGTCATGGTCGTTGCTGAGACATGGATGCCCACTGAGCAAGTGTTAGAATTTGATAGATGGGGAAGTTTTCTCAAGGCAGTGAGGATTACTGCTTGGATTTTAAGGTTGATTCACAACTTGAAAAATCCCTCTGAACGTCGTGCTGGAGACTTGTCTCTAGAGGAAGTCTCTGCTGGCAAGACTAGACTGTTGCAGCATGTGCAGAGTGTTTGGTTTGGTCAAGAGCTTGATGCTTGTAGAAACGACAAATTAGTTTCTAAGACTTCACCATTGTCAAAGTTGGATCCCTTCATTGGTAAGGATGACCTTCTTAGAATCAAGGGTAGATTACAGTTATCCCCTCTGGCATATGGTGAAAAACATACTGTAATACTACCTAAAGGTCAGGTCATGTGGCCAAGCTCTTGGTACTGGAGAGACACAAATATTTGCAACATGCTGGTGTTGAAACCGTCATGATCGCGCTTAGAGATGAATACTGGATTTTGGGACTTCGTAATCTAGCTAAGGCAGTCAAACGTGAGTGTATCCCCTGTCAAAGGGTAGATGCGAAGGCCTGCAATGAGTTTGCTGCGCCTTTGCCAGAGCTGAGAATTCACAGGGCTCCACCTTTTACGGTAACTGGTCTCGATCACGCAGGCCCTTTGTTTTGCCTAGATTTTTCAAGTCAGAAGTTTTACATTCTCCTCTTCACCTGTGCTGTGATCAGAGCTATTCACTTGGAGTTAACTAACTCCCTCTCTGAGGCGGATTGTGTTTTGCTCTGAGGAGATTTGCAGCTAGGAGGGGTCTCCCAACCATTCTCTATTCTGACAATGCCAGGACCTTTCAGGCGGCTGAAAAGGAACTGGTGAAGGTTTTCGGTTGTCACGCTCCTAAGTGGAAGTATATTGCACCACGCTCCCCTTGGTGGTGGGGGGGGGGGGGGGGGNTGAATTCCAGGCCTATCACCTTTGTTGGTGATGATGTGGAGGGTTTGAGCCCTCTTACTCCGTCGTGCTTTCTAATTGGCCGCAACGCAGGATTTCAGACTAAGATTTGTGAGGTCGAGAGGGTTGTGTCTCAGCAGGACCTTAGTGACAGGGAGCTTGTCAGACAGAGGAGACTGGAAATCTTCTGGGAATTGTGGAGCAAAGATTATCTCCGTAACCTTCCCCCTTCCATTCACAAATTTAATAAGTTTGGTGAGGTTAGAATAGGCTCTCTTGTATTGATCAGAGAAGATTGTGTGCCTAGGATGCAATGGCCTCTTGGAGTTGTTATCAAATTGTTGCCGAGTAGAGATGGCGCAGTGCGCAGTGTTGAGATCAAAACTTCCAAAGGTGTCGTTGTTAGACCTATACAACGTCTCCACGACCTTGAAATCAATAGTCAAGATGATGGTGGGAATGTTGAACCAAGTGAAGAGGGTGCAGCGGGCCCTCAAGTTACCCGTCGTTCAGATGAGGTTGTGACACGTTGTGGCAGACAGATCAAACCTAGGCAGAAGTTGAACTTGTGAGATTTGACTTGTCTAATTCAATGTAACTGCTGAAGTTTTGGTACAATGGACAGTGACGCTGCTGGTATGGTTAGACGTGTGACATTTCAATGTGGTGCTTGGTACTTGTATTTTCAGTGTCTGATTTGAGTTGGAATTTAGTGTAATTCTCTCTATTGTTTGCCATTGTTTGTCTTACAAAATCATAAAAACATGTTGAGTTTTACTTTCTTTTTCTTAAAAATTTAATTCTATTGCATTTTATAGCTTTTCCATGTTTTGAGATTAATTTCTGTTCTATTTGGTGCTGTCTGTTTTATTAGTTCAAATTAGTCTGCGGAGATTTACATTGTGATAGAAACCTGGTTGAAATAGCTAATTTGTGACACTTGTTGTACGGTGTTTGTATGATTTTGCTTGTTTGGCTGATGAGCCTACGGTATGTGACTTTTCGTATTACTTCTCTTGGTGTTCATTGTGATGCCTAATTGATTGTGGTATAGATACTCTCTTTCGTGAGTACCGGTACTAGGTGTTGGTGTAAACTAGAGATAAGGACAAGTTTTGAGATCTCTGGTTCCAATATGTTTCGTGTTTTTTTATGCCGGTTTGATTGGTGACTTACTGGTAGTTTCCCTTTGATTTCACTCAATGTTGCGAGATAGTCTTGAGGCGAGCGGTGTTGCTCAAGGTACATGTATTTGTAAGCCATTTGCCAGGCTCTTGTTCTGCTCATTGGACACCCAATGGGTGGGAGTGTGTTGGAGAATGTTAATTTTATGACGTCATGAATAAATTACGCTCGCTAAAACCAAGCTTTTAATGTCCTGTCCTTTTGTCAGCTCTCCGACTTTTAAGGCCTGTCTACACGATCATACATTTGTTCAAAACATCATCATACATTTGTATGATGATGTCCAAGCTTGTGTGTCGATTTCTGTCTTGTGACAATGCAGCTAAAATTTTGAACATCATCATACATTGTTCAAAACAGCATCATACACTTGCATGATGATGTTCAAGTTTGTTGTGGATTTCGATCTACAGTCCAACATTCATGAACTTTGTATGATGAAGTATGATGGAGAAAGGATAATGTTGGATGCTGTTCAAGTTTGTTGGGAAAACCGTCCACACGACCATACATTTGTCCATGAACATCATCACACATTTTTTGGGGGATGTTTTGCATTGGCAAGATGAAACATGCAGCTAAAAATTTGAACATCATCATACATGTTCAGGTTTGTTGGGAAAACAGTCCACACGATCATACATTTTGTCGTGAACATCATCACACAAATTTGAACATCATCATACATGTTGGTTGCTGTTCAAGTTTGTTGGGAAAACAGCCTACACAATCAAATATCTGTCCATGAACATCATCACACAAATGTTTGATGATGTTTTGAACAAATGTATGATCGTGTAGACAGGCCTTTATGCCGAAAACTTGCAACTATGAAAGGGGATACGAAGTCCAGATTCCCCAACATTCCTGTTTGTATATCCTGTCAAAAGTACAAGGATTTGGCATGCGTCGGGCATGAGTAACTGGTGCATTTTATTTTAGTGAAGTTTTCGTGGGACCATTTGTGCAGTATCATTGTTTGTGTGCCTGTTAAGGTAGAGTTGTGACAGGGTTCACTGAATTGTGTATTGATCAACGCAAGTTTGATATTACACAGTTCTGGATTACATATTGATCAACGCAAGTTTGATAGTATGTCCTTTTGTGCCTTGGCCCACTTGTGTGATGAAGTTCACTGGATTGTGTATTGATCAACGCAAGTTTGATATTACGCAATTCTGGATTGCACATTGATCAACGCAAGTTTGATATTGTGCGGTCCTGAAATTACATATAGATTAACGCAGGTTTGACGTTATGTAATTTGGTGTCTTTCATCTGTGTGATGTACCGTTTTAGATTTTGATGAGACTAGTCTGTCTCTTGCTCCAATGGAGAGTTACAGTGTCAAGCTGTTGTGTTACATGTACAGTCGCGCGTCATATATATTCGACACTTTGACGTCGCACTGTTTGCGCGCAGTACCGGTGCCAAATTGGATGGCTCGATACGTTAAAAAAGAACGGCTCATACGCGAAACGTATATACCTTCCAAAAGAACAAGATACATGATTTCTGTAATTAAAAAAATTGGGAAAAAATACCGAAGTCTGTAACCTGGGGAAGTCAATTTGAACGCATTGTTGCTGATTTTTGATTTTTTGCGGATGGTCCAGGGAAACAGTTCCCAAATATGATTAAAGAATACAATCGCTTCAAAAATTCATGGGTGGGAAGGATATATCTAAGGCTTTCACACAAGCCGATTTTATTCATTTTCGTTAAGCAGTTTAGAAATAAACGACGAACGCGTCAATTCAGAAAGTGAATTTGACGTCACACGGAACGGCGCCGTCAGGGAATAAATCGGCTCACCGTTTCAAAGTTACTGTGGCGTCATTCTCAATACTCTCATGGCAAATATTCATATTGTTATAGCGTCACTTAGCAAGTCCCCTTTGGGATAAAGTATCGATATTGTCCAAAACAAAGCAACATCGCAAATTCAACGTTTTTTCTATAAGTGCTGAAATTATACGTCAAATTCCGTGGTGCGGCGTAACGTTCTTTATTTCTTCCGCTACCTTCAGCGAACGTTCTTCCAATGGTTCAGACTGTTCAAATCTATCAATACTAGATATGTTGTGCTTCTAGCGATTCTTAACACCATGGAAATATTCATAACATGATATCTTTGGGTATGTGCCTACTAGAGCCTCTTTGAAATGGGTTACAATGTTTTTCCATTTCCTTCCGACGTTTGCAAATGACGTCACAACAATGCAAAAACGTAATAATGGACGTAGTTTTCACGTCAGACGTCGTCCTCAATACTACGACGTCATGACGTCCAAATATTAGGTTGATTGGATCTATAACAACAACGCAACATGCGATACACTTGACGGTTTGTTTTACGAGTAAAACGCAAAACGTCAAAGTGTCTAATATATATGAAACATGACTGTAAAGTACATGTTTTGTGAGCATAAGGCTCTTTGTGTGGTAATGTAGCCACTCTGTACTTGAGAAAGTCAAGTTTGTGTCAGCAGTAGCATTTTGAGTTGAGTGTCTGATGATAGACACTTTGTGTTTGTGAATGACCAAATTGTGTTGAACATGGGGTCTGTTGTTAAGGACTTCGTCTCTGATCCTGCCCCTGATGCTCTTGAAGCTTTGAAAAAGCGTGATTTGATTGAGCTAGCCCAACATTATGGGATTGAACTTAAGAAATCTCTGAGAAAAGATGAGATTAAAGATGTTTTGACCAAAGGCTTAGTCAGCCAAAAGGTTTTTGAGTTGGAAGAAGTTACTAGTGAAGGTGAAGATGAAGTAGAAAGTAGGGAAAGTGATGTAGTTAAGTTGAAAATTAATGTTAGAATTGAGACAGGCAAAGGAGTTGAAAGAGATGGAGTTGAAGTTTAAGCAGAAAGAGTTAGAAGTTAAGGCTCAGTGTGAGCGACAGTTAAGAGAAAAAGAGTTAGATTATGAGCAACAGCGTAAGTTGAAAGAGTTAGAATTACAGGGGGCAGCAGCGTCTGTTGTTCCTACTGGGTCTGCTACTGTTAGAAGAGATTTTGATGCCAGTAGGCAGGTGAGACTTGTACCACCCTTCCAGGAGAAGGAGGTGGATAAGTACTTTCAGCATTTTGAAAAGGTGGCAACCAGTTTGCATTGGCCAGAGGATGTTTGGCCATTACTTTTACAGAGTGTGTTGACAGGAAAGGCACAGGAAGTTTATTCTAGTTTGCCAGTAGAGGAGTCCGCAGACTATAAGAGTGTCAAAGATGCCATTTTGAAAGCTTATGAATTAGTCCCAGAAGCATATAGGCAAAAGTTTAGAAACTTGAGGAAGCCTGAGGCGCAAACTTATGTAGAGTTTAGTAGGGACAAGCGTAATCTATTTGATAGATGGTGTGCCTCGGTGAAGGTTGATGATTATGATAGCCTAAGGCAGTTGGTACTTGTGGAAGAATTTAAGAGGTGTGTACCTAGGGAAGTAAAACTTTCATAGATGAACACAAGGTAACTGACATCAAAGAAGCTGCTGAGCTTGCTGATGATTACTGTTTGACACACAAGGTTTCTTTTGTGAAAAAGTTTCCTCAGCAGGGTTCTCTCAAAAAGAATGATGATAATTCTGGCAATTTGCCAAAAGGTGGCACTAATGCACCTACTTCTAGGGATGTGTCCAAGGGCAGTGCTCCAACCACTGGCTCTGGTGATTCTGGTAAAAAGTCGTCAACAGCCAATGTTGAGTGTTTCTATTGCAAGAAGAAAGGCCACAGGATGGCAGATTGTTACAAATTCAAAGCAAAGAAGGCTAAGCCAGCTGCACTGACCACTAAAATTGATGAACATGATTGTGAATCTGTTGATGATGAGTACAAGCCTTTTGTCTCAACTGGTGTTGTATCTGTACATGGTAAAGATGGTAGTCGTGAACCAGTGGAAATTCAAATCCTTAGGGATACAGGTTGCTCTCAATCATTGTTGCTTGAAGGAGTGTTGAATTTAGGTTCTGAGTCGTACACTGGCCAAGATGTCTTAATTCAAGGTGTTGAGTTGGGCTGTGTAGGTGTGCACTTACATGAGATTAACCTGAAGTGTGAGTTGATCTCTGGTCCTGTAACTGTTGGTATCAGGCCATCGTTGCCAGTGCCTGGTGTACAGCTTTTGTTAGGTAATGACTTAGCTGGTGGGAAGTGTCGGTTAACCCTGTAGTTACCAGTGTTCCATGTAGTAGTCCAAGTAATGACGAGTTGGAATCTGAATTCTCAGATGTGTTTGCACAATGTGTTGTGACTAGAGCAATGGCTAGGAGGTTGTCTAGTAGTACTGATTCTCAGAGTGAGACCATGACAAATCAGTTGAGTGACCAGAGTACTGTGCAATTACTTGCTGGTGAACATGTGCCAGATTCAGGATGTGTTTTACAGGATGTAAACAATGATACTGTTTTGCCTGACCAGAACAATCACAAGGATGTATCTGATGTTGACAATGATGTTGTAGTTGAACCAGGTGGAGATTTTGATTCACAGGGTGATGATTATTCGAAAGATCTGCAGTTGCTCTTTGAGACTGTGAGTAGTGAGCCACAGGACAGTGGTAGTGAGATTGTTGAATCACCTGTTGAGTGTGAACCTATTGATGATGTAACATTGCTGACAAGGTCTAAACTTGTTATGGAACAGGAGAAGGATCCTGAAATTTGTTCTTTAGCAAAGAATGCTTTGGATGAGTGTGTGGCAGGTGGTGATCAAGTCGTGTTCTATATGCAATCTGGTCTCCTGATGAGGAGATGGCGTCCACCTGACGCTCGGTATGACGAAGAGTGGCGTTTTCGTCATCAGATTGTG
Source organism: Notospermus geniculatus (assembly GCA_002633025.1). Taxonomy (NCBI): domain Eukaryota; kingdom Metazoa; phylum Nemertea; class Pilidiophora; order Heteronemertea; family Lineidae; genus Notospermus; species Notospermus geniculatus. The sequence continues at coordinate 244,981 of NMRB01000600.1, forward strand.
GTGCCCAAGTCATGTAGATTGGCTGTCTTAAGGATTGCCCATGGATCGCCGTTGGGCGCGCACTTTGGTATCAAGAAAACTTACTATAGGATTCTGATGCATTTCTTCTGGCCAGGGTTGTAACCAATCGATTCCTCCTGCTCCACTCCATCCAATCCCTTCTGTTGGTGAGCCATTTAGCAAGATTCTGATAGATTGTGTAGGACCACTTCCTCCTACTTCTTCTGATAACCGGTTTTTACTGACCATCATGTGTACCTCAACTCGCTTCCCTGAAGCATTCCCACTGCGCAACATTACTTCTAAGTCGGTGACCAAGGCTCTCATGAAATTTTTCAGTTGGGCTGGACTTCCTAAGAAAGCATTGCAGTCAGACCAAGGTTCAAACTTCATGGGGAAAATTTTTCAGCAGGTTATGAAACAATTAGGCATAAAACATGTGACCTCATCTCCTTATCATCCTGAAAGCCAAGGGGCTCTGGAGAGGTTCCATGCAACCCTTAAGAGTTTGTTGACTGCTTACTGTATGGAAAATGAAAAGTCATGGGATGAGGGTGTGCCCCTTGTTCTGTTTGCTGCGCGCGAGTCTGTTCAAGAGAGTTTGGGATTTAGTCCCTTTGAACTTATCTTTGGTCATGAGGTACGCGGTCCCCTCAAACTACTGAAGGAGACATGGCTCAGTGATGAGGAGTTGTGTAGTGACAAGAAGGTTAATCTTCTGGATTATGTAGCTGAGTTCAGGAAGAGGCTAACTGAGGCATGTGAGATGGCAGAGTCACACTTGAAATCATCACAAACCAAAATGAAAACTTGGTATGATCGGAAATGCAGGGAGAGGACTTTTGAAGTTGGTGATAACGTTCTGGTACTGCTACCTATGCAGGGCCACTCCCTACAGGCCAAGTATTCTGGCCCTTACACTGTGTTGTGGAAAGTTGGTGAACTGAACTACGTGATTGAGACACCTGACCGTGTCAAGAAAAAATGCCTCTGTCATGTCAACATGTTAAAGCGTTACCATTGTTATACTGATGACACAAATGGCAATGTCAAGAAATGTAAACCTGTGAATATCGCTACTTTTGCTGCAGGGGGTGAGAGTGAGTCAGATTTAGATGTAGAGTATTCTCCAAAGTTGAAGAATTCTGAAGTGTTGATGAATCTCGATGACAAGTTGTCTCACATTAGTGACCTTTCTCAGCGGAAGGCAGTCAAAGATTTGATCTTGGAGTTTTCACATTTGTTTACTGATGTACCGACTAGGACAACACTACTTGAGCATGATATTCATGTAGGTGATTCAGGCCCAATAAAACAGCATCCATATAGGATGAATCCTGTGAAAAGGGAAGCTATGGACAAAGAAATTCAATATGTTGGAAAATGACATAATTGAGCCTAGCAAAAGCAACTGGAGTTCGCCTACTGTACTTGTTCCAAAGAAAGACGGTAGTTTTAGAATCTGCCAAGATTTTAGAAAAGTTACTCTGTAACCAAGGGTGACAATTTCCCCAACAAGAGGTTGGATGATTGCATTGAAAGAGTTGGAAATTCCAAGTTCATAACCAAGTTTGATATGCTCAAGGGCTATTGGGCTGTCCCGTTGTCTGACAGAGCCAAGGAAATTACTGCATTCAATACTCCGAATGGTTTATACCAGTACAAGGTCATGCCTTTTGGGTTAAAGGGAGCTCCTGCAACATACCAGAGATTGATCAATAGAGTTGTTGATGGTTTATCTGATTGTGATTCCTTTCAGGATGATGCAATTCTAGGTGATGATACTTTTGCTGAGCATTTAGCTGGTATGAGAGCATTCTTTGTGAGATGTGACAAAGCCAAATTGACAATCAATCTTGTAAAAAGTGAGTTTTTCCAGGCACAGGTTGAGTACCTAGGGCATCTTGTTGGTTTCGGACTTGTGAAACCTGTCATGGCCAAGGTCCAGGCTATGGTTGATTATCCTGAGCCCCAGGATAAGAAGGCTCTGATGCGGTATTTAGGCATGCTTGGGTTTTACAGAAGATTCTGTCCAAACTTGTCACATTTGATATCACCTCTGACAGGGTTGTTGAAGAAAAATGCTCCTTATGTGTGGAACAAAGATTGTGCTGACAGTTTTGCAAGGTCAAAGGCACTCTTACTTTCTGAACCAGTGCTCAAAGCACCTGATTTCTCGAGACAGTTCAGTCTGTATACTGATGCCAGTGATTGTGCAATTGGTAGTGTATTGATGCAACAAGGAGATGATGGCATTGACCATCCAGTGTGTTATTACTCAAAGAAGCTTGACTGTCATCAAGCAAATTACTCGACAATTGAGAAAGAGTGTCTGTTGTTGGTGTGTAGTTTGAAGCATTTCTCAATTTATCTTGAGTCACCTGGTGACAAGGTGATTGTATACACAGACCATAATCCTTTGGTGTTCCTGCAACGTATGAAAAACCACAACCAACGTATCATGAGATGGTTCCTGTTAGTTCAAGAGTTTGATCTGGAGATTCGTCATGTTCGAGGATCTGAGAACGTTGTAGCGGATGCACTATCTAGGATCGTTTGACTTTTCGATTGTGTGATTAGGACACTTATCGTGTGAACTGTTTGGT
>NMRB01000600.1:261859-279121 GCA_002633025.1 Notospermus geniculatus
ACGAATCTGTTGTTTGCCGAGCCCAAAAATGCCTAATTAGGTCACTAATTAAGGGTCAAAGGTCAATGAGTGCAAAATTCAAAATTTTCCAAAAAATGATTTATTTGACATGCTCTATCAAGATATGTAACTTATTTGACAATATTTTGCATAGTAAGGTTCATACAGGCTTTCAAAATGTGAGAAAAAGTGGAAAACGTGAAAGAAAAACAATGCTATTTTGTGGATATCTCTGTATTGGAGCAACTTTTAGTTGTTTAACATACTGTTTTCTGTCGTTTTCATTTATGTGACTACATGCCACAAGTGAAATGGTTTGACTGACTCCTATCCATGAGTAATTATAAACAAATTTTATCCTCCATTTTTAATTGCACACTGAGACTTATTAGCCTGCTAATTAAGGTTAAAGGTCACCAGGTGCAAAGTAAACTCATGATGCTAACAACTGTTCCGACAGTCAATCGTACATGTTAAGTGTTTTTATACCTCAGTTAAATCAGATCCTACTGCAATCTGTCTGACCAATTAATTGGGTCAAGGAGAAGAGCTTGTTCACAGTGAAACGACACCCTCCACCCATTTCACCCCCTCACCCCACCTCCTACCCCACCACAACCCACCCCGACATGCCAATGTCTACTTTAGTTCGCCCTGTTTCTACATGGTATTTCTGCAGCATTGCAATTGCAGGCATCAGCGCACAACTGGCTCGCCCACTTCCGACTAGAGCAACTATTAGTACTGCAACCTTTTATGCAACTACACTGCACATGCTCTCTGCATCCCTTTGGAACTGGAGGCAAGGTTGTAAGGACCGGTGACAATTTACGATCAACAAGTTTCCGTCCACATTCAGTTGGTGGTGACAGGGATGGCAATGGATTATGAGCTTCTCTCCAAATGACACTTTGGTAGTTTGCTCGTTCTATGTGGAACTTTGCAGCGTCGCTAGATGGAGGGAGGGACTCTGTTGCATGACATTTGCTGAAGAGCTTTATCCGAGCTTGATTACAGTTCTCCGATCGTGCCTTGTAAAAGTGGCATATGAACCTTTCACCATCTTCTATGACCTGTTTTGACGGTGTCGGAAACTTGCCAAGATCTTTGAGAAGACTGTGTTATGTTCAAGGAAGATATCCCACTCTGTTTTCTTTGAGTGTCCTTAGAAAAAGGACGCCGTGTCGCATCTTGTTAAACTGTGAATTGCCGTCAGTATCTCTAGACATGATCGGCAAGTCCAAGTGCCCTCCTTATGTCATGCGCGGGAACAAACTTCGGTCCTTCATTGTTCCCGCTTAAGCTGTTGGCGACCAACAGCGCCAAGACATCTGTGTCCCGAGCTAGGACCACAATGTTCGGTACGTCTGTTTGAAGACAGTGTAGAATCATTCTAGAATCCGCCTCCTCATGATTGCTCTCTAGCAACGTAGTGTCCGTCACAGGGTCTGAACTCTTGACTTCTGTTTCAGAAGCAAACCCCAAACAACAACAGCCACTTTATCTGGGGGCGCCGCAACTATGAGAGCATTTGGCAGGAACTGAGCAAGCTCTGCCTTGTTTTCAGTTGATGCAAGAAAGTCCGGCCATTTGTTGGGTAGTGGTACGTCTCTATCTTCAATCATGAGGAGGCAGATTCTAGAATGATTCTACACTGTCTTCAAACAGACGCACCGAACATTGTGGTCGTAGCTCGGGACACAGATGTCCTGGTGTTGTTCGTCGCCAACTTCGGTAGAATGTCTTGCACGAAGCTTTGGATAAAAGCGGGAACAACTAGAAATTGGCTTGTCAGCCAATTTGAAGACCGCCCTTGGGTATTAGAAGAGTAGAGAGCGGTCACAGACTACAGCATACAAGTAATAAGTTGTCAAATGCAAAGAAATGTAGTATTTAACTTGAGCGGGCCAATGCAGGTACCGGTATCTCTCTGCTCTGCATATCCAACTGTCGTGAGGAGATCTATAGATCATTGCAGCAGCTCAGTTCAAACCTACACTTCGTAAGTTTTAGTTGGATATCAAATACACGTACCTCAAAGCCAATGCCTTTAAGAACCTCAGTAGGCCATGGGAGTAGGTCAGTTCAAACATAGCTACCTTCAACCTCCTGGTCTAGTGAGAACTGCAGTTAGATCACCATCTTTATTGGAAAGGTCTAGGCCCAGATGCCTGTTGGTTTTGTACTAGGGCCTAGACCTAGTATGAATGAACAACGCGAAGAGAGGCGCCGTAGTCTGAAAATAATGGTGTAACGGGTAACGGTATTTATTATTTGTAATTGTGTACCAGTAAGTTGCTTTTACTATCAGCCGAGGTTTGAGGCTGCAATAGTTGCGTTCGGATCGATGCGTCGTCTGCTACCACCAACTCGCAGTATACTAGCCCAGCGAAGCTAAAAAGTGACTTGAAAAACGTGTTCATGATTTCAACAGCGTCGTGGGAGAGACTGTTGTCGAAAGGACCGTAGCACCGCGCGAATGGAGCGGCAAGAAATAGAACTAGTCTAGGTCCCAATGCGCATGCTCATTAAATCTCCACACTACAGTTGCGTTTTGGATGATTTACCAAATTGCGCGAACACGATCAAGGCCTTGCAATAAATCCCAATAAATTCATAAAATTTTCGTACTCTTTGTGTACGAATGACCCCAAGAATCTATAGGCTTCTGCGTAATATGCTTCTTGACAATTCCTGACACTTTGGCCGCGATACAGCTCGAACTTTTCGAGTTATCCCGACAGAACCACTAGATTGGATGGAGAGATCGAGAGAAATTCAGTAAAAACAAGGAAGACCGCCCCGCAGAATGGGGCGGTCTTAATAAAGAAACCGAAGTATTGTTTCCGCGCATGGAATAAGGAGGGTACTTGGACTTGCCGATCATGTATATGAGATACTAACGGCATTTTTCACAGTTTAAGAGGATGTGACGCGGCGTCCTTTTTCTCAGGACACTCAAAGAAAACAGAGTGGGATATCTTCCTTGAACTAAAAACAGTCTTCTCAAAGATCTTAGCAAGTTCCCGACACCGTCAAAACAGGTCATATAAGATGCTGAAAGGTTCATATACCACTTTTACAAGGCACCACCGGAGAACTGTACTCAAGCTCGGGTAAAGCTCTTCAGCAAATGTCATGCAACAGAGTCCCTCCCTCCATCGAGNCTGATGCTTCAAAGTTGTCAGTGGAAACATGTTGCAGTGTGCAATATTGACAGATTTCATTGGAAATGTATATTGCTAATCCATGTGGTGGTCGTCTCCCTGATGTCGTTTTCTGATCATTTCTAAAGAGATGAAAATTTGGAATGGAGAAAGACTCGTCTGAATCAGGTGAATAAAGTCGTGACTCTGCTAATATTATAATGTCTCCAGCCATCAGATGATGGTCAGCAGCAATATCTTGCAGATGAAGGTTTAACGACCTTGTATTGTGGAACATGACATTTAGAGAATCCTTTTGCATTGATTCAATGGATGATGGTATGGTGTAATTAAATATTAACTGGCATTTGTTTCTTAGTCTGTTCATTTCCTGAGTAACAAGTGGATCTGTGCTGATTTTATCTTCCTGCAAATTCAATATGAATAGTCCATTTATACTTGTCACTCTACTCAAGGCAACACCTCGTAGTCATGGTAGTCACTGGTGTTCTCCCCACAGCTACGAGTATACTCGTAGTAGGGCTAATGCATTTTTTGTTAATATTGACAAGCTTGGCAATGACGAAGAGCCTTCCAATGATCATACTGGCAGTGGGGATTGACCAGATGTATGGGCCATACGCTAGAGGGTGAACAGCTATGACTCGTAGTTGGCAATATGAAATAACCTGAAATAGGGCTGGTAGTCATTGCAATGGCGGATAAAAAGATATTTTAGCCATGACAGTCAACGTGTTGAAATCAAAAATCGAAGCTGGCGAAGTTTGCAGTGATATACTGTGGTCCATAAGGGACATTTATTTTTCATTTCATATTTTTATTTTTCCCGTATTTTTCTCCGCCGAATTAAACTTTTCGCCGCGGAATTAAACTTTTTCTCCGCGGAAATACACTTTTCTCCGCGGAAATAACTTTATTCCGTAGAATAAATTTTCTCCACGTGGAGAAAACTTTGCTCCGTGGAATTAAACTTTTCTCTGCGGAATTAAACTTTTCTCCGCGGAATTAAACTTTTCTCCACGCGAAGAAAAGTTTATTTCCGCGGAGAAAAGTTTTCTCCACGTGGAGAGAAGTTTCTTCCACGGAATAAAGTTATTTCCGCGTAGAAAAGTTTATTTCCGCGGATAAAAGTTTATTTCCGCGGAGAAATGTTTACTCCGCGGGGAGATATGTTTATTCTACGGAATAAAGTTTATTCCACAGAGAAAAGTACGAAAAAAATAAAAATATAGAATGAAAAATAAATGTCCCTTATGGGCCACCGTAGTGATATGTCTTTTGTTACTACATGTAAATCCATCTCCATACATGTAGATAATAATCAAAGTCAAATGCATGGCTTTGTATCATATTTTGGGAGCCGCAGCTGTTTTTCTTACAAAGGCCTATCATGGACATGTACATTTAAAGAAATTGTACAGGGTACATTACGTTTATGATCCAGGCATCGCCCGGGAGGCGAAGCCGAAAAACATGACGCTGAAAGTTGCTATTGAAGTATACAGGGAACAGCGCTTCTGTGAATAGAATCCAAAAGATTTTTAACATAAAGAGTCGTACATTTTATAATGAGTAGGCCTAGTTCTAGGCTTCCCCCCAGGTAGAATCCTGAGCGAGTTTGATTCACCAGGTGGGAGGTTTAAAACTAGTCAGTCTTTGGTGGCCATAATTACTTTAATCATTTTAATATTCTTTCTACAAATTCAAAGAACATAATGCCTTCGACCTGCTGAGGTCATTGGACGCCATCTCTCGATGTTACTCCCTTGACCGACTCATGGAGAATACAGTGGCGCCACCAAATAGGTTGGTAGTGCATCATGTTATGGAGGTGCTTTGAAAGTGCCTTATGGTCGTTTGTGTTTCTCTTGACCACCACCGTGGCGTGGTGGTCTTTTTTCAAAGCTGGAATCTCCAGTTTTTGTTCATTCACGTCAGCTTTAAGTGAAAAAATGCCACGTCCGGGACCGTGGACTTGCCCAGTGGTATTATGGAGGTTTCGCAAGCGCCCAGTTAGGCCCTACGACGACGTTTATCTATTGTGTGGGTATACACGAACAATAGATAAACGTAGTCGTATGGCCTAACCAGGCGCTTGCGAAACCTCCGTATTATCATTTGAAATATTCTACATTTAGGTTTTCCCTTTTCCTCGTTTATTCTGGAGGTATCTGCTCAGGCTTCTTCTTAGCCGAGATGTCAGTTGACCGTGCCATAGCAGTATGGGCTCCGATGAAAGCAGTCGTCTTGTGCAGCCCGTCACGTGCCAAGAAGGTCATGGCTACGACGGCTTTCTTCACGTTTCTTTGCAATATTCAGCTATTCTGGGTCCAGTCGTACAGCGTTGATGATATGAAAGGACAGGTAGGCCTATTTAAGCCCGTGTCACACTGTCCCGAAATTGACACCAGATGGTCATACGAATATGGAATTTTGAATTTCGCGTGAAGATCAAGGAAGATGGCCCCGAACTTTGTCAACAGCCAGTCAATAGCCGAAACAAGGACGATGCCTACAGAAGGTCACGCGATGACATCCGAACCACACCCAAGAAGGTGAAACGATGGCTCCACGACGTCATGTTGAGAGTACGATGCGTTCAAACTACGTCACGAAGGCGTCGCGTGACGTCCCGATGGTATAAAACCTTGGCCGACCGTGGGATGTTCAATTGCTTTTTTGAAAATCGCTCACGAAGTTGCTGCCTGAAGCTGAGAAACTCAACCGGCGGTCATACGATGGCATAAAGATCCCCTTACGAATGGTCCGATGATTTTACGATCAGATCCGAATTTGAACATTTCCTATATCGTGTGTCCATCTTGTGTCAGTTTCGGGAGAGTGTGACATGGGCATTATGAAAATGCATAAAAATTGTTATTTGAACATACAGTTATATCGTGTAGCTTCCATGTGACTGGGACCGTCTTTACAAAAAGTCGTGAAAATCCGTGCCTGGTGAGGATTACCGGGTCAGTCTACAGGCCCCGCAAATCTACGATCCGTGGCATTCATAAAGCATCCCGGAGACGGGTACCACGGTGCGTAGATTACGGTCGCGGTGGGTTCACGTGACTTTTATGGATAAGGACCCTGGTTTTTATACTATCAACATTGTTTATTTAAGGGATACTATTGGTGTTGTGGAAATCCGATGGAGACCCGCTTTTTGCCAGCCTTTCCATGCTTCATCAACTCCTCGTAGGAACAATTGTTCCTTTTCTCATCATCATTATCTGCAACATCCTCATCATCATCGGCGTCAGACGGGCCGAAGAGAAACGTAAACAAATCGCTTCGACATCAGGTGGGAAACTCGGAATAAAAAAATCACGTGACAGAGAGAGCAAGACGATGATGCGCATGCTCGTGCTTGTTAGCCTCGCTTATGTTTTTCTTACAATACCAACGAGATTACACAAGGTATACCTGACGGTCCCATCCATCGAGGCTATGTACAATATGGCGGACATGTACTGGTTTCTACGGTTGAAAATAGAGTACTGGTCTGTTTCCTTACTTTGGCAAATGAATTATTCTGTCAATTTCTATATGTATATGATTGGAGGAGGGCGTAAATTCCGTAATGATGCCAAAGAAATTATTTCTGATTGCTTCAGGAAAAAGTAGTGTCTTACATTCATGCACCTCGATTACACTCGACTCTGAAGAAGGATGCAGACATTAAAGGCAATATACCGGTATCACGACTTCATTGTTTACAATGTACATGTACAGCCTAGGAAATTAGTTTGGGCCTAAGTACACAAGCAGTGTACAGCAAATACACAGGAGGCCCATTCATTGTTAGCGCAGCGCAATCGATCGATGCTTGTACTATCTATCGATGCTTGCGCTCCAATTGCCGATCTGTAGAAAGCGCAGCGCTATCGCTTGATGGCACTGATCCATTGATAATGCATAACAAAAACACAGTTCTGAAAAAAAGGTCATAACTCTGTAACCCTTTGAGATATCGAAAAGAAGGATGAAGCACCCTGATAGAGGATCATTCGAGGACCATGCACAGAAAGTTTCGTCGGCTGCCCCACTCGTAACTCGTTCAAAGTTTCGGTGAACTTTGATACGTATATAGTAACAAACGGAAAATGCATTGAAAACAGGCTCCCGAATAAAGGGCCTATAACTAAGAACCCTTAAAGATAAGGACAAAAGCTTTCAACGCCCTTATAGAGGATCATTTGAGGATCATTCTTAGTGACTTTAGTTAACTTGCCTCAAGGGGGCGTTTTTCACTACTACTAAGTTTGGGTAGATTTTGTTCGTAACAAATGGAAAATGCATTAAAAACAGGGTGCTAGTGTTAGGACCATAACTTTAGAACCCTTGAAGATATTGACAAAAGGTTTGATGGCCCGGATAGAGGACCCTTTGAGGATCATACAAAGTAACTTGTTCCCCCTAGAGGGGGCCTGTCACGACTCGCTCAGAGTTTTCTTTGATTTCGTACGGATGCGTTTTTTTTAACGGAAACACAATCAGTTTTGACATAACACGTTTTCCGATCGTGTTGAGGTGAGTAACACCCCGCACCAATTCCAACTGTGCCAGGAACCCCAGCACGAATGACCGAAGACAAAAGAGAACACTACAGCGTCCGATGGCTTAAAAATACTTTTTTTCTCTCCCAGACCCATGTCATACAGTCGTGATTTTTCTGTGGAAGATGGAATGGAACTATTTCAGCATCTTTGTTCGCTAAGCAAACAAACCGACGACCCATCTCTCTCTCATTCCTTACATCTTGGCACCTCTCCCTGAAAAGAAACATAATGCCACTTAAAGGAGCTCGACGTCCAAGTTGTAAACAAACTGGTTTGTTTACAAACAGTGGCCAGCAAACTAGTTTTATTCCTTCGTGAAGGTGGCAGCACCAGTAGCGCCCCGTGATCGTTAGACTGGTGCCCGGTCCAATGCAACTCACTCACGATATTCACGTCAGTACAAATCACCGACAATAGGTGGCAGCACCGCAGGCGTCGCGTGGATAGAGAACCAGTGAGTGAGTGTTTACAACTTGGACGTCCAGCTCCTTTAAAGGCAGTTGCAGACTTAGTACCGCATGACATCAGAATAGAATATTGCTCCTGCTGTTCATAGCCGGCGACACCGTCAGTCTACGAAGTACGGAATAATGACAGCAGTCCAGAATACAAAGCAACGGGTAAGGTGAAGGTTTATGTTTTAAGAAAAGAAATATGATCGATGACAGACAAGAGCGATGTTTTCCCCAATCATTTCAACCAAAAGTTTACCAGTATGTCACTGTGAATCACAAGTAACAACATCAGCTTATCAGCTCCTCCATTTCTGATTATTAGCATGATTAGAGGGCCCAGGGAGAGGAGAAATAGACCTAGAGTGTGTCCCATCACGTCTCACATTTTGCAATGGGGTACCGGTAATACTATTACCTGTAGGCCCAGCACCGGAACTCTCATCACCATGATCATCACTGTTTCCCTCCCCCGCTGAACTATATTCCCAATCAGAATCATCCACTGCCATGTCAGGATCGTAGTTATCCTGTCCGAGTCCTCTCCCTGTCATTGTCTGCCATAAAGTGTCAAGAACCTCGTGTTTGCGCCATTTTCACAGCTTTACAACGCCCCACATACAACACGTGTAAAACAGATCAAATACACTACAGTCAAGAGAGCCACCTTCTGATAGAAAGAGAAACTACTTGGCACAGTGGAGAACGAGTGGGAATTCGGAACTGACGAAACACGTGGGGCACTGCGTCGTGGTTCCCCTGCACTTTACCGTGCGTGGGTCGCGTTGGTGTGTGGGGGTGTTGCGTGAAGTCCAGTTAGTTCGACTTTGTGGAGTGTAGCGCGGCGGCCGGAGCGACACAACGACTGGGTCCCGAGTCTAGTTCTTTAAGGCGTCTAGTTGCTCCTCCTGAGACTAGAAAACATATTCTTACGTATTTTATCATGTTCGAAATGACATAAATGACGGTTTTACGTCTTTTCCCGAATTTCGGCCATTTTTAATGGAATACATGCTCTTTGTTGAATTTCTCATCATATAGCAAATAAAAACAAATAAGAATATGCTAATCTGATTAAGTGGGCCCATGTTTCTATCTATAGATTGGCAATACATTTATAGGGTCTCAAGCCACCCGTTTAAAAGTTAGCTGTACATCAGTTTCCAAGCCCCTGTACAAATGCTCTGATTTTGCTGCAATGGTAAAGCCAGTACCCAAAATTCATACGGCTGTATCTTCTAATCGCACCATTTGCGGAACTTCAGAATTGGGTTTTTGTGGTCAGTGGGATAGAAACAAACCCACAAACCCAAAAATGTTTTTGTACTTGAGATGTACATTAAATCTTTGTTAGCTCCTAGACTACCTGATTTAGCAGAATTGGGGAGGCACTCAGCTGCATCGAGTGCTTTGTTGGATAAACGCATGGACTCAAGCGTGTCTTTCAGCTGAGGGCTACAAATGAGGCCGTCACCAGTGATAGAGAAACAGCAAAATTTCCCTTTTAATTTGATCCTACAAATGGGTGAAATCCAATTAGAGCGAGCGGCAAGCCCAATTTAAGTTACCAGCCACCCTCGCCTCTCAATCCAATTGGTTCAGGGCCCCATCATGCGCCCTGAGGAGATAATTCCCTACCGCCCTCATGACTGGGAAAACTGTATCATAATCATCTGGGAATAACGACGCTTTAAGTGGAAGTGCTCTCTCCAACTTTTCCTGCTGTGTGGCTGCATACCGAATCAGCCACAACTGTGACACAGCGCACGCCATGACAAGCAGACCCTATTTCTTTTCCTGGAAAAGCTTAGCCTCTAGTTGGAATAAATCTTTGTTTGGAGTTTGCCTGGCTTCCCGACCTTGACCCCATGGCGAGACACCTCATTGTCAGCTCTTTATATGTACTGAGTGGGTCCCTTTTGTAGACACTCATGACCGTCAAATCTTTATCCCACACAGCCTTTAATCATATATTCCTGTGCCCTCCTTCAAGAGGAGTCTAGCTGCAGGCTTAGTCTTTATAGTCCTGGAGGCTGACCTCTTGAAGTCCCACCCATGTACTCATGTACTTTTATTTGGAGGGGTTTGAGCAGATTAGGCGGTTAAATGGACTGTTCCCATGTGAAAGTTTGGCCTTGCGCCTTAGACGGAACAATGGCTCTGCCAGGGTAGAGTAGTTGGCTGTGAACTTCCCCAACCGAGAGCACATTCCCAATAATGCAATGACCTCTTGCTTCTGAGGAAGTGCATAGTTCACAACCGCTTCGACCTCTGACTGATGAGTCGAGAAACCAACACCTGAAACGCCAACTCCAAGACATTTGGTCGATTCCGGGATGAATCTGCTCTTGGTCAGCGATCAGCCCTGCCTCCCTCAGACACTCGAATACTTCTCGCAAGTGAACATGGCGTTCCTCAATGGTGAGACTAAACACCACTATGTCATCAAATGTTGACCTTACAACATCTGTCTAAGCAGCCTCTCTTCTTCAGCACCTTCTCCATCAAGCAATGGAATGTTACACTGCCATTCTTAACCCCAAAGGGGAGTACTGTAAAAATTAGTACAAGTTGCTCCCTACAGAGAAAGCCGTGAGCTCCCTATCATGCTCTCTGAGCTGAAGTTGCCAATAACCAGATTTATTGTCAAAAACAGAGAATACCTTCGCCCCCTTGAAATCCGTCAGGTCTGGTCCAGCGATTTCTTTGGATACACATCAAGTTTGGACTGAGCATTCAGTTGTCTAAAATCAACACACATCCTGAAGGATTTTGAACCAGCTTTTGGGATCATGACCGCGGGTGACCTCCAGGTATCTCTGGGATCAACTCATTCACAGCCTTTGCTTTTGCTGGGGACATACTGTAGGGCTTTTGTTTGATTGGTGAAGTACCCTCTTCTAACTCAATCTCATGCTCGACTACAGTCGTGTGACCCAATTTGTCAGTCAACACGTCCGGATATGTAGGACCGTATTCAAAAAGGGTGTTTTTAAGACTTAGACGCGTGTAACTTCGTCAAATGCATGCTGGAAGCGTGTGCATTTAGTGAAGTTACATGCGTCTAAGTCGTAATCGCGCGATGTGTGGTTCTCAAGGTAATGAAAATGGTAAAGATTGGGAAATAAGCGTACATCTATGTACTCTTCGAATTCTACATAGAATACCGACACAAGCTTTGGGCCATCCCCTCGGGTACGGTCCGTCATGCAGCATTTTGCCAAGATAATAGCCTTCATCTCCCTGATTTCTCCATCATGTACACGTCTACCATCAGAAGTACTGAGGTCTCTCGGCAGTCTACCAACCATTCTCCCATCATACACAATTTTGACAGCGTTCCTGTCCCACTCGTTCCCCTCTTCAGGGACACACTCCAACAAAACACCAACAGGGGGCCTGAACCTAGATGCATGACATCTGAAAATAAGACGGGACTGAGGCAAGCGAGTTATAGAACATCACTCGAATCAGAATGAATGTTAGGCCTGTGGCATGGATAGTAGGCCTTTGCCTAGGCTTATGAATTGAAAATAATGGAAATCGAATCATGCACCCTACAATTCAGACAGCAAAAAAGTGCGAATTATCGGATCATTTAGGCTTAATAGTTCAGGAGACTTCGTACCCATTAATTGTTGACTTAATGGTCGTTGGATGCCTTTGTGGGTTCATGGTCTTCCTAAAAATTCTCCAGGCCTCCCTCATATTCATAGGGAACTCTGCCGTTGCCATCTTGACACGATGTGACAGTCAAAGTAGCGTGCGATGCATTTTTCGAAAGTGGCGGTCATTTTAGACTCGCGTGGTGGGAGTTGCGTGCCAAAATAGGGGTTAGAGGGCGTGGTCTGTGACTTACCAGTTACTGGAAGTCAGCGATCTGGTCTGGAAACGAAGGCCGACGCAGTGTTGGTGCACCCAGTATTTATAAATCAACCAGCCAAAGAAAAACGACGATTCCTTCTTCTCCCCACAAATCCGGCAGGCATTGGCGTCTTTCTCGGGCCTGTCCCTGGTTGTTAGGTGTCTGCTGGACCAGCTGGTGGAGTGTCCGGAGATGTCTGATCCTCCGTCGGAGGGGTGGGGGCAGCTGCTGCCGACTCGTAACTGGACTTGTGCGCCCACGCCTTCCCATGTGGCCAACTTGGTTTGATGAGGAAATCTACCAGACAGTGGGTCTGGACTTATAACTCTTTTAGCTGAAAGGAAAGGACAGAGTAAACCATGTATTTCCACCAGAGAATGCTAATTAAATTGAATTTCTGAGGCCATCCAAAAGGGGGGGCGGGGGCTATTGCAGCCATCTTGAAATCAGTTTCCGTCAATTAACTTGACAACAGGTTGAGCAATCTCTTTCACTAAAGACGCGCGCTAAGACACCGCGCGGTAAGACCAACCCTCGTCGACCACCTTATTGAATTGGACAACATTGATTGGCTCTCGCGGACCTAACAATGTCAACGACTTGCCCCGCCTCCTCTACAATGACCATGAATGACCAGCGCCAGAAGGGCTGTGCGAGCTAATGGTAAACAAAGTCACTGTTCAATAACTCACGCTGGCATAGTCTACCACATTGTATGCTGTGTATTAAGCGACAACAGTCGGTTTATTGAATCACCTTTTGAGTTGTAATAAGGTGGGCTTCCTGTGGGCTGTTAAACAATTAATGGAACAATAAATGCGAGGCGCGCGGGCCGCGCGCGCTGCTCGTTAATTATGGCAAACAATAGAAGGGCGACTCAATGCGCGGCGCGTTTGGGATATGAAACTACAGTGTCCGCTTAGAGTAGGGGAGGTCTTTTTACATTTAATCCGCACTATCATTCATTCATGTTTTGATTTTGCCCATGATATGACTTCTTTGCCAAGCTTGTGACATCGCTCCCCGTTTTCATCATGCACACCTTTGTGTTGACCACTAAAAAACAAGTGTTCTGATTGGTGCACGGCTACTCGAGGTGCGAGGGAAACACAAATCACGGCGAACTTCTCAATGATTTGCACGGACGAAGTATGAGGTTGTGTCTGACTTTAGTACAGACACTCATGTAGACCAAGGTGGGGGACTGATCGCCAGTCTCATTGTTTACTCTTCCAAAGAAAACAGATTCTAACACACCGGTCGCATGGGGGCGTTGAAGTCCAGCAGGAACGATCGAGCTGGTCATTCATTGCCATTGTCATCGTAGGCGGGGCGAGTATGGTATTGTTAGGTCAGCGAGAGCCAATCATGGTTGTCCTATTCAATAAAGTGGTCGAGGAGGGTTGGGCTTACCGCGTTGTGTCAGCGCGCGCGTCTTTTATGAAAGAAACCTATTGTAATGTGGGTCGTTGAGCAGATCAAAGCCTTCCGTGTGTGCCTTTGATACTGATCAATCTGAGATGTGGATAAAGTGGACTCAAATGCTTTGAGGGGTGACACCAGTTCATATGCGTCAGCATGACTACCGGTACTGATTTCAGCAACAGGTGATGCATCCGCGGAAGACATGACAAGTGGAGGTGATGCCATGATAGGGAGAGGGGATGATGAGGAATTTGATTTAGTGTCAGGGGTGGAATCTTTGGCTAGCTTCTAGAAAATTTCAGGCGGATTGGTCTTGGTATAATCCACGGCCTTTGGATCGAGGGGGTACATGCCAGCGGCACGGACCCCATTAATAGCCATCTCTTTTTGGCAGCTGAGTAATAGGCCGGTGTAGCAGTAAAAAGTGTCCCCCTGTAGAAAGTGTCCACTTCTTTTGCTGAATGACGGAATAAGCGGCATGCGTATAGAAATCAATTGTCAGAGATTAGAATGTAACAATAGGATATTTTGTTCTCAGGACAGTTTTTCCTAGGACATTCTTTCCCTTCACACCTGCTTGAAAGCTTCAATAAGCGTTTTCTTAGTCAGAAACTCACCGTCATTTCTCATCTGCCATGCATTCACTTGATCCCAGCAACTACCTTTAAAACTTTTGAACACTGTTAAATCTAAGGGTTGCAGAATGTGTCTGCAATGCGATGGAAAACAGTATAGAGAATTACGTCATGGTCATCGCAAATGATGGCGATCTCAAGGTTAATATATGGGATGAATTTCCATCCAAGAATAACACAACTGGGAATTTTATTCCCTCTTCTTTGATATATGGATAAAATCGTTGGACAGCCATTCGTAGAACACGCCCGATTCCATTCACCTTTTGCAAGACCTTCTGAAGCAGAATTCTTGAGCCCCATCTTTTGCTCTTATTGTTAATAGAACTGTCTGTCTTATTGTTAATATGGACTTCTGGAGGAGAAGTAGCTGTGTGGTGTGGTTTTGGATTCACAGGCTCGACATGTTGAGTAACTACAGTACAGGGATCCATCACTGGTCTGCAGAACATAGAAGTTTGTAACAGGGTTTAATCTATGAGCTGTCTGACCGCCAAAAACATTTCTCTCGAAAAAGTCCGTCTAGGTCTTCTGCAATTTCTTCTCCTTCAAAGTCATATGCAGTCTGTGGTGGACAAGATTATTGTCTGCAGCATACACAGCGAGAATACTTTGGAGGATATCATCGCTCACCTTCAGGGTAATTCGTTTTTCCTTGCCAAGAAGAGGTTTGACCTCCTTTGCCTTGATCTTCAGGTCACCAAACTCTGAAAGATGATCGAATGTATTCGCTTTTCACCCATGAATAATCAATTTCATTATCACTTGTCGTCATTTCCTGTCATTCCCTGTCTGCTACTTCTTCTAGGTACTCGATATGCCGCTAATTAGAGTATAAACATCGAGGAAGCGGATGCATGGCCGCTGCCAACAAGATTAGTAGCTCTCCCATGTCATGCAAGGGAGAAGGGTAACAAACGACTCTGATGTTGATGACTCTTTGGCTATTGTTTTAGTATTACATGTATTCCAATCCCTGATGGTGTTTGGGATGAAGGAATTACGATGTAATTCGCAGTTAGAGCGTCGCATGATACGGGAGAATCCAACTTACCTCGACGCGAGTCCATGTCATAAAAATTTTCTGAGTTCTAATAATAGCGTAATATAGAGGGGTAGCATAATGGTAAATGAAACAGCTTGTATTATACCTAAGCTGTTTCTTCCACCATTATACTACCCCCACTATATTACGATATTTTAGAACTTACAAAATTTTTATCACCTGGACTCGCGTCGAGGTAAGTTGGATTCTCCCGTATATCGACCACGCCTTGTTTCAAATTTAGATTGTCCACAGATACTATATTGTAGGCAATTTGGTGGAAGAGAGTCAAACTGCTATTTTTTTCGTGCAGCTGGCCAAGGGTTCCCAATTCAAATCATGAAGCATATTAGTAACGCTTGATGTCCGACGATAATCGCCCTGTACGATGCGTGCTGTTCTTCTCTGGACGCAAAGGACCCGGAACGCCGCGCAGCGGCCAGATAGCGAAGCTGCTGACGTCACAGGCGGTCCGATTCTGAATTTCCCCTCATGTAAGAAATTCGGCTTCTGGCAAACAGCGTGCCAAAAACGCACAGTACGGCATTGTTAAGCGCTCAAACTTCGCATGAAAGTTAAGGAGGACTGGAAATGAGGTATCGATGGCGCAATTAGTCACTTCGCTCAGCAGTTTGTTTGTAAATTTAGATTAAATTTCAAACTTATGATTTGATGACGTCACAATGACGTCACAGATTTACTCAAACCACATGACAGCAACGCCAGTGTGCGTCGCATCATAGCAACGCTACCGCGCGTTGCCGTTGAAGTGTAGCGCACGTCACTGCTGTTGCACGTCTTGGTGGCGTTGCACGTCTGGTTGGTTCATGGTGAAATGATCGTTGCTTCGCAATCCACCAGGGCCCCGTGTTCGAATCCCGTCCGCTGCTTTTTTCTTTTTTGTCTTTTCTTATTCTTTTATCATCTTTTGTATTTTGTTCTTTTTTTCTCCTCATTAAGTTATTTTTCGGGATGTTGCAATTGCTAATGCGAAATAAATCATTCAATTAAGGCACAGGAGGATAGCCAAGAATTACGGCTGTTCTTAGGGGTACGGCAGTCAGTATTTCCACTCTGGGCCTGGCCCTAACCCTAATCCTGATGTCAAATGTATCACAAACTGCCGTAACAATAGCAGTACCTGGTTTTACCCATAAAAGCAATAAAGACCTAGACTAATAACTGTTTCCCTGGCTTCAGGGACATCAACGTGTCCGCTGAAGCCAGGGAAACAACCCAGCGATCCCCAAAACACAGCCAACACACAACACAGCCCCTTGCCCAGTTCCCTCACTCTGGATCTTCTCCATGTTCATGGCATCGGTACTGTTTGGCACCGTCTTTGTAGACAAGGATAGCAGATCGTTATGACATGGGCAAAACAGGATCATGTTAGTCTCCAGTAGTAAGGTAGACGTGTGCGGACCATCAACTAAACCAGTGCCATACAGCTGGCAGTAAATTCTCCGCCTCCTGGACAACGCACTATTCACAGTACAGCTGCCAGTTCCGAATTCCCAGCTGAGGCTCTATGAACGGATGAATGAGGTCAAGTTGGTAATGACACCGTCTTCCCAACATATTACAATCCCTTTTAGATTTGTTGCAGCCGCTAGCGACGCAGTGATTCGGCCTTTTTGAGCGAATATGAAAGAACCAATACGAAGACGAAAGTGGTGTGGAGTAACAACAATGGCGTGTATATGTACATCTGCTATGCATGGTATGTACACCCTCGACCTATCTTCAAACACGTAGCAAGGCAGCTGTGGCACCGTGAAACCGACCTGTTCCAAAGACGCAAACAGAATCTTGTTTGCTAGCAGACGATCGAATTTCAGGAACAAAGTAATGAATAAATAATCTCTCAGACATTTCATTATAAAGTTAGCATATTATCGTCTACAGTTGATACCCATAATAAATTTTCATGTACATTTTTTGCCATAATCGTAAAACTTTAAACACTTGGTGTCAACACCGTCCGGCAGTCCATCGGATCGAATAGAATCACATTTGGGAATGTTTCCGGTGGAATGTTCTGGATTTCTCTTCGGATGTTCGCCTAAGTGGTTCTAGGTCTCTTGGCTTGGGATTTGCATAAATAC
>NMRB01000600.1:280679-308976 GCA_002633025.1 Notospermus geniculatus
ACGGACGACGACGGACGACGGACGCCACGTGATGGCTATAGCTCACGAGTGAGCTAATAACCCTGTAGCATTTCATCCACGTGCAGAGAACGGATGCTGGTTACTACATTTGCCGCTCCACTGCTGCGGCGCCACTGTCCGTTCCACAACAAAAGGCGTCGCGCTTGCTCCGCTGCAGAAATTGCCAAAATAAAGCACAAGATGCAGGTAAATTTCTTTGGTGTCAATGTGAACCATACATGTAGGTAGTGATGTTTTCCGTTAGATTTGTGGTGTTCTGCTATCGGTCAGATCTGTCTGCTCCAACCTGACCTGGTGACTTCGTCGCAGCCACACAGGCTGTCAGTCTCAGTCACCTCAGTGTCACTGCCACAAAGTACGCCTTTCATCGGGAATGGAGGCGGCATGCATTAACGGGCTTGCGTATCATAGGCCTATCATCGTCCATCAGTGATCTCTGTCGATATCTCTCAATTTTCAAAGGCGGTCTTCAAATTGACTGACAAGTCCATTTCTAGTTTTGGTTATCAAAATCACTCCTATCTGAAGCTCTTGACTCACCGTCAGTATCCTCATTGATTTTGCTAAGTTCTGAGGCCGAATCAGCCAAGATTTCAGCCACCTCGGTGACCTAAATATAGCCGCAAAATAAGATAAACGCCGTCGTTTGGCCTAACCGGGCGCTTGCGAAACTTCCCTAATACATGTATCAATGTGTGCGGATACTTTTCAAGCTATCACAGGAAGAGGGGCTTGGCATGTTTGGTCAATACTTGTGACCTGGCCTTCTCCTCCAAAATGACGACCGGTAATTTTGCTGGGTTGCCGGATTCCGAGGGGATGTTCCAGCTCTTCCCCCTCCCTCATTCTCGAAAATGGCTGACAATACTGCTGCACCAGATTATCCACAGAGCCGGAGGCCGACCTGACCGGACATGAACAGTTAGCTGGACCCATCTTGCCCAGATACCTGCACCTGATGTCATGAACTTTGGTTTTCCTGTTACAGACTTTCCAAACTAGAAGCCTGCAGACGTCCTGTGGACTACAGGAATGAATGTATGGCTTCCAGGGCAAACGGGCCAAGAAATCCTCAAATGTTTTTTGTACACTCGATTTTTTTCTTGGCCGAATTTGAGGAGCGATGACGGTTGTCCAAATATCGCAGACGACTGTCCAATTCCTGTACTTTGGTTCCCGATCTCACCGCTAGGCGCAGAAGAGTTCGGTAGCGGACTCGTTTGACCTTGACCTCTTCAGTTTATTTTTAACAACACGGCCGGAGATTCCCTCGTATCGCACGTGGACAGAAAATGTCAGATTCCTCGTGTATCGTGTGCATCTTATATTTGCTTCGAATTTTTGAGATGTGGATGCCAAAACCTAACGTGGTGACTGTGGTGTAGAGATTAGTTGTCTAGGCGTACTTGTTGGAACAATGGCCATCGTATCACGCAGGCAGCACGCAGGTTTAATTGTTGATGCATTAGACTGACCTTTTGTGAGGTTCCTTTAAATCAAAGTGGGATAGAAATTTATCAGTCAGTGTTCGGACTATTGTACATTTAGTCAGCACTTGCGGAAATACTGCACAATACACAGGGACAATGTGGATGGTTCATCAGATTGTTCATTCTGAGAAGTCCCACTGCGGAAGAGCAGTCGAGCTTCTAGTATGCATCACACCAGACCTCTTGTGGTTCGGCACCTGCGGGGCAATACTTACTCAACAGTGCCTTTCGGCAGGCCTTCGTGCGGACTGGGGACTACGCCGCCTTCCGCATCTCACGGAGGTCCTCCTTGTCAAAAACGCGGAGGACGAGCATTTTTAAAAAATGTTTTGCCATCTGTGGGACTATCCGCAATGACCATGGCAGAATGAATGAATGAGTGCGTGAGTGTGATCTCAGTTTCAGTGGCGTCCGGGTTGTCTGGGAGAGGGACTTCCGTTCCTGGGTTACCAATCCTATATAAAAAGGTTATAGGACTCTGATTACTAGGGGACTTATGTTTCTTAATCAAAGTCCGCCGTAACCGAAGTCCTTCCCCTTTTGTATTTAATGCACAATAGAATCTGTATAGCTCTTTAATAGGACATGCATTCAAATAGCTAAAATAATCGGTCATCGGTCAGCCGGTCACTCGTTGTGTAGAGGTTCGGGTACCTGCACATTAAGCAATTACTGCGGGTTCGACTCCCTGCCGGGCAACTGTTTTTTTGTTTAAAATTTTTTTTCTTGTCATCTTCGATCATTAAACAACATTGTCTTCTGGACTTTGATTTCTAGTCGTAGGTCTGTCGGACTGTGATTTCGAGCAATATCCGAAGTAGAATGACGTCAGGTGCACGTGACCAATAGACCTACATAATATCAGTTTGGTTTTGGAACTCATGGCGTGCGGTCATGCCTGGCATTTGAGCGCTGGTTTTCTCGACTCAAGTGTTGGGTGGACAATGGAAGTATTGTATAGTTTGTATAATACTTCCATAGGTGGACTGTGTGTGCATGAGTTCGCTGTGATCTCAGGCAATGTGGGTTGCCGGGGAATGTTTGCACAGTTTTCTGTAAGTGGTTGTTCGGAGGGTCTGTGGTGACTTTCGGTAGGAGTCTGTGGTGACTTCTTTTCAGGTCTGTGGTGACCTTCGGTAGGAGTCTGTGGTGACTTCTGTTCAGGTCTGTAGTGACCTTCACAGGGTTGAGGTCGTGGTGACCGTCAACATGACACATAGTCTGTGTAGGACTGTGCGGACGCTGTGGTGGCAGCAGTAGCCTAGGCCTAGATGACGGGTCGATTGGTGATGTCCAGGAGGAGAGCTCTGCGACGATCGGGGCAAACTGGCTGATGGTCAGGGTTTTCTTGTAGCCCTAGATAGGCTATTTCGTTATGTCAGTGGTCAACGGTGGTCGGTGCCTCATCGGAGGTAACAGGCATGACAGGGCAGTCGGCAATGGACGATGGTCTTGGCGTAGAGTGGGCCATCGGAACACCACCGATGCATGGCGCCACACGTTTTAGAGGGGCCCTACCTACGGCTAGCGCTCGCAGGGGGCTTAAGAGTGGTAAGGGAATAGTATGATGGGAGTTGACGTGTCGGAAGTGGTTTGATAGGGCCTAGACATGTTCTGCAGGGCCTGTGGGATGTGTTGTACTGGTATAACATTTCCGGGATTTGAAATGACCAGCATAGCAAATGATTTCTGGTGTAACATTTTGTCAGTTTGGGCCGCGGGCCAACACTACTTTGTGTGTCATTGTAACAGGTTGACGGAATAAGGGCGCGACTTGACAGAGAAGCAGTGGGTCTGTTTCCCCGAGTTTCCGGGCGACGGCGGTCACGCAGTACATGCCCACACTAAGGAAAACTATTACTCTGGTCTATTGTGTAGCATGTTGGGGCTTCTATGTGTACGTAATGTTTGACTGTGCAGCAGAGTTGTTTTGTTCAAGATAAGGGTAGGTGAGAAGCCCACCCATTGTGTTCTGTTTGTGACTGATTCTCGGGTAGTGATCTTCAACAAAAGCACAATTAAACATTTGTGGTGTTTGTGCGGGAGGAGATCGTTGTGGCGTGGGTAATTATGTATTAAGATCGCCGGTCAATTTAGTTGTGGACCCATTTGGTATAGTGTATGGCATACGGTACTTGGGGTCACTGGGATGTAGTAGGCAGGCACTGTAAAAACAGATGTGGAAAGTGAAAGCGTTCACGTTACACGCACATGTGTAGGCCTAGATCGTTTGGACACCGGATGGTCTCGCGTCCATCAAAAGTTAGCCAAAACAGGAAAGGTTGAACCAACGTGTTGGCATAGGCCTATGGCCGTGTGGTCTGATCCTGTAGTTCTATTTCACCTCACTTCTCCGGGGACACTGATTCCCTTAGTGGTTCACACCGCGTAGGGGGAGAGGGGTGGAAGGGACTGCCTCGAAATCCGTTAGCGCTGTTGGGAGCGTAGCCCCATTATGGGGCTTTTCAGCTTGTCTCGTTTCGTCCATTGGTAGAATAACGTTCGGGCAAAGATAGATAAGAGAGGATATCTATTGTTGGTTCTGGGTAGAAGTCGTGTATACTTCATGGTTGGAGTTTGACATATTCTTCGACATAGGGACGTTCGGAGAAACGAGATGCATCAGGGGTGGTGAACGTTCGAGGTAGTCTCTTCCACTCCTCAACCCCACGTGGTACGGGCATAAAAGTGATTAGATATTTTGTTTTTGTTGTTTTCCGCGGGGGTCAAAAAGAGATGGAGTGAGGTGGCGGTCATGGCGAAGATCTTGCTCCGTGTTTAATGCTGTTTTGTTTGGACGATTGGAGTGATGGTGGCGGTGAACTTGTTGTAGGAATAAGATGCTGAATTAGCAAGGATGAAGTAGTGATGTTTAAGTATCCGTGTGTTAGGATGATAATAGTTGTGCTTTGTGGAGACTTTTAGCAGGCTTGAATTCGGCGAGTACGCCATCTTTGATTTTCTGTGTATAGAGTTGTGCATGCGTGTACATTGTGTGTGCATTCCCTATACGTTCAGTGCAAGGGCGCGAACACTGAAAAATTTTAAAATACTTAATTACGTAGCTACAAGGAAGTGATACTGTTGGTTAACGTGCTTTACCAGGCTCAGGGCCATTATTTTAAAATTATGGTAAAAGATAAGGATGAGGAGAGGCGGAAGGTTAGCCAGGCCCAGGAACATGAATCCCATGATGAAGTAGCTTCTGCTGCTGAACAAAACGGACGTAGGCCTACTATTGGGCCTTATTGATAGTGTCATAACAACAAGTAGTGATAGGGAGATAAACCTAGCAGGGGGAAAGGCACCTGATAGTAGTTTAGGCCTAGATAAAACTATCATTGCTGCACAAAAAGAGCAAGGGAACGTAGCAACAGCAAGCCATGATGACTCGGGATTATCTACATGCGTCAAGTGAATATGATGGACTCATTAGATAGTACAGCTATGAGAAAGTAGCATAGCTCAAAGAAACTATGAGTGTCACACTACCTGCAGCGGGAGGTCTGGATGCGCGCAATCTTAGGGTTTGTTTTTGGCAAAAAATCCTAGTTTTAGGCGTCCATCAACACCTGTCAGGGGTATCGACCGAGGTATTAAAGCTGCCAAGAACTTAATCGAGTATGAGTAGAGTGGCGTCTAAGCCAAATCTTACGATAGATATCTGCAAAGAATGGGGGCGAAGGATAACTACCGATAATTGTGGAATAAGATGTGCCTTCTGTGGTGATGTAGTGTGCAAAGACTGTACCCATACTCCGTTTGGAGTTGTTGAAACATTGAAAGAAGTTGTTGAGACATGGAAAGCTATTTGTATACGTGTGATAGGTATAGGGCGGTGATTCAGGAACAAGGCTACAAGTTGAAGGAGGGTGGTACCACGCAGCTGAACCAAAGGATAGATGAATATCAGACCATATTAAGACTATGAGTCATCAACTGAGTAGGTTGACGTCGACTGTAGGTGCCATGAATGATAGGATAAATGAGAAGGCAGATGAAGCGGACCTTGAGAAAGTGGTTCCGGAGATGAAAGACATGCGAGTTAGGATGGACCAAAAAAGATACAATGCTGATGATCTGGGCAGGTTGAAGGATAACATAGGAAAAGATTTGAAAGACATGCTTAGTGTTATCATTAAAGAGCAAATACAAGAATAGGAGCAGTCAGACGCGCATATCGCCAACAGATGGCAGCAAAGTCTTAGCGGACCTATGTACAGGAAAATCTACGTGATTGCTGCTCGTTCGATAATGACCGGGTCCGCTATATGCATTGAATTGGGCCGTAGTGACAGCTGGTGGTCAACTCGCTGAGAGCTCCTATTAAGGGAAGACTTACAGGAAATTGAAAGAATGAAGAAAAACTTGATCATCTATAACTTGAGGGAATCGGATAGTTCCGTCGCGAGAGTTAGAATAAAAGATGACGAGGTGAATTTTGAGGTTTTTAGTACGCAAGTGATAGGATACAGGAATGCCCCTCGTCCTAGGGCAATAAATAGAATTGGACAACGCCCAGAGATGGGAAGAGACAGATCCTTGAAGATAGTCTTCATGAGTGAATCCGAGAAACAGGACCACTTAGATACACAAGAGTTAAAGCTCGTGATAAAGATCAACTACAGGGCATTAGTGAAATAGACTTAGTCATCAGGAGTGACAGGTTAGTAACAAGCAACCGAAGGTCCTTTCCAGGGGCCCGGGAAACACCACAGGGTCCTGGGGACGACGCGCTTAATGGAACGTTAGGGGACTCCACTGTACATATGTGGATATAATTACTACAGGTTTAATTAATAAATAGGACGGATAGACTTAAGTTTTTGCTTACAAACATGCACAGAGTTTAGTTAACAAGGTTGTATTGCTTGAAATTTTAGTACTTGAGCAATCACCGGATGTGACTGGAACAACGGAGTCGTGGGGAAATGAGTCAATGAGGACCCTAGCTCACTGCCTCAATAGGTGTCACCATTGGTTAAATCTATTGAAATGAAACTGGCAACTCGGTCCTGATCAATTTCCCACACAAAAGCCGTCCATTGTATAGGACCGAGTTTCGGTGTGTTGCCCTCTATCGTAGCTAGGATGCCCATTTGCAGAGGAGAGCTGGCATTACAAGGGTATGGTTTACTATACCGCAAAGACAGGAAGGATAGGAGGGGAGGTGGTCCGGAACGCTAAAGGCCGGTATCTTATTAAGAGAGGTAACAGATGTTGTTGATCCTGAAGAAGCAAGTGAATCCACATGTGTGAAATAGAATTAGGAAAAGGTAAAGAGCCAGTTGAATTGTAGGAACATGTTACCACAGTACAGCAAATACTAAAGACATCAGTGCAAGTTATATGAGTGATTCAACGAGGAGTTCGGACTAAAGCAATAGTTATGGGTAACTTTAACAGACTTGGCATTGATTGATATTCAATGGAGTCAGATAAACAAAGGAAACCATTAATCGACGTGGTGGTTGACAACTTCTTAACGCAACATTTCTCTACTGAGCCAAATGTAGTAGAAATGGTAACTGTGCTAGACAGATTTGGAGGCAGTGTGCATAAACCTGTGCTATTTGAGGTTCTGTGTGAAACTGTTATCAGGTTGCAAGAGCAGGAATATAAAGACTTTTATAAAGCTGACTATTTAGCTATAAGAACCTACCTTGGAAACATAGCATGGGATGAAAGTTTCAGGGGAAATAACACTGTCGAAATGTGGAACTTGGTTAAAAATAGGATTGGAGATGCTGTTGAAATGTTTGTGCCAAAGAAAGTGCGGAGGAAGAACAGTAAGCCACTGAAGAACAGTAAGCCACTATGGCTAGATAAGAGGGTAAAGAGTGCTTGCAAAAAGAAATGCACCTTACGGTTAAGGTATCGAGAAACACACAGTGAGTTGGCCTATCAAGAATATAAACATGATAAAAGAGCTCTGAATAATAAGGAAGTCTAGTCAGACGTGACAAGAGAAAGTTCGAAAAGAAACTTACAGAGAATATTAAGACAGACAGAAACTCCATAACATTTTTCGCTATGTGAAGTCAAAATCAAATGCTAAGGAGCCGGTAGGACCACTTGTGGATGAAAATGGGAGTGTTATAACGGATAAGGTACACCGAGCCAGGAGGTTAAACGGATTCTTCTGCTCAGTGTTCACGCGAGAAAATATAGAAAATATACCACAACCTACTGAGGTATTTGATGGAGAGGAAGAGTTGAGGGATGTTACAATTACTAAGGAAGTAGTATTGAAACATTCGAAGTCGTTGAAAGTGGACAAAGCACCAGGATCAGATGGTATTGTACCGAGACTGTTACAAGAAGCAGCTGTGGAACTAGCTGGCCCACTTAGTACTATCCTTAGGAGCTCAATGGATGATGGGATTGTGCCAGCCGACTGGAAGCAGGCTAACGTTTGTCCATTTTTCAAGAAGGTTCGAGAGGCATCTGTAATAATTATCGTCCGGTGAGTCTGACTAGCCATGTATGCAAGATTTTTGGAGAAAATCATAAGAGAAGGAATCACGAACCATCTTAATCATCATAAACTTATTAAGGAGACACAACATGGTTTTAGGCAAGGATTTTCGTCTGTCAGGAACTTGCTGTTGCATTTGGAGAGGGTTACTAAGTGTATAGACAGCAATATCCCAGTGGATGTTATCCACTTACACTTTTTCTAAGGCATTCAATCGAGTTCCTCACAAGAGATTGATTATTAAATTGCGGTCACATGGCATATCAGGAAAGATTGTTAGCTTGATAGAAGAATGGTCAGCTGGACGCCAGCAAAGAGTAATACTACAGGGTGCAAAGTCAGACTGGGGAAATGTACTTAGCGGTGTGCCACAAGGGTCAGTTTTGGGTCCAACCCTGTTTTTAATCTACATTAATGATCTGGACCAAGGAGTGGTCAGTGAGATTACGAAATTTGCTGATGACACAAAGATATCGGCAGAGATGAAGGATGATGATGATGACAAGATGTTACTTCAGGAAGATCTACAGACACTCGAGAGATGGGCGGAGGATTGGCAGATGTCCTTTAACCTTGAGAAATGTAAGGTTATACACTAATTGGAAGACCAAACACAAGGCAGACGTTTTCAATGAATGGAACGGACTTAGGTGAAACTGTGCAGGAAAAAGACCTAGGAGTAACCATATAGTGTGGTAGGCTATGTCATAAATTTAGCTCCCGTTAGATTTTCATGTACAAATTGATTTTTCGGATGATTCTGAATCCATTTTTTGTAAGGAATTCAAAAATGGACGGTTACAAATTTTCAGACTGCATTTAAGGGGTCAAATCCAAGATGGCCGCCAATATGGCTGCCAATACCTATAGGGCTCCGTAACTCTGCAACCAATAAAGATTTGAAAGACAGGCTTAGTGATATCATTAAAGAGCAAATACAAGAATAGGAGCAGTCAGACGCGTATATTGCCAACAGATGGCAGCACAGTCTTAGCGGACCTATGTACAGGAAAATCTACGTGATTGCTGCTCGTTTGATAATGACCGGGTCCGCTAGATGCATTGAATTGGGCCGTAGTGACACCTGGTGGTCAACTCGCTGAGAGCTCCTATTAAGGGAAGACTTACAGGAAATTGAAAGAATGAAGAAAAACTTGATCATCTATAACTTGAGGGAATCGGATAGTTCCGTCGCGAGAGTTAGAATAGAAGATGACGAGGTGAATTTTGAGGTTTTTAGTACGCAAGTGATAGGATACAGGAATGCCCCTCGTCCTAGGGCAATAAATAGAATTGGACAACGCTCGGAGATGGGAAGAGACAGATCCTTGAAGATAGTCTTCATGAGTGAATCCGAGAAACAGGACCACTTAGATACACAAGAGTTAAAGCTCGTGATAGAGATCATCTACAGGGCATTAGTGAAGTAGACTTAGTCATCAGGAGTGACAGGTTATATTAGTAACAAGCAACCGAAGGTCCTTTCCAGGGGCCCGGGAAACACCACAGGGTCCTGGGGACGACGCGCTTAATGGAACGTTAGGGAACTCCACTGTACATAGTGGATATAATTACTACAGGTTTAATTAATGAATAGGACGGATAGACTTACGTTTTTGCTTACAAACATGCACAGAGTTTAGTTAACAAGGTTGTATTGCTTGAAATTTTAGTATTTGAGCATTCACCGGATGTGACTGGAATAACGGAGTCGTGGGGAAATGAGTCAATTTGCAGAGGAGAGCTGGCATTACAAGGGTATGGTTTACCATACCGCAAAGACAGGAAGGATAGGAGGGGAGGTGGAACGCTAATAAAGGACGGTATCTTATTAAGAGAGGTAACAGATGTTGTTGATCCTGAAGAAGCAAGTGAATCCACATGCGTGAAATAAAATTGGGAAAAGGTAAAGAGCTAATTGTAGGAACATGTTACCACAGTACAGCAAATACTAAACACATCAGTGCAAGTTATACGAAGTGATTCAACGAGGAGTTCGGACTAAAGCAATACATGTAGTTATGGGTAACTTTAACAGACTTGGAATTGATTGATATTCAGTGGAGTCAGATAGACAAAGGAAACCATTAATCGACGTGGTGGATGACAACTTCTTAACGCAACATGTGAATGAATCAACGACAACTTATATTAAACTGTATTTTAGACTTACTTTTATCTACTGAGCCAAATGTAGTAGAAATGGTAACTGTGCTAGACAGATTTGGAGGCAGTGTGCATAAACCTGTGCTATTTGAGGTTGTGTGTGAAACTGTTATCAGGTTGCAAGAGCAGGAATATAAAGACTTTTATAAAGCTGACTATTTAGCTATAAGAACCTACCTTGGAAACATAGCCTGGGATGAAAGTTTCAGGGGAAATAACACTGACGAAATGTGGAACTTGGTTAAAAATAGGATTGGAGATGCTGTTGAAATGTTTGTGCCAAAGAAAGTGCGGAAGAAGAACAGTAAGCCACTATGGCTAGATAAGAGGGTAAAGAGTGCTTGCAAAAAAGGACCACTTGTGGATGAAAATGGTAGTGTTATAACGGACAAGGTACACCGAGCCAGGATGTTAAACGAATTCTTCTGCTCAGTGTTCACGCGGGAAAATATAGAAAATATGCCACAACCTACTGAGGTATTTGATGGAGAGGAAGAGTTGACAGATGTTACAATTACTAGGGAAGTAGTATTGAAGCATTCGAAGTCGTTGAAAGTGGACAAAGCACCAGGATCAGATGGCCCACTTAGTACTATCCTTAGGAGCTCAATGGATGATGGGATTGTGCCAGTCTACTGGAAGCAGGCTAACGTTTGTCCATTTTCAAGAAGGGTTCGAGAGGCAACTGTAACAAGAGGCCCATGGGCCTTGCGCTCAGCTGACTATGACCTGCCAACTCAAGAGGCTGAAAGAGGGGAAACGAAGTACGAATAGTGTACCTTTTTAATGGTTAGCAAGCAAAGCGTTCCTCGAGGAAATCAGTTCAGTGAAAAGGGGTTAATATCACTTCGTGAATCGAAAAAGATATCTTATCAGACCACTTCGGTAGGAAGGGGTTAATATCTCTTGGTGAATCGAGATATGTTGAAAGTGGACAAAGCACCAGGATCAGATGGTATTGTACCGAGACTGTTACAAGAAGCAGCTGTGGAACTAGCTGGCCCACTTAGTACTACCCTTAGGAGCTCAATGGATGATGGAATTGTGCCAGCCGACTGGAAGCAGGCTAACGTTTGTCCATTTTTCAAGAAGGGTTCGAGAGGCAACTGTAATAATTATCGTCCGGTGAGTCGGACTAGCCATGTATGCAAGATTTTTGGAGAAAATCATAAGAGAAGGAATCACGAACAATCTTAATCATCATAAACTTATTAAGGAGACACAACATGGTTTTAGGCAAGGATTATCGTCTGTCAGTAACTTGCTGTTGCAGTTGGAGAGGGTTACTAAGTGTATAGACAGCAATATCCCAGTGGATGTTATCCACTTAGATTTTTCTAAGGCATTTAATCGAGTTCCTCTCAAGAGGATTGATTATTAAATTGCGGTCACATGGCATATCAGGAAAGATTGTTAGCTTGATAGAAGAATGGTCAGCTGGACGTCAGCAGAGGGTAATACTACAGGGTGCAAAGTCAGACTGGGGAAATGTACTTAGCGGTGTGCCACAAGGGTCAGTTTTGGGTCCAACCCTGGTTTTAATCTACATTAATGATCTGGACAAAGGAGTGGTCAGTGAGATTTCGAAATTTGCTGATGACACAAAGATATCGGCGGAGATGAAGGATGATGATGATGACAAGATGTTACTTCAGGAAGATCTACAGACACTCGGGAGATGGGCGGAGGATTGGCAGATGTCCTTTAACCTGGAGAAATGTAAGGTTATACACTTGGAAGACCAAACACAAGGCAGAAGTTTTCAATGAATGGAACGGACTTAGGTGAAACTTTGTAGGAAAAAGACCTAGGAGTAACCATACATGAAAGCCTGGAAGCAGGAGTACATATTACGGAGAAGGTTAAAAAAGCAAATCGAGTATTAGGTATGGTATACACTTAACAAGCAAATGATGCTACAGTTGTATAAAATGCTAGTGCGACCACATTTGGACTATGCAGTACAAGTTGGGTTCCCGCATCTTATCAAGGATATTCAACTGATAGAGAGAAGACGGTTTACACGGATGGTACCAGGGTTGAGAGCNTTTGGATTATGCAGTACAAGTCTGGTCCCCGCATCTTATCAAGGATATTCAACTGATAGAGAGAGTACAAAGACGGTTTATACGGATGGTACCAGGGTTGAGAGCTTTGGAGTACGAGGACAGGCTGAAACCGAAAGCAATCGATGGGATTAACTACGTTGGAGATAAAAAGGAAGAGAGCTGACTTGTTAGAGGCATTTAACATATGTGTGGGATGGACAACAGTGCTACCTGGGGAAAATTGTTTAGGATAGCTGGACCAAACTTGCGGACACGAGGTCATAAGTGGAGGATGAGGAAGGAGCATGGGTCAATGGACATTAGAAAGCACTTTATTCAAACAGGATTGTCGAGCACACGTCTCTATTTTTAGAGTTGGGGGTTGGGGATTTTGGGGTGTCACAACTCTTAATAGAGACGCAGAATGATGGGACCGGCACTTTCGCCGGCTCCCGGGGGCGGAAGGAAGGCGTAGAGCCGCTCCAGTGGAAAGCTATTCATCCCCATATCTCTTCCCATCTGGGAAGGTGCACATGATGGCATTCTGGTTCGGGATACAAAGATATCCGAAGTAGAATGACGTCAGGTGCACATGACCAGTAGACCTACATAACATCAGTTTGGTTATTGGGAACTGGTGGAGGCTGTCGGAGCCATGGGAGGAGCGAAGTAGCGGTAGCAGGGGAATGACATTGGCGCGGCCCTCTAGGATCTGGCCTTGCCCGGTAGGGGCACAGGCGTCCGCAACTGAACAAGTGGCATCGCGATGGGAAAATCGTGTAGGCTTTACACCAGGGAGAGTTGAAGTGACCGTAGGGGCGGGAAGGCTGTTTTGCGCGCCCTCCCACCCACCCCATCGGAAATCTACAGTCAATATCATGCGCATCTCTCATGGGGAAGCTATTCATCCCCATATCGCTTCCCATCTGGGAAGGTGCACATGATGGCATTCTGGTTCGGGATACAAAGATGTACTGGTTGATCTGATTTACGCAACAACTCTAAACATTTATCAATATCTATCACGAATTGCTTGTAAGCTGTTCTCAAACACGATGAACAGCAAAACCAACGAGAAGAGACTCAAAGTTTTATTCTATCCCAGTTTGCAGATTCTCAGAATCATTTGTGACCCGTTCTGGTAAAAGCAGGCATACTAGTAGGCCTATGTCGCTCAGAAGGTGAGCCTCAATGAACTAAGATGGCACCAGGAGGGAATGGAAGAAATAGATTGTTTCAGATTTCATGATAGACAGACGATATTGAAAGTGACAAACAATTTGGTGTCAACCTGCCAAGCTAAGATCGACATCAGTCTATGCCTGGTTTTGCCAAAACGGGTCACATAATATGTTGACAAACGAAGCTTAATGACGAACATGATAAAGCACGCATCATCTAGAGTATCTTGGAGGGATTGAGCGACATCATGTTGAAATACATTTTAGACCATTATCTATGGAAAAAAACAAGAAGCATCAATACGACTAACTTTGGAATCCAGAAATAGAAGTGACAAGGACTAGGTGTTGGCTTTACTGTTATGGAAATTCTATAAATAAAAGGTCGTAAATGCGTAAAATTAAATAAATGATGTACGATATTGACGATCTGAATATGTCACGTCATCGCTATCGATGAAGCTGGGTTTCTGTGGAAGGCAGGGGACATCATTCAATGATCTCGCCGTCTCTAGTGAAAGCCTATTCACAGATAGGGAGTCTCCATGCAGGTGGTGCCAGGATATACGAATGTGAAGTAGGCCTTGAGCATTGTAGTTGTACAAGTGTGAAAGGGAAAGAATGTCCTCGGAAAAACTGTCCGGGGAACAAAAGATCCTGTTGTTACATTCTAATCTCTGACAATTGGTTTCTATACGCATGCCGCTTATTCCGTCATTCAACAATAGAAGTGGACACTTTTTACAGGGGAACACTTTTTACTGCTACACCTGTACATGACAAGAACGCTGCACAACATAATCGAGTCGGTGCCCGTAGGGTGAAGAACTTTGCAATCCCTCGATCATAAAATACCTGCAGAAAGACGATATAAAGGAAAGAAGGCAGCTTTCTTATCGCGACCCAAACTTGAATGTGTTGAGATGAACCATACAGAAACCACAAAAAGCCACTCTACGGAGGGAGAGGACCACGGCTCATCAGTGCTTTTAGAAGTGATCGGCAAAATCACTGCTTTTACCAACAGGTACGGTGTGGGATTCATCGTAATCATCGGTATACTGGGGAATATTTTGTCCATTTTTATCTTTGCGAGGTGCAAGAAGCGAGATGTAGTGACAGTCACGTATCTGACACCACTGGCCTACGCTGATCTCATCAACCTTCTTTATGGAGCCTACTTCTGGATTGTGACAGGTGTCTTGGAGGAATCTTGGATCTATTTCTTCATAGAGCCTCGTGACTCCTTAGCACCCAAGATCCTGTGCAAAGTTGTGCTTTATGTGTACCGCAGTGCCGCGTACATGTCTTCGTATATTCTTGTACTATTCTCATTTGAGAGGTGCATTGGCGTTTGGCGACCGTTGAAGGTCCACGTCATGTTTACCAGGAGCAGACGACACTCGATATTAATCACGATATTTGTTTCGACTGTCATACTGAATATTACAATCTTGGTTNAGGCCTTGAGCATTGTAGTTGTACAAGTGTGAAAGGGAAAGAATGTCCTCGGAAAAACTGTCCGGGGAACAAAAGATCCTATTGTTACATTCTAATCTCTGACAATTGGTTTCTATACGCATGCCGCTTATTCCGTCAATAGAAGTGGACACTTTTTACAGGGGAACACTTTTTACTGCTACACCTGTACATGACAAGAACGCTGCACAACATAATCGAGTCGATGCCCGTAGGGTGAAGAACTTTGCAATCCCTCGATCATAAAATACCTGCAGAAAGACGATATAAAGGAAAGAAGGCAGCTTTCTTATCGCGACCCAAACTTGAATGTGTTGAGATGAACCATACAGAAACCACAAAATACGACTCTACGGAGGGAGAGGACCACGGCTCATCAGTTCTTTTAGAAGTGATCGGCAAAATCACTGCTTTTACCAACATGTACGGTGTGGGATTCATCGTAATCATCGGTATACTGGGGAATATTTTGTCCATTTTTATCTTTGCGAGGTGCAAGAAGCAAGATGTAGTGACAGTCACGTATCTGACACCACTGGCCTACGCTGATCTCATCACCCTTCTTTATGGAGCCTACTTCTGGATTGTGACAGGTGTCTTGGAGGAATCTTGGATCTATTTCTTCATAGAGCCTCGTGACTCCTTAGCACCCAAGATCCTGTGCAAAGTTGTGTTTTATGTGTACCGCAGTGCCGCGTACATGTCTTCGTATATTCTTGTACTATTCTCATTTGAGAGGTGCATTGGCGTTTGGCGACCGTTGAAGAGGTCCACGTCATGTTTACCAGGAGCAGACGACACTCGATATTAATCACGATATTTGTTTCGACTGTCATACTGAATATTACAATCTTGGTTTATTACAATTTATATGGTATTAGTGGTTTAGATGCTACTGTTTGTTTTTTCTATACTCCATACCTATCGGTGGTCGAAATGTACTGCCTGGTTCAGATAATGGAGTTCTTCCTTCCACACACCCTGCCTTGTTTGCTCCTTCTGACGTTCAGCATTTTGATCATCATTGGTCTCCGCCGGGCAGTTAAGGAGAGTTCTTCAATCAGGATTGGTCACAATCAAAAACAGGACCGCAACAGTCAGCTTAGCCTGCTGCTTGTTTGCCTGTTGTACATCGGGAGTACAGCTCCCAATTTATCCCTATGGGTTTATTTTGACTACTTGCAGTATTTCACAAGCTATAATCAACAAGAAATCGATGTGCTCTACACAGTTGGCAACCTCACCACATCCATTGCTATGATGAATTACAGTTT
The DNA here is from genome assembly GCA_002633025.1 of Notospermus geniculatus. Classification (NCBI taxonomy): domain Eukaryota; kingdom Metazoa; phylum Nemertea; class Pilidiophora; order Heteronemertea; family Lineidae; genus Notospermus; species Notospermus geniculatus. The sequence goes on from NMRB01000600.1 coordinate 296,817, forward strand.
TAACTTCCTAATCTATGCTTCGACCCTAAAAATCTATCAAAATGAAATAAAAGCGATCGTTTCAAAGTTTGTAAAATTTCGAAAAGATTAATAAACATATGACGCCAGTGATACCGAGTGATCTAATATGTGCGTACCTCGTCCTGGCTGAAATATCTCCTTCTTTCAACTTGTGACTTGTAGAGTACCGTCAGAAGAATTCCGTATACCTCAAATTTTTGCTTTTGGCGTAGGCCTACTCGTGGCAGCAATGGTTAAACATGCTGCATATTAGGAATGCTGCTCAAGGAGTTCCTCTAGTCAAGGCTATTGTTCTGCTCTTAAGAACAATACCCTTAATGAACTATTTTACGTTGAACAGCATTCTAAAATACGGGTGTTGCAGACATCTTTTTGCGGTACCTCTCGTGTAACAAATACCTGACGCCGAAAATAGAAGCCAACGGTATGAAGCATGTTGTTTCTATTTTTCACCGAAGTTTAACTATTAAAAAGCCACTTCATCGACTCGAGCAAAACAGTCGTATTTATCTTGCTCGAAATAGATGTTATCACTACCACTGCGTGAATGTGACAATGGTTCTCTCCTCCAAAAGCCTGGGTCGACGAGAGTTGCTTAGAGATTAGGCCTAATATCGATGGTTGATCGCACACCCCGGAGAGGATCTTATGCTTAATTGTTCAACCTGAGTGTGTCAAGATGAACGAGAAAGAAGCCAGTTTTCTAAGGTACGATTATACAGTGGAAGACCACGATTCGTCACTACTGTTGGATGTGATCGGTAAAATAACCACATTTACCAACAAGTACGTCATGGGATTCGTCATAATAATCGGTATATTTGGAAATATTTTGACTTCATCGACTCGAGCAAAACGTATTTATCTTGCTCGAAATAGATGTCATCACTACCACTGCGTGAATGTGACAACGGCTCTCTCCTCCAAAAGCCTGGGTCGACGAGAGTTGCTTAGAAATTAGGCCTAATATCGATGCTTGATCGCACACCCCGGAGAGGATCTTATGCTTAATTGTTCAACCTGAGTGTGTCAAGATGAACGAGAAAGAAGCCAGTTTTCTAGGGTACGATTATACAGTGGAAGACCACGATTCGTCATTACTGTTGGATGTGATCGGTAAAATAACCACATTTACCAACAAGTACGTCATGGGATTCGTCATAATAATCGGTATATTTGGAAATATTTTGTCCATTTTTATCTTCGCGAGGTGCAAGAAGCGAGATGTAGTGACAGTCACGTACATGTACCTGACACCACTGGCCTACGCTGATCTCATCACCCTTCTTTATGGAGCCTACTCCTGGATTGTGACAGGTGTGTTGGAAGAATCGTGGGGCTATATCTTCATAGAGCCCCGTTTCTCCTTAGCACCCATAATCCTCATTTACCACATTTACCAACAAGTACGTCATGGGATTCGTCATAATAATCGGTATATTTGGAAATATTTTGTCCATTTTTATCTTTTAAATTGTTTTTTCTATGCACCACACCTTTCAGTGGTCGAAATGTATTTCCTTATTAAGATGATGGTGTTCTTTTTTCCACATATCCTCCCTTGCTTGCTCATTCTGACATTTAGCACTTTGATCATCATTGGTCTCCGCCGAGCAGCTAAGGAGAGTTCTTCAATCAGGACAGTTAGCCATGACCAAAAACAGGACCGCAACAGTCAGATTAGCCTACTTTTTGTTTGTCTCCTGTACATCTGCAGTACAGCTCCCTATATATCCAGTTGGTCATATTTTATCTACGTCCGTGATTTCACTAATCATACTCAACAAGAAATGGATGTGCTGTTCACAGTTTGCACCCTCACTACATCCATTGCTATGATGAATTACAGTTTTAACTTTCTGATTTATGCTTCAACTCTTAAAATCTACCAAGATGAAATAAAAGCGACCGTTTCCAAGTTTGCAAGTTTTCGAAAGGGATTTAAACATTGAAGTCAGTGAGGCCTACATTCCAGTTCGACAGTTTCCCTTCAATCAACGAATCAATGGACCCTACCAAATGTGGAGAAGGAGAATCAAAGCAATTTAAAGGGACTAGGAAAATTTTTTCAAGCTTCGGTTATTACAAAATGCTAGTCTTTCATGATAAATTCCCACCGTCAATTCACTTTTTCAATTAAGTGTTAATTACTGACACTCAGACAAATCAGTTATCACCACACCATGGAGCATTCACCACGTCACTGGGAACCTAATCAACATAATAGAGTACAAGCTCGCTCCATACAATACATACAGCGATAGGTTCCCAGTGACGTGGTGAATGCTCCATGGTGTGGTGATGACTGATTTGTCTGGGTGCCAGTAATTAACACTTGATTGAAAAGTGAATTGACGGTGGGAATTTATCATGAAAGACTAGCATTTTGTAATAACCGAAGCTTGAAAAAATTTTCCTAGTCCCTTTAAGTGATCACGAAACAACTTAGATCTTATAGTGGTTTGACAATACTGATTGGTTTGTTTAGTATTTCCTGTACATTCTACTTCACCATTGGACACTGGCACTGACCCTTACGCTTCCTTTACATAGAAGTATACGGTATACGAAAACGTCGGTTGACAAAGGCTTCCCGAGGATTGACGACCATGAAGCCAATACCGGCGTTTTCGAAATGTATTTCTTCATTATGTTCCTTTCCACCACACACCCTGCCTTGTTTGCTCATCGTCAGCATGGAAGTACTTCCATGTTTTGACATTCAGCATTTTGATATTAAGTGTCCGCCGGCCTGCGAAGGAGAGTTCTTCAATCAGGACTGTTGGCCATGACCGGCTGGCAGTACCGCATCAGCCAGGTCAAACCACCTGTCTAGTTTGTGTCTTGTAAATCGGCAGTGCAGCTCCATATGTCCGTCTGGACATCTTTCGACTACCAGTATGCATGACTTNGAACGAATTATGTAAAAAATCGAATGAATGATGATAAAATCGAATGAATTAAGAAAAAATCAAATTTTGCTACCAATAACATGCCATAGACAAGCAACTGTGGTCTTAGTCTGATCAGAACAACTTCTAGACTTCTTTGTTCTTTTACGTTTCCCTCGACCCATCGCCATTTCGTGATTGTAACGAATGTGGTTGTAAAATGTGGTTCAATATTAGGCTGAGTTCGATTGCTGGACCCAAACAACAGTTTAGATCCCACCGCTGCCACCAAAATAATGTCACGCCCGAGCGGTATGGCGCGAGATTATCTAATATGAGATAGAGATCACAACAAGATGGAGACCACAAAAGGGTAGTCTAGAGACCACAATGGACAGAGACGACAACGAGACTGTTGCGAAAGACCAAGGCGGCAGTCACTGAGGAAAGGTCGCGGTTGCGACGACGTCAAGACACCAAGGAGGGGAAACTGCCCGCACGGTCAAACAGTCCAAGTCTGAGAACTGACAAAACAACCCTTCAAACCTCAATCAAAGGATCGAGACAAGAAAAGATATTCATTTAACTCCTTTTATTAAACATCAATCTCAATATCTCCGCAAATGCCTTCATGTACACATTGTCACAATCACAATATCAGTGAAATTTTATAAACTCTACGCAGCGTCTGAGGCTTCGAAGAGAAAAATTATAAGTTTGAATCGGCGTCAAAAGGCTCGGAAATTTTCTAAGTATGACTCGACGTCAAAAATTTTCTAAGTCCAACTCTGCGTCAAAGACGGAAGAATTTTCAAAGTACAGTACAACTCGGCGTCAGGACGGTAAAATCTTCCAAGTCCGACGCAACGTCACCAGGTTGCTAAGTAGAACTCTGGCGTAACGCTCTAAGTTCGACGCCGTGTCGTGAGTGGCTAACACCAACGAGCGGCGTGACGTCAGACGACTTTGGGTTTCAATCGCGGGAGCTGAGTTTATTCACCTCAGAATTTTCCAAGTCCGGCTGGGTTTTGCAGATTTCTCTAAGTCTAAAGGCGCTTTTTTTCTAGGTACGAGTGACGTGGGTCGTGGGTGTGAGACCAGGTGGACGTGGTCTGACCACAGATTTTCAGAGAGAGCCTTTTATACGCCGACGCGACGTCATGCCGCTGCACGCGTCGTGCGGAAGCAAGAACAATGAATGCGAATGTAGTTCTAGGCTATGACCTAAATACCTGGATGTTTGTACAAGAATATTTTATTACTTACCATCAAAATTTAGGATAATTAATACACAGATGAATCAGGGCAATAAGATCTTCCTAAAAATTATCTTTTACCAAGTTTGGCCTTATTATCTTAGTTTCATCACTCCAGGATTCCTACGCCGGCTACGGCGAACAGAGCGAGCGACCCCGGCGATGCCGGCAGAAATTCAAAGATTTCACGGCCAGAACCGCGTCAAAAGCAAGGTATTCAGAGGAATTTGCTGCTAAAGCGACATACTAGGAAAATATACGATCAAGGATGAATGTCTCCATAACAGTCCTGACAAATAAAGTACGTATTATCCCGCGCCGTCAAACGAGATGCTAATTTACCAATAGCGCGCGAAATATGAATTTCACACTTCACACATGCATGCAGAAAGCACGTGCGCGCACGTGCTTGACAGCGCAGAGCTGTCGAAACTTCTTCCGAACACATATCAATTAAAACTCTGTTATTTCCTTCTATCTTACAGTCTCAGGGCCCTGTTAAGAAAGGACCTTAAAAGTATTATATTTACGATTAACCCTTGACTTATGAATACTCCCCCACAGCTCGATCTTCACCGCTAGGCCTGATTAAACACGAGATATTACAATGACAGCTGTGTCAAAAGGTTCAATGACAGAAAGGACAACAATTGGTTACCAAGGCAAAGAACCCAAACAGATTCTAGCCAAAATCAGCTCCTAGCATTATTCACACAAGATTACAACTCTGACACCCGGAGGGTCTTCTAAAAAGATTAATTCGCTTCACCGTTCTCAAGTAACAGCTTAAAACCGTATCACAAGAAAAATTCTTACAATTTCACAACTACAATGTTCCATTAACCTAAGTACCAGGTGAGAGTCCATAGTGTTCAGACGTTTCAATCCCTTTGAAAATGGTTCGGTGGTCACAACAATGATAGAGTGATGATATTAGAACCTCAATGAATGGAAACGTTGACCAAAAATTAGTTACTGAAATATCAAAAAAGCATAAAATAAATTCATAAGATTATAAAGAAAATATTAATAACTGTCGTCTACCATTTTTACAAAGAAATTTTGAGTCGAAAAGGAGATTATCGGGTGCACGATAAGTGTTCATTGATTCCAAAATACAGTGGAAAACGAGGTTATCATTTCATGAATTTTCACCCCACTCTGACCATAATTATTTTCTATCATCTTGATGTGCCAACTCAATGTCGTCGATGTCTTTCGTAGAGTTTCGACGCAGACGGCACAAGTAACAGGCTGGTTCACGAGATCGATCTCATATACTGTCTTCGTCACTCTGAAATACATTCTGGTGTTAAAGGTGCAGAAGATGGAGTCGAGAAAATGGCAACTGAAACCAGTTTTGTCCCTGTACGACTCCAGGACAGGAAATTACGTCGGTGATGTATTCATAAACAAGAGAGGGAGGTGTTTGAAATGGCGGAGCCGCCGTAGTCCTGGAACTGTCGCTTTCCTCGTCTGGAAGATACACCGGGACATGGCAAGTTGTTTCATTCTGCCGAGTGGTTCTACATACGATTATATTATGACAATATACAATTGTCACGCACAGCACACAGGACATGAATTGGTTTACTGTCTATCATTGAATGTTTCTAACAGGATTAGGGTCTTGGGGACCAAATTTGCGACCATACACTTGCACGGAAAGGATGTCACAGTTGCATTCCAGGTATTCCTCAGAACGATCTGGTTTAAAGCACGACTATGTGCGTTCGGTGACTCTTTCTCCCTCCACACCTCGATATGACTGGTCCCCTGTCCAGCCGTATATAGCCAGTGATAACACCGAGGCTGGACTGATACTATATCATGGCAGCCATAGCTTCACCACTTGACAAGTTCAAAGTGGTGTTATAGTGTGAATAACCCTTCATCAGGTAAGGTACACATGCTTCAATTCATTCGTTTGTGTGTAAGAACACACAGAATACCTAATTGGTTACTCACATCATTCAAATGGTTAGATTTGAACAGTCTTGTCGAGCATGCATTGACAATATCATGATCAACCTCACCACCATGAATTAGCTCTGTGTGTAAATGGTGTACATCGACCGTGTGTATAATGCTATGGACGAGGTCACCGTAAATGAGATGCACTACGACGGCGTCACAAACTCAGTTTTGGATGCATAGCGTGGTGCTTTAAACTGGTTCTGTTTCATCTATCAAAAACCAGTATGATACCACTTTCCGGTCATGCTATACTACTCGCTACAAACGCCACTGCAGGAATAGTGATGTGTAAAGCCCGTCTCACACGAGCGTTTTATCCGGCGTTTAGGCCGTGCGCCTAGGGGCGTTTATGAAACGCCGAAATGAGCCCATGGTAAGCGCAGGGTTGACGCACTGCGTGCACCAACTCTGCGTTTGTAAACGCAGACCTCTGGGTGAACGCAATGGTTTTCAACATGTCCAAAACTTTTTCGAAAACGCAGAAGGGTGCGTCTATTGACGCAAACGCTGCGTTTAAGAACGCATGAAAACGCATGAGAACGCACGAGAACGCATGAAAACGCATGAAGACGCAGCGTTTGTTAACGCACTGCGCGTTTACAAACGCCTACTTTGCGTTAATTTATCGCATTCTCTGCGTCAAAGAGAAGAGACGCTACATACCGGAAGTCGTCAAAACGCACGAAAACGCAGGGCCTGCGTTCACACGGCGTCAACTATGCGCTAGATTGTGCGCTTGTCGGCGTTTTCAAAACGCGCTAGTTGACGCCGTACTCGGCGCTCGTGTGAGACCGCCTTTAGTTTACAAACTTGCTTTTAAAAAACCTACTTAGCACTGTTGGTCTAGGATGCCTTAGAGGAGGACCGGTAGTTCCGAATGATATTCCATTAAAGATAATATACCCCGGATTCCTTGTTCACTGTTATTGTTGACAAGCTCGTATGTTTACAAACACTGCAGCGTAGAATTAGTTAGTCAAATCTCCGCTGTGGCGCTCATCAATGAAATGGCGTCACTACTATGTCTGACTGTGTTTTCAATAAATAGTTTATACCAATTAAATGGAAAGTACTTTCATAAAAAAACGGATCGTTAGGCCCTGCAGGCATCAGGCCTGTATGTTACAGACTATGTGGGAAACTGATGTGTCGCATCCCAAGTCTGCAAAATTGTTTGCGAACTCAAACTTGGACAACTTGTTATAACTTAACTTCATCGTAATTGGTCAAAATGAACAATTCTTTCACAGAACGGGAGCATAAAGGTTGTAGCTAAAACATTTTGTTGACATCAATATATTAGTTACTTTTCGTCATGAATATGTTAGGACGCTTGTTTCCAAAGAGCGTCAATAAAGTCGGCATAGGTAGCCCCCCGCCTTAAAAACCCGATCTAATCAGTCGATGACCACATATCACAAAATAATGTAGTATCACATATGTCCGCCAAAACACATTAAGAAACCCTCAAAACTAAGTTTGTCTTGAGAGACTCAAAAGTGTTAAGCCACTCGGTCGCCATCTTTAATTCGTCAGCACTTAGCTCACGTAGTGCGCGCACGGTGAGTTTTTCACCTCGTGAGGCGAAAAATATCAAACATGTTTGATATTCGCCTCAAGGCCATGTGAGGCAGAACACTCGCCGAAAAATACGCTCACACAGCGAGCTATTTGCTGAGCAAACGATCTCGACTTACTTTTTGCTCAGCAGATTGCTTCACTGTGCGGCTGGCTTAAAGGGAGACATACGAAAAATATTGCCCGGCGGGCACAAGTTGTCTTTGTTTTGATTAGCGCACAGCGCCATCTGTTAATACGCGGTGACACTACGCTGCAGCACAGGCCCCTTTCCCATTCGATGTAACTATGAAAAATGGGACAGGCATAACAGCACTTTAAGGGCTGTTGGTTTTCCCCCTGGTGGCAAAATGGACGAACAGATGTCTGCGAAAATTATTCTGCGGATACCTTTGAATAGTCCGGCCGATAAGGTTAAAAAACGGCGAAATCGTGCAAATTGGTATAAAAGCAGCAAATCTGCACACTGGTGCAATTTTTAATACTGATTAATTTAAAGACGGGTGACACGTGAAAAACGCACACTGTGGTACACGTGTATGGAAGTTTCCCCCAGATATAAAAGAGATGAACAATGTTCTCAGTCATGAAAAATCTGAGAACGCATACTCTGTTCGAAACCTATGACAGAGCTCTCGCTCTAACATTATCCATAAACAAGTAGTTTCACTTACTTTATCTTATTCAACATCTGGTCATCCCCACTCTTATCCCAAAAATATAAACTGCGACCTGGTTCCGATACGCCATGGATACCGTACTGTAAAATCTGCGGAGTAACTATATACAAGGTTTTTGCGGTTGGCATCGACTGGAAATAACGACTCAGAGCTCTTTGATTTGAATATCGATTTACGATAAAGCTAACATAATCGGGCCTGTGCTGCATCTTCACAAATGTTCAGCTTTCTTCTAACTACTACCATTGTATATCTATTGTTTTGGGCAGTCGGGCCCAGATGTACGGACATCTGTAGGGGGAGGCATTGACCAACATTTTCAGCACGCGACAGAAACAAAGACGAGAGGCGACAGCTGTCCTGCTCTTCGTACAGGGACACAGCAGGATATATCGCTCGGTGCATCGTCTTCTGTTCGACGGTAGAAACACATCTGATCGTTCGGTGCTTGTTCACTTCTCACAAACTTCCAGCCGAAATGCTCGTCGTAGGAACTCGATTGTATTGGAAACGCAACCGGTAAGCGATTTTGTATTGATTAGGCCAAAATGAAGTTTCCATTCACGCGTTACGATACAGAAGGTTTGCGCCGAATTGGTACTGCTATCGCGTACATACCGGTCTTTTCAACATGGCTCAAAAGTCAAAACGCGCAGCCTGCTTTCCATTGGAGCGTTTCAGCGCACGAGTTACACGCGCGGAGGCAAGCGAGACGCGTACGAGTTTTGTGACCTTTTCCATTCACGCGTTACGACACAGGTGTGGTTGGCGCCGAATTGGTACTGCTGTCGTGGGAAAAAGTCGCCAGTGGGACACTAGTATTATACTAGTGTCCCACTGGCGACTTTTTCCCACAACAAGGGGCGAATCTGAAGTCTGCGACATTCCCTCAACAAGCTGCGATATTTAGCATTAATGTGTTTTGCATAGGATCATGGAGCCAGAGAATCACTACGAACGTAGACGACAGTCTACGAAAATCTACGAATTTTTCATTCGTCCCTTGTCGCAGACCGAAATTCGCCAGTGGGACACTAGTATTAGGGGTTGATCGTAAAAGCCGTTTTTTGAAGCATTTGGGTACTACTAGTACCCAAATGCTTCAAAAACGGGTACTACTAGTACCCAAATGCTTCAAAAAAAACGGCTTAGTACTAGTAATCACAAGAGAGATACGGACGGTGAATAGTGCTCAGCCACGAGTCGCAACTATCGCACGCAGCTGCGCCCTTGGCTCTTGTCAATATAATGCTGCGCCAATAGAGGCCTAATAAAGGAAACTGATTTTAGGAATATGGCTGTGCCCCCCACCCTGAATAATGCGAAGTTTTTATGGTGATTTCGGACAATATAGTGATCTGCTGTGAAAAGAAGCTGCGCGTAAAGGTCCTTAAGGTCTGTTCACACCAAAACCGCGCCGCGGGACGCGACGGCGAACTCAATGGGTTTTCAAAAGGGTAAGGCTATGGATACACTGAACGCGATTTGTGCGCGATTTCCGTATGCGAAGGTCGAGTGCGTTGTCGCTTATAATTGAAGCCTATAGTTGAACCTTTCGTTGGTTATACCAAGTGCAGTGCGTCGAGTAACCGTTGCGTATTCAGTGTGCGTCGCTGCCAAAATGAAAAATGTTTCATTTTTTCCAGCCGACGCACTGGTGATGTGCGATTATTTCAGGNAGTTCTTTGAAACGCACACTTTATTTGCTGAATTGACGCATTCGGTGTAACATTGTATCCGCGCGCGATTTTTAAAAATCGCACTGCAAAACGCATACGAATCGCAAGCGCCAACGCATCGCGTTCAGTGTATCCCTAGCCTAACAAATGACGCGCGCTCGCCGCCGCGGTTTTGGTGTGTAAGAGCCTTAACACACCAAAACTGCACCGCAGGCCGCAACGGCGAAAAACGACGCGCGTTCACCGCCGGGAAAATAAATTCAATGGATTTTCAATAAAAGGGTCACACCAAACACGCGCTTTGGTGTCACCCTTTTATTGAAAATCCATTTAACTTACTTTCCTGGCGGTGAACGCGCGTCGTTTTTCGCCGTCGCGGCCCGCGGCATGGTTTTGATGTGTAAGGACTGCTTTTCCACGAGGCGTTTCCGGGCGCGGAATAGGAGGCGGGCGCGGGTGGAAAAAATCGAACCAACGTATTTGCCTTTAGCTGTTTCACCCGCACTCCCGGGTGCGCGTGAAACAGCTAAAGGGAAAACGTTGGATCGCGTCTCCCGCGTCTGTGCCCGTTTCGCAGAAACACAACGCCAGCACCCGCGCCCGCGCCCGCCACTCCCTCTGTATCCGCACCCGCTTCGCGGAAACGCGGCCTTAATTACAGCTTAATTACATTACGTAATCAAAACAAAGAAATCCCTCACACATGAAAAACAGGTACAGTTTTCTCATAGAAGAAGCTAAGCGTGTAAATGACATATTCAGGGAGTGGCAGGAATGTCACAAACCCATAGAACCTCGGGTGGCCAGGGTGTCTTGACCTGCACTTCATCAACACCACATTCAAACCGGTTCCAAGGAGTAAAATCGAAATCCAATATGGCTGCCTTGTCCCGGAAAATCTGGCAGCATCCATGGAATTCACGTGCGGAGTGTTGAAAATATTGCTATCAAAAGGGTTGGACTAAGTAGAAAAAACCTCGAACTTTACGACACGCATGTTGTTTTATCTTCAAAATGTAACATTTCTTGGGACAGTGTTCTGACTGCTAGTCTTTTGTTTTACCTTATTAGCTAATCAGTGCGTTCTAAGACGTGTCTCATTCAATTCCTTTTGGCTGATAGACCCCGCACGTGCCTTCATGTTCGTCATATAACTTACTTTTATGGTATTTTGACATGTTTTATTTACAACATCTGACCATGTTCCACAAATTAACTATGTCAGCTGGCCCTTAAGCCTTAATAAATGATTTGCTCCGACATTTCAGGTACATGTATATCATAAAATAAATCGTTAGACATCACTCTGTTGTGGTGCCCAGTGATTGTCTTGATCTCTCCGTCAGATTTTGTAGAGGTTTTTTAAAAAATCCTCAATTTCACCACAATGCGGAGATGTATTTTTTTAAAAATCTACTTACATGTATAATAAGCCTAATTACGAGTTGAAACTACACGAATGACCATGTTTTCCGTAAATCATGTAAATTTTCCCTGAATTTTTCGTTCGTTAAGGGTTCCTAGATGCTCGAATTTTAATCAATACTGTATAAAGGCCTAATAGCCTATATAAATTGAAATAATTGAAATAAAAAGTGTGGAGATAAAGTACTTGAAAAATAGTAATTTAGGCCGAAATTCTCATTAGAGTTGTTCCTGCATCCTGACAGTTCATGCCAGCACCTAATCTGAACCAGCTTTATCGTCAAGGTGTTTTTGTATGCTCAGCCGGCTAGCACGCCTAAACTGGCGCTTAAAGCACCACGCTATGCATCCAAAATTGAGTTTCGTGACGCGTCGTAGTGCATCTCATTTACGGTGACCTCGTTCATAGCATTATACACACGGTCGATGTACACCATTTACACACAGAGCTAATTCATGGCGGTGAGGTTGATCATGATCTTGTCAATGCATGCTCGACAAGACTGTTCAAATCCAGCGTCTCTAGCGGCCTCATGCAAACATCCACTAACTGATTCTAGGACAATTGCCCCCCAGACAACTGCCCCCGGACAATTGCCCCCCGACAATTGTCCCCATAGGACAATTCCCCCTAGGACAACTGCCCCCCCCCC
>NMRB01000601.1:0-13043 GCA_002633025.1 Notospermus geniculatus
TTACTCGCTAGATATTCCGGAAGTTCGCCGTGTACGTCAAAGAGTACTCGAAAACGGTTCGTTCTGTTTGAGAGAAGAGAGATGATTGATCATTGGTATTAGTTTTTATCACCATGTCAAAAAATAACATACAAAGAGTGATACCCATTTTCGTCTACCTGCGCAGCTGTTTGAGGTACGCCGATAATACGCCATTTTTTTCTGATGATTTCAAACGAAACTTGGCTCACAGTGCATCTGGACTGTGAAAAATATTGTACATGTACATGTATGTACATTTTTCTTGATTTGGACATAATATTTGAAATCGACCGGAAATTTCCTCCGAGTCCTTGATCCGCCCCTGTTCAAGATAGATTTCCAAATAACAGCGTGCAAGATTGACGAAGAAAAATATGATAATTCAGTGTACAATTAAGTTTCTGATGCACGTAATCTAATCTCTTAAAAAGAGAGTAATTTCGAAAATTTCTATCCAGTTCAAGTTTCAGTACAATTATTTTTACCATTAATGCTCTGAGAGCTTCTAAAGAGTTTGCTCTATGAATGGATCATTTTTTAAGAAGCATAACATGAATAAAACACAGACTCACGACATAGAACATGATAAAGTGGTATTGAAATAGACGAAGTCTGTCATACGGTTATTGAAAGACAACAGCAGCGCGGGTTTCACAAAAACGGAGAGTGGCACATGCCCGGTAAAAAAGACGCGATGCCTTTTATTGGAAACTTATTACATTTCGTTTGCTGGCCGAATGATATCACATAACCATATCGGATCCACTGTAATACGTTAGGCCGTTAAATCACGAGGTATGAAACGCACGGACAGTATCGCTTATTACATCAATTCAGGATCAGCAGTCGGAAAAACGAAACGTTTCCAATATTGAAACTGTGGGCTCAGAGAGGAAGTCAAGTATCGACGATCGACGAGTCTGAATACGAATCTGTAACTCTTAAACTCTCACCGCAGTTTCGAACCGCTCTCGTAATTAGGCTTTTCCGCGGTCCGAACTCTCACCGCAGTTTCGAACCGCTCCCGTAATTAGGCTTTTCCGCGGTCCGAACTCCTCACCGCAGTTTCGAACCGCTCCCGTAATTAGGCTTTTCCGCGGTCCGAACTCCTCACCGCAGTTTCGAACCGCTCCCGTAATTAGGCTTTTCCGCGGTCCGAACTCTCACCGCAGTTTCGAACCGCTCCCATAATTAGGCTTTTCCGCGCTCCGAACCTGCTTGGGTTTACGAGTTTCCCAGAGGATGACCAATAGGCGTCACTCGTGAGTTATTAGCTTTGGCGTCAATAGCTAGCCAATCAGTGATCCGCTTTCAGAACCACTTGGGACTGCTCTCCACGTGTTTCAACCAATCAACACAATATACGGCGGCGTCGGCTCAACTGTCAACTTTCGGCCAACAATGCGACCGTTGGCGGAGTATAACGATGCGATATGGAAATAAACGCTGGGACCGAGCGTACAGCCCTTTTATGATCAAGCAGGTATCTGAGTCATATCTCGGATACCTGTTGGCATGACCATTTTGCAGCTTTGATAAACAGCGTGAACAAGGTCAGGGCAAATCATTCAATTCCCCGAAGTATAGTTCGGGCAACAGGTGTGGTAATGATAAGGTTCTCGGTACTTTGCCATCAAGTCATGCTGACTTTCTCTCTGCGTCAACGATATTTGGTCCCCTTGGGCCACATTTATGAAGCCCTCGCAAATTTGCGAGCATGCAAATGTATTGTTTGACTGCATAATATACCATATATTGTTCAAAGATTGCCTCACACGCAATGTTACGAAGGCTTCATGATGGCCCCAGTCCATCGACATACCCACATTACTGTCAGGACAAAGGACCAATCTTCGAACTGCGTGATCATGAAACAGGCACTCCATGAATGAAAAGCAGGCGTGGGTCATAATCTTTAACAAATTGCCCAATATTTTTGTTTTATTGCCCAACTAGCTCCCTGTTAGGCAATAAAGGGCGAGAACCGACGACTTCTTTGTACATCGCCCACACCATTGAAAACATTAATTTCGTGATGGCGTTCACACAAAAACATGGCTTTCGGTGAGAGGTCGTTTGTATATTTCTTCCCTGTGGGACTATTTTTACATTTTGGACGCTCTCAAATATTTTTGTCGGTTCTCCGTCGCAAAAGCCGAATCACCCAACATGAAAGGTTTTAGTAAGACCAAAAGCCTCGTCAGAGTACCCGTTGATTAACTACGAGAACGTGGAGACTTTATCATGAAACCATAAAAGGAAAAGGGGCCTGGTGTATTAAGTCCACCTCAATGGTTTCTACCGTTCAAAGCCAGCTTTCATGTATGTCTTCTTCGTCATCTCACCGTCAAGCGTGTGCGTGGCCTATCTGTCCTGAGCCAGTTTTCAAATAAGACTGCCACAATCAAAAATTCACAAGCGAGCCTTATAAATTTTTGATACAATCCAAAACGGCGTGTGTCCGTCTCATGATTAAACAGGATTAGCCAGTTCGCAATGCAAAATGAATTATTCAGCTTAAAAAATATGATACTTATCGCTTGCATTAGATAGTTTGCAGATTTTTTTAATCGTTGGATTTAGCTGTTGGCAATCTGTCATGTATTTATCGTTTTGTTTGGCTGGTTTGTAAAGATCGCATTTTTGTTTTCAGATAATGGTGGAGGAACTGTCAATCAATCAATCAGGTCGTCGACACATTGTCATCTGGGAATCTCTTCCATCTCCGACAAAAATGCTCCTTAGGCTGTATCACAAGTGCGAAAAAAGACTGTCTTGTCGGCTGTCATATCTTGTTTTCGACATTTTATTCCTGCAGAAAAAAATCTGCATTATTCATGAAAATGATTTCGAACCAGACGATTTGAAACTCTCTCTCTGACCAGAGTACCCGTTGAGTAAAAACTACTTCAAGAGAAAAAAAATGCATGAAACAGTGATCTACATATGTTTTTTTGTTGTAGTTGAACGTTTTCAGCAATAAGCCAGAGGACGAAAAGTGGTTAGACGGCTTCGTGGCAGGAATGAACACGAATATTTGGGTCATGAAATGGCCAATTAGTAGTTGATGGACTCAAAATTGTTTAGGGCAGCTGGGCCCAACACGCATGGTGAAATAAACCCCGAGTAGTATTTCTGGCTGAGAATTTTATTGCACGTTTGGGTGAGGCTGTCGCAGTTTTCGTCTCTTGTGGGTCGTCAATATGGCGGTGGAACTACTAAGTTGGTAGCATTTACTGATGATTAATATCCACTTTCGTGATACGAACAAGTCGATGAAAAAATACTGCAACAGGTTGTCACTAGGGCTTACGAAGGCGATAGTTTATCATGAGTTAGCTTTATCATTTTTTGCAGTGGGAACAAGAGGCCACTTGAATACAACGACACAGTGAAGTCCATATAAAAACAAATACCTTCATTAATGCCGATCTACTTGATTTTTCTAATGAGCCTTCTGAGCTTTCGAAGAAAAAGCTTTGATGCTGGTTGTTTGTATGTTCGTCCTCGACCGACAGTAGGGAGTTTAAGAAATCAAACGATAAATGTTAACTTTACGACAACGTTATTTTTCATACTGCGAATTCACCAGATTAGTATATTGCATTTTCGGTACAAAAAATAACGTTGTCGTAAAGTTAACGTTTATCGTTTGATTTCTTAAACTCCCCCAGTGCTTCTATTGACGCAACTTTGAACAGTATATGTGTCATATGAATAAAGACTAGCAAATGATTTTACTTCATATTCATACAGGATTGCCTAGTGCATTTGTATTGGAAAATTCACTTAAAAGCATTAACTAGTTTTTACAATATTCATGTGACCTAAGAAATCAGTGCGATCTGAGGACAGACATGTTCGTCGCCAAAGATAAAAACCTGATATATGTCTGTGGCGTAATTGTCACTATTGGATTGACATTTTCAAAAGCTGATACAGAATACATTCTTCAATCACAAGACCAGTAATCGGATTTGATTGGCGAAGTAATGCTTTGTGATCCCCTTGTTATTAGCTCTGAGACACATGTGATCAGCCTCGACGCATTAAGACCCATTTGACAGACGACGGGAAATGAGAAACACTATTTAAAGAGTTGCCTTGGGTTGGTTGCCAAGAAAAGAGCCGGTGAGTCGTTTGTAAAAAAGCAGAGGCCTTGAGTGAAGGGAAAGTGTCTTTGAAAGAAAGAGTGTCAAACTCTAATGCCCGGTTGTTCAGCCTTGGCTTAAGCCAGAGTTGGGTCGATCTCGACATAAGCTGGCTTAAGCCAGACTTATATTTCACAGCGCGTTGCACAGGTTGGGCTTCAAACACAAGCCAAGCTCAGCCTTTCTTATAATAAACCTGGCAGTGGGGTGGGTATAAGCGCGACTTACAATGGTAGGCCTACTCACTGCATGCCCAGACTTTGAAGATGGCAGAAGCATTGGATCAGCTCATGTTAGCCACACCCGAGCAACCGAGCACACATCAAGCGAATTGTATAGGAAAGCATTGGGAAGGAGGGTAATAAGCCAGACTATAGGTAATCCCTAGTTTAATTCAGGTTGTGCAATAAACTCGGAATTGATTAAGCTGCTCTTATGACCAGACATAAGCGCGACTTACGTGAACTCGAGTTTGCAGAATAGGCCAGGCTCATGTGAGCCACACCTGAAAACCGGCCACGGTATTCATACATTTCATATTCGACTTTCCCATATCTGTCCAAATGATTTGTTGTTTGGCGATGTTAGTGTAAGTAATCTAGACTCCCTAAATTGTAAGTGGATCTTCATCATTTATAGTTAATCCATCCGGTTGCAGTCAGACCAGATAGGAATTCAGAATGAACTAAATACCTCGGTAGTGGCTTGATTCCCCAAGTGACCCGGGCAATATTAGATCAGTCTTGTAGTCGATATGATCAGGCCAATTTAGAATGGAAAATATACGATCCGATATGCCAAACAAAAAGGAAGAAATTGAATAGAGTAGGGCGAATTGCTAAAGCTAACAAACTATTCATAACAAAAGATACGGATTCAAGAATTTATCTTTCTGCCAACTGCAAGATTGTTCGCCATGATAAAAGTACCAAGCAATATTAGGCCGTTCTGCCAGATATTCGAAACCAGGGATATTGAATTTGGGAAATTAACTCAGAGGGTGGGCAGCAGTTGGAGGACGGGATGCGGACGTCCTTACACCATGTACACCAGTATCTTCAATGTATTGCCCAACAAAACCTGTAAATCAACGTTGATAAAACTACAGACTTTCGAAAGGGATGTTTCTTACCCTTTTACTTCCAAGGTGTCCATGTACATGTACATGCTGTCAAATTTGAAAATATGCGATTCTAATACGTCAAGGAAACCCAATCACATAGAGGTATCCATTGGAATGTACTGTATGTAAGAGCTATCACATAGGCCTAGTTTGGGCTCTTTGGCGTCTGTTTGAAAATCCCACTGACAGAACGTACATGTAGCCCCCGGATGTAGCCTACCTTGGCAAAGAAAGGGTAAACTTGTATGGCTTTAATAGCCATTCCCCCATCGGCCTCCCATGTCCCATGATGTGGTACTTGGCAAATTGGTGACACGGCATGTATTTTCTTAATCGGTCGCTTGCTGCCAGTTGC
The DNA here is from genome assembly GCA_002633025.1 of Notospermus geniculatus. NCBI lineage: Eukaryota > Metazoa > Nemertea > Pilidiophora > Heteronemertea > Lineidae > Notospermus > Notospermus geniculatus. The sequence goes on from NMRB01000601.1 coordinate 5,651, forward strand.
AACCTGTTTATTCAGGAACCTTCCTCCTGGGTATGAGTCAGTGATATCAATACTGAGACAAACATTGGAAGAAAAGAGAAAACTAGCTCATTTATCTTCCGAATTTCCATATTTAGAGAACTTTTTGTGGTATAATTAGCATCCTTAATCTCCTTTTTTCCTTATCTTTATAGATAAAAGCAAAGGATCCCAGACGACCGTCTGGTTTGTGGAGAGAGAAAGCGAGCACTAAAGGACTGCCGAGGGGGTATTGTTCACTTGAAAGAAAGAATGGTCGACCGTATCAATTAATGTGAATACAGCTGTTTGTACTCATGCTTGACTTTTATCATACATATTTGTATGGCACAGTACGTGTAATTGGAAATGATATCTTCTTTCCTGTGTTTCTGTTCAACTATTTGCTTCACTATCAGAGGATATAAGATGTAGCAGCACGTTTGCACTACCAGAACCTCCCTGGCACTAGGCATGTATCCTGGATTAGACACGCACGGTCTGTGACACTTTCGCACGTGTAAACAATTGAACAATCGGAGGGCGACATCGGGCTGATGCCATGGGACGAGCACACGGGGAACTTCTATAGCCATTTTCAACAAATGCATGACCCCGTTGTGGGAGCTAGTAGGATATACAGTAAGCTCGAGTTTAAACCACCGGTTCATTATGTCCATAAGCACACCCATAGTAGGGTCAGTTTCACCATAGGCCTTAACCAGCTATTCATTCCGTCACGGGGTTGTGATTGGACAGGCGATTCCAGCCATTCAGCGTAATACTTGTTATGTTTTATTCACGCCCATTTCGGATTGTGGGTGTGCTTATGGACATAATGAACCGGTGGTTTAAACTCGAGTTTACTGTATATGCCTTAAGTGAAGAAGGTCAATTTTTGCGGGAGACAGATTTACAGGTTTCTGTGCACTGCCAGTCCTGTTTGCAGTGATTTGGGACGTTTTTTTTCACTTCGTTCCTTAAAATGTGGCGACACCGACCTCTCATAACACGGTTTACTAAAGTATGAATCGTAATGTTATGAACTGAATATTGCAAGGTTACTGTATCTGTTGCCCGAACAGGTTCATCAAACAAGGGCATCTGCAACTCGACATGAACCATATATTCCTGGGTCAATTCATGTCAATATTTAAACGATGGTATATATCAGAGAGAACATCATAGTAATCCCATTCGGAATCTGTCGCTTTTATTTACATGCATCGCTATGCAAATATCCTATAGGTTGTCGATCCAACTGATGCCGTTTGAAGTTTCCAAAGGAAATCACTCATGCAATGAGATCGTTATATGGACATAGTGACAATGCATCAGATCGTTATGTCAGTCCCTACACAAACCTTATTAGTAGCACATTGCAAATAATAGAAAACCTGATTCGCTGAACTGTACAGCCTACATCAATAGGTCGATCGTCCAATGGCCTCGCCCTTTGTAACAATTGCACTGATTGGTCACTTCAGACAATGCGGTGCGAACCGATTGGTTGAAATTTGTAACGCCATATCATGTTCGAAAGACGATCTCCGAAGAAGCAATACATGTATATCATCAATAGGGAGGTTTAGAACTGAAACATACGGGTATCCATGTACGTATGGAAGTAGGTATTGGATTGCCCTGAACATTCTAAAAGTCTCTGCACATACATTTACCTGTGTGCACATTTTACTTATGAACTTGATTGTACGTGCACATCATCATTTTTTTAACATTTTCAGGTGATCAATACCTTTCCTCAGTATCATTACGAATTAATCAAAGTTCAAATCAAAAACCAGAGTCGCTTTGATTCCTTAATCACGTCTCCTGTCAATTTCAGATCTTAATGGACATTTTTTTATAATTCGAAGGATGTAATTTTCGCTGAACGTGCTGAGAATAACCATTTGTCTTTTAATTAAGTCATCAATCATTGGATCATCATCTTCGGTTAATTGTTCCAGTACAGGTCGAGTCGATAATTGCATTTAGGCCTACATGTAGGGCCTATTCAGTTGGATCTAGGATATTCCCTTATCACTACAGCGGGGTGGAAACCGCGATAGCCGTAGCGTTGTTTCATCAGAACATACAAAAAACAAGGAACGTTTCCCGTAGGCCCCTACTTTTTTGTAACAAATCAACCAACGAAAAAATGACTGTATTTTTTTGTATTTGCTGCGAGTCATTCCGCTTATCATTTTGTATCAAAAAAGTACTGATAAATGCAATCAACAAAAGGATAGTGGAACGATGATAAGGATGGAATACCTGGAATCAGGCGTGCATTCGTCATCATCAAACGAAAAAGCTAAATCCCACAATCATGTCATTTCCTTGATATAAATCAAGCGGAATATAATTAATCACGACACGCTAAATTTAATTGCATGTGAGATACAATTGATGCCTTAATCCGTCCATATATTACTGCTTTTATTCCACAAATGACTTCAGGAAATAAAAAGACCACCAACGACGGTTGAGAGGTTGCTGAGACGGCAAGAAGGCCAGGGCTGGGTTGCACAAAACTCATGTTTGCGCTAACTTGCTGTTAGCGCTACCTTTATGTTACATGTACATGTAGATGACGTAAAAAGACAATGGATTTTTACGTCATTTAACATGAAGATAGCGCTATCGTGAGTTTTGTGCAACCGGGCCCTGAGGACATCAAGATTACCATGAATATGACGACGTCACATTCCAAAAGCTTCGCCCAGCTTCATCGGCTACATTTTTGAACTTTTTATGCGTGAATTTCGCATTCCTTAAGGGCAATTTGCAAAAATGGGCAGTATCTGCCAGTAAGTGGATGACAAATGCATCAACAGCAAACCTTAGGTTATGTCCATTATGCTATATTTTTCAAAGAACGTATACATTCAGTTTTGCCAGCCCACAGCATCTGTATCAAATAACACAGCAACAGACTGTCTCCAAGTGTATTTTTCAAACATCTTTGTAAAAATCAATCCACTCCCCAAACCACCGCCCGCATAAACTATTGTTACGTCAGCGCAGCGTTTGCCCTTTTAGGGGAAAAAAACTTTTTGGAGAAGGAGTTTTCCTCAAAGTAATGTGTGTTTCCCTGACGAAATAAACGTTCTCATAAATGCCAGCGTTCACAGTCAAGTTTTTTGTACGATTTTTCATAAATTCAGGTTCAGGCTACATGTACATGTAACTTTAAGGACACGCAAATCCTTTGTCAGGCTGATAGTGAACAATAGATTGTCCGCAAATGGACAAAAGTTACGCACTCCCGTAAGTTACGAGAGCTTCGTGAATAAAGTACCAGATTTCCTCAGGATGGAGTTGGTAGGCAAAAGTAATGCTGTCGTCAACAAATCATGTAGGGTGGTCGATGTACTCGGTAAAGTTATCCAGTATTCCTTTCATAAGTCACGAAGTAATTTTTGATGATGCCCTAGAACAACCATTCGGAAGAACGACCTGAGGCGAACTGCTTATCCGTCACTGGGCGGCGCATTTCACCTCGGACACAAGTCCAAGGCAGCCATATTGTTTATCAACAAACTGGTGTTTTTATTGAGGTACATGTAGTGTGTCATTGCCGTGTAGAATGATACAGCTGAAGAGATGATGAGGTTGTGAGACTTACATTTAATTATGTAATTAATACATGTTGGCAAGTCAGGAATAGTGTGCGTTTGTATATGTTTTGTTACAGTGAAGATGTGTGCATCATCCTGGAGGTGTGAACAGTGGTGAGGTGACGACAGGGATTGTTTACAGTTTGGCAATCACGCTTCACATCATGAGCAGTGTCTCCAGAAACCTTCTGGATTCAAGGTGCAGCGCATTCAGCAGAGCATCGTCGATCCTTTCAGCCAGTTCTAATCAAGTTTGTGAAATGACAATAGGCCTACCACCCCCAGCAAGGATAGAAAAAGATATCCAGCAACTGATGAAATGAGCACGACACCGGCAATCACTTGGGGCATATAGAACAATGTCTCAAAAACCTTTGGAACAGATTGCAAGTCTTGAGCCGGTGTGAAAGGAAAGAATGTCCCCAGGAAAAACTGTCCCAGGAACAAAAGATCCTATTGTTACATTCTAATCTCTGGTGACTGGTTTCTATAGCCATGCACCTTAATCCGTCATTGAACAATAGAAGCGGACAGTTTTTACAGGGGGACATTCTTTTCTCTTTCACCTGTTCTACCTTCCCAAAAGGAAGGGTTTCTTTGTCAATCGCACTCGCCCCTGCAAGTCAGAAAGGTGAGTCGCCAACTCTCCTTCGAGATGGTGATATATTATTCTCTGTACCATTCCAACTCATTGGTGCGTCAGGTGCATGTTTTACCCCTGGCTCCGTTGATTCTCTGCTTTACAACGTGGTTTTCACAACATAAATTCCTTCAAAGTCTCGACGCAAAAGCCATCATGGCTTTCATTTTCCCATTAAACGCGACGTGAGCAAATTCTTTTACCAAGTCGCAGTTAGTGTTTTTGGAATACGCGGTGCTTTCGCTCAGTGTGAAATTCAGTGAGCATCGGTACCAAATCATCAAATGGAATTTGAGAGAAGAATCCGTCATCAGACTCGGGCGAAAATTAAAATTATCAAGAGAGATTGCACTGAAAAATGACAGAATTCCAGTAAAAATCGCGTTGAAATTTCGTTCAGTGCAATTATAAAACCTGTTACATTAACGAATTAACAATGAGTAGTCAGCATTCTTGTTCCAGGTTTGTCTTAAATGTGATTTCTGAAGCCTTTCTTGGCGTTGGATTTCATTCACTAAACAGTAAAGAATTTCGATAATGGCCGCGTTCGAATATCGCCATCACGCCATTTGACGAAAGAGAAGCATTTCCCCTAAACCTGCACTTACGATCATTATCATCAATCAATTCACTACAGATGTTTTAATTTAAGCCATAACAAAGAGTAACGGCCTAAAGATGCTGTTCTATTTTTCTTTGTTTCCTATCAAACTGCAGGGAATGTCAAATCACCATTGACTTTCTGTCACGGGGAAGATTGTTTCCTGCTTCTGGGTATAATTGTTTTAATTTGACTAATAATTTTGATGATTACGCGTGTCCTTTGCCGTTGAAATCACGATGCACTCGCTAAACCTTAACTTCCAGTAGTTTTAGGATCAGTGTTTTCAGGCGCTAACAGGCTAAGGGACGACGAGTCATTCGACACCGTCACTAGGTCTCATTGGGTCATATGAATAAAGACTAGGAAAAGCTTTTACTTGAATTTTGCAATACAAATGCACTACGCAATGCTGTACAAATCTGAAGTAAAAGCATTTGCTAGTCTTTATTCATATGACCCCTTACTTGCGTGTCTGTAGAACCGAACATGTTAGTACTGAACTGTACTTTTCTATATCACACTATTCGTAAAAAGAATATTCCAATCATGTCGTTCGCCGAAAGGGAGGCGTACATGACAATCTTCTTCCACAGCATGCTTTGAATACAACATGCCAGAGAAGCCATGCAAAAGCAGATTATGTCCCGACTTCATGAGACCGGAATTAATGACGAATCGTTGTGACATTATCTGTTCACATAGCCTTCAGCAACACATACATATTTGTCAAAGAACTACAGATCCTAACAGTTTTATATGAAAAAATTCCATTGAACCGTTATTTTTTATTTGTATCTATTTGTAAAGAGAAAATTAAGTATAAAACATATAGTTTTTTTTGTATCGCTTAACGTTATTTGATTGCCATCTATCTGTGTTTCTTCGACATTTAGTTAGAGGAACACGATAAAAACATTTTGGGTCGTTTGAAGGAATACTATAGGCTACTTCTGCATCGGCTACTTGGCAATAATAGATAGGTTGCGCAGCTTTCCGACTCCGACTCCGGCTTCAACTACCAGAATGAATTGCAGTCCGCTGTAGACATCCTTGATAAAAACGATTTGATACATGTAGACGTTTGCAAATCGTAAAATGCCATAACTTTGTGGCAGAATAATTTTGACTCGTAATCGGAAGTGCACGTAAATCGTAAATATTATAGTCGTGTTTCAAGTCGTAACGACTAGGATTGCATGTACGACTTTAATATTCATTTCCTCCGCACTTCCGATTTATAAGGCCAAATTTTCTGCCTCCAATTTATGGTGTTTGACGAATTGAAAACGTCTATCAATTCGTTTTTATCAAGGATGTCCATAGCAAACTGCAATTCATTCTCGTAGTTGAAGTCGGAGGCGGGCCGCTGCGCAACGTCTCTATTCAGACTCAGACCACTTGAGTTTACCACTTATACGGCTCAAGCGGGCAAAGAGTGAGGCAGTTGTTTTTCTTTTCTGTCTTCCAAAATCAAGAATATCACAGACAATCTTGATGCTACAGAAAATAAAAGAATTTAGATCCGAGCCTGCCGGGAACATCAGCCATCATCGTCAGCCTTTCCTTCCCGCCGAAAATCGATGCCGCATTGTTATCTTTCGTCTTTTTGCATCTAGTTGTTTTCGTTCCAGCAGATGGGAAATCGAATTCCTGGAAGTACAAAGGACGAATCGGCGGTTGTGAATTCGGGGATTCGTGGCGTACGTTGCGGAACCTCCCTATTGTGTTACAATTTACATAGAAAATGCGTGGGAAGTCACCTGGCCAACTAACCAAGCCACAGAAGATAACCCAGAGCGATGTTTCTAGTTTGCCATCAAGTATATTGTCATTGTACGTATCATTGTTTGCAGTTATCAAATAACAAGACTCGTCCTTTTTGGGATTGTCTTTTGCGAACCTACCTGATGTTTGTCTATTGTTACCAATATTGGTAGGGCAATGCCCATGAACAAACAAAAACACAGCCGTAGTTACTGAAAGGCCTTGCAAACCGACAGTGTTTATAAAGATATTAGGACCAGGAACCCTTTGAAGAGGAGTGCAAACAATGGATGTTACAAGTCGATGTTAAAAAGCTGCTGGAAGTTTTTGAAACCTACGCTTCCAATCTGAAAGGAAATAAAAGCGGGAGTAAACTGTCTTCATGCTGGGGACCAACACCGATGTATCATCGGTTTTTGTGTTGGCTTAATACCTGCCGCACACGAGTGCAATTTTGCCTCCAACTATGGAGATTTTTGCCTCCTAAATGTATGTGTGTGAAATATCAAGTCGATTTGATGACGATAACATTGTTTTTGAAGCCTCCCAAAAAAGTTGTGTGTCAGATAAGGCTGTGGATGGGATATGAATATGCTTTGTTGATCGGGCAGTTTTGCTCTCAAACTCACCCGTTTATTTCCATGAAGAGAAGTTTTGATTGTTGTGAGACCATTTTTATATGTTAAAGTATACGTCTGTACGTATGTGTGTGAAATATCAAGTCGATTTGATGACGATAACATTGTTTTTGCAGCCTCCCAAAAA